>JBAIZL010000006.1:6475000-6540000 GCA_036971475.1 Prosapia bicincta | reverse complement strand
CTCCCCTTGTCAGAAGCTTGTTCAGCTTGCTTGTAAGCGTTATTTCTGCGACAGCGCATGCGTGTTTCTATTTAAAGCATGGTTACTGCCTCTTAAGACTAGGCATCGTGATTCTCCCGCCAAATGTCCTGACAGTGGTTTGTTTTGTGACTAAACTGTTGCCAGAAACACTTAGTACTGTGAGCAGCCTCTGGAATATTCATGCAGAGGACCTTGTCGTCCGTTTGGGTGATCGACGGTGACGAAAACATTACCAGAGTCTTATGTCGTTACATTTGTGGAATCTAATCTGATAAAATTAAATATCTCTTGCAAGATAGAGTTTCCGAATATACAGTGACATCGTTGCCGAAATGGCGAAAGAATCAATTGTTTAAATCCTAATAGACGATATACAGGCACTGATATGTTTCATGATTAGACGTATACAGAATAATTGGTTATGTAACAGTGCGATGACAAGTAAATGTTTACTTGTGACAAGTAGGCTATTTTTCGTTTAAATTGTTTGCTTTGAAAACAAACATATTGTGTTACGATACGGAAAGATAAACCGACGGAAACCAGTGAGCCTGATGACAAATACGCTGTGATTATTAAACCGTTGCACTTGATATAGAGCGGCAGACAGCTTGGCGACAGCAAACACAGATAAGTACAAGATTAGTGGCCTACTCGAGCAACCGCTGAGCCACTTTCACTTAACGCTTATTCTCTATGACCAACTTATTGTTATTACAGATTCTGTATTCAATAGATGTGGAATAAAAGTTAAACACCTCATACAGATGATACCCCCCCCCCGAAAGATGAAATGAAAGATAGTTTATGATATAAGAGAAAAACATAAAAGATTTTAATGAGGAGTAGATGGGTGAAATTAAAAGAGAAGGAATTCAACACGAGAGTAGGTGAGAATTTCTTTGTTATTTCTCACAAAAACCGAAGTCGATTAGACAATCCGAATATTGTCGTCTGCGAAGGATAGTAAATTATAATATAGAGTTATTGTAGAGACATAAAACTCCATGTTATGAACCAGGCGGGCAGAAAGCAATTAAAATTTATAACAACCAATAAAATAAACACAAGTTGTCTAAAATTTGGTAAGATCATTTCATAAAACGTTTAGGCTTAGTTTTATTGAAAACTTTTTTTTATGGTAATTATTTAATTTTAAAAGGTTTAACTCTAGCAAATATCTAACGTAATTGTTATGTTTAAAATGAAGACGATTCAGTAGTTCGCCGTGATGTGAAAGTTTCTTTTTTCTTGAAGGTGCTGCAAACATAAATAGTCCATTTTAAACTATTATGTGGCGTTTTAAGAGAGGATGCTGGGAGGAGAAGGGTTTGAGAAAATATTGGCCTACTCTTTAAGTTTGGAAATATCTAAATTACCATTGCAATTAGAAACGAATTAAATTTACTAACTGCGTCAACTTGTCTTTAATTTCAAGCTTTAGAGTGTGGCAAAACGACTTTTATAGTTTTTAAATTTGGCCTCCCCCCCCCTCAAGTAGGGATTTGTGCCTGCACTACTGGTACTAGATCAATGTTGTTTGTTCGGAATTTAGGGATCAAGTCGTAGGTGCAAGGTCGAATACCAGAAGAAGATATTCTGCTGGTTTGGTCAGGGAGGAATCTACTCGTTACACATTTAGCAAGAAGCATCTTACGGAGTCCTCAGTTGCTAGGAATAGGGTGGAATCATGGAACCGTTATTAAATACTAGTACTCAAGTAGCCGTAAACACTTAAATAGTAACCGAATATAACTTAAATATAGTGAAAATGAAGCCATGAATTACATTTACCACGATAATGACTCTGAAATTGACATATACGAGACTGCGAAACACAATTACCATAGAAATGACTCTGTAATTGAAGAAAAAGAAACGACGAAACCAATTTACCTCGGTAATGATTTTAAAATTGACGTAAATGAGACTGTGAAACATGGATACCACGGTAATGACTCAGTAATTGACATAAACGAGACTGCGAAACACAATTACCATAGAAATGACTCTGTAATTGACGGAAATATGACTACAAAACTCAGATACCTCGGTAATGATTTTAAAACTGATGTAAATGAGACTGTAAACATGAATACCACGGTAATGACTCTGAGGTTGACAAAAATGAGACTGTGAAATACAATTACCATAGAAATGAGTCTCTAATTGACGAAAATGTGGCTACGAAACTAAGTTACCTCGGTAATGATTTTAAAAATGATGTAAATGAGACTGTAAACATGAATACCACGGTAATGACTCTGGAGTTGACACAAATGAGACTGTGAAATACAATTACCATAGAAATGACTCTGTAATTGAAGAAAAAGAAACGACGAAACCAATTTACCTCGGTAATGATTTTAAAATTAACGTAAATGAGACTGTGAAACATGGATACTACGGTAATGACTCTGGAGTTGACATAAAGGAGACTGCGAAACACAATTACCATAGCAATGACTGTAATTGACGGAAATGAGACGACGAAACTGAGTTACCTCGGTAATGATTTTAAAATTGACTTAAATGAAAAGATGAAATATGGATGCCACGGTAATGACTCCGGAGTTGACATAAAGGAGACTTTGAAACAATTTATTATAATAGCAATGCCTCTATAAATGACTAACATGAGTCGACGAAACGAGTCTGTAATTGCAGAAAAAGAGACGACGAAAGCAATTTACCTCGGTAATGATTTTAAAATTGACTTAAATGAAAAGATGAAATATGGATGCCACGGTAATGACTCCGGAGTTGACATAAAGGAGACTGCGAAACACAATTACCATAGCAATGACTGTAATTGACGGAAATGAGACGACGAAACTGAGTTACCTCGGTAATGATTTTAAAATTGACTTAAATGAAAAGATGAAATATGGATGCCACGGTAATGACTCCGGAGTTGACATAAAGGAGACTTTGAAACAATTTATTATAATAGCAATGCCTCTATAAATGACTAACATGAGTCGACGAAACGAGTCTGTAATTGCAGAAAAAGAGACGACGAAAGCAATTTACCTCGGTAATGATTTTAAAATTGACTTAAATGAAAAGATGAAATATGGATGCCACGGTAATGACTCCGGAGTTGACATAAAGGAGACTGCGAAACACAATTACCATAGCAATGACTGTAATTGACGGAAATGAGACGACGAAACTGAGTTACCTCGGTAATGATTTTAAAATTGACTTAAATGAAAAGATGAAATATGGATGCCACGGTAATGACTCCGGAGTTGACATAAAGGAGACTTTGAAACAATTTATTATAATAGCAATGCCTCTATAAATGACTAACATGAGTCGACGAAACGAGTCTGTAATTGCAGAAAAAGAGACGACGAAAGCAATTTACCTCGGTAATGATTTTAAAATTGATGTAAATGAAACTGTGAAACATGGAATCGACGGTAACGATTCTGGAGTTGACTAAAGGAGACTGCGAAATACAATTACCATAGCAATGACTCTGTAATTGACGGAAATATGACTACAAAACTCAGATACCTCGGTAATGATTTTAAAACTGATGTAAATGAGACTGTAAACATGAATACCACGGTAATGACTCTGGAGTTGACACAAATGAGACTGTGAAATACAATTACCTTAGAAATGAGTCTCTAATTGACGAAAATGTGGCTACGAAACTAAGTTAAATCGGTGATGTATTTACAATTGATGTAATAGAGACTGTGAAACGTGGATACGACGGCAATGACTGTATAGTTAATATAAAAGAGACTGCAAAACACAATTACCGTAGCAATGACTCTGTAATTGACGAAAATGTGGCTATGAAACTCTGCTACCTCAGTAATGATTTTAAAATTGATGTAAATGAGACTGTGAAACATGGAGACCACAGTAATGACTCTGTAGCTGACATAAAGGAGACTGAAAAACACCTTTACCATAGCAATGACTCTGTAATTGACGAAAATGTGGCTATGAAATTCATTTACCTCAGTAATGATTTTCAAATTGATGTAAATGAGACTGTGAAACATGGATACCACAGTAATGACTCTGTAGCTGACATAAAGGAGACTGAAAAACACCTTTACCATAGCAATGACTCTGTAATTGACGAAAATGTGGCTATGAAATTCATTTACCTCAGTAATGATTTTCAAATTGATGTAAATGAGACTGTGAAACATGGATACCACAGTAATGACTATGGAGTTGACATAAAGGAGACTGCGAAACACAATTACCATAGCAGTGACTCTGTAATTGACGAAATAGTGACGACGAATAACAGTTACCTCGGTAATGTATTGAAAATTGATATAATGAGACTGTAAAATATGGATACCACGGTTATGCCTCTGGAGTTGACATAAAAGAGACTGCGAAATACAATTACCTTAGAAATGACTCTCTAATTGACGGAAATGTGGCTATGAAACTCAAATTCCTCGGTAATGATTTTAAAATTGATGTAAATGAGATTGTGAAACATGGAGACCACAGCAATGACTCTGTAGCTGACATAAAGGAGACTGAAAAACACCTTTACCATAGCAATGACTCTGTAATTGACGAAAATGTGGCTATGAAATTCATTTACCTCAGTAATGATTTTCAAATTGATGTAAATGAGACTGAAACATGGATACGACGGTAATGACTCTGGAATTGACACAAATGAGACTGTGAAATACAATTACCTTATAAATGACTCTCTAATTGACGAAAATGTTGCTACGACACTCAGTTACCTCGGTAATGTATTTACAATTGATGTAATAGAGACTGTGAAATATGGATACGACGGTATTGACTGTAGAGTTGACATAAAGGAGACTGCAAAACACAATTACCATAACAATGACTCTGTAATTGACGAAAATGTGGCTATGAAACTCAAATAACTCGGTAATGATTTTAAAACTGATGTAAATGAGACTGTGAAATATGGATACCACGGTAATGACTCTGGAATTGACACAAATTAACTGTGAAATACAATTACCTTAGAAATGACTCTCTAATTGACGAAAATGTTGCTACGACACTCAGTTACCTCGGTAATGTATTTACAATTGATGTAATAGAGACTGTGAAATATGGATACGTCGGTAATGACTGTAGAGTGGACATAAAGGAGACTGCGAAACATAATTACCATAGCAATGACTTTGTAATTGACAAAAATGTGGCTATGAAACTCAAATTCCTCGGTAATGATTTTAAAATTGATGTAAATGAGATTGTGAAACATGGAGACCACAGTAATGACTCTGTAGCTGACATAAAGGAGACTGAAAAACACCTTTACCATAGCAATGACTCTGTAATTGACGAAATGTGGCTATGAAATTCATTTACCTCAGTAATGATTTTCAAATTGATGGAAATGAGACTGTGAAACATGGATACCACAGTAATGACTATGGAGTTGACATAAAGGAGACTGCGAAACACAATTACCATAGCAGTGACTCTGTAATTGACGAAATAGTGACGACGAATATCAGTTACCTCGGTAATGTATTGAAAATTGATGTAAATGAGACTGTAAAATATGGATACCACGGTTATGCCTCTGGAGTTGACATAAAAGAGACTGCGAAATACAATTACCTTAGAAATGACTCTCTAATTGACGGAAATGTGGCTATGAAACTCAAATTCCTCGGTAATGATTTTAAAATTGATGTAAATGAGATTGTGAAACATGGAGACCACAGTAATGACTCTGTAGCTGACATAAAGGAGACTGAAAAACACCTTTACCATAGCAATGACTCTGTAATTGACGAAAATGTTGCTACGACACTCAGTTACCTCGGTAATGTATTTACAATTGATGTAATAGAGACTGTGAAATATGGATACGACGGTAATGACTGTAGAGTGGACATAAAGGAGACTGCGAAACATAATTACCATAGCAATGACTTTGTAATTGACAAAAATGTGGCTATGAAACTCAAATTCCTCGGTAATGATTTTAAAATTGATGTAAATGAGATTGTGAAACATGGAGACCACAGTAATGACTCTGTAGCTGACATAAAGGAGACTGAAAAACACCTTTACCATAGCAATGACTCTGTAATTGACGAAAATGTGGCTATAAAATTCATTTACTTCAGTAATGATTTTCAAATTGATGTAAATGAGACTGAAACATGGATACGACGGTAATGACTCTGGAATTGCACAAATGAGACTGTGAAATACAATTACCTTAGAAATGACTCTCTAATTGAGGAAAATGTAGCTATGATACTCAGTTACCTCTGTAATGATTTTAAAATTGACGTAAATGAGCCTGTGAAACATGGATAGTACGTTAATGACTCTGGAGTTGATATAAAGCAGACTGTGGAAACCCAATTATAATAGCAATAAGTCTGTAACTGAAGGAAATGAGACGACTAAACTCAGTTAACTCGGTTATAATTTTAAAATTGACGTTAATGAGACTGTGAAACATGGAATCGATGGTAATGATTCTGGAGTTGACATAAAGGAGACTGCGAAACACAATTACCATAACAATGACTCTATAAATGACGAAAATGAGACGACTCAACTCAGTTTCCTCGGTTGTGATTTTAAAATTGACGTTTATGAGACTGTGAAACATGGAATCGACGTTAATGACGCGGGAGTTGACATAAAGGAGACTGCGAAACACGATTACCATAGCAATACCTCAGTAATTGACGAAAATGAGACGACGAAACTCAGTTACTTTGGTAATGATTTTAAACTTGACGTAAATTAGACAGTGAAATATGGTTGCCACGGTAAGGACTCTGTTGTTGACATAAAGGAGACTGTGAAACACAATTATAATAGCAATGACTCTATAAATGACGAACATGAGACGACGAAACTCAGTTACCTCGGTAATGATTTTAAACTTGACGTAAATTAGACAGTGAAATATGGATGCCACGGTAAGGACTCTGGTGTTGACATAAAGGAGACTGTGAAACACAATTATAATAGCAATGACTCTATAAATGACGAAAATGAGACGACAAAACTCAATTACCTCGGTAATGATTTTAAAATTGACGTAAATGAAACAGTAAAATATGGATGCCACGGTAATGACTCTGGAGTTGACATAGAGGAGACTTTGAAACACAATTATAATACCAATGGCTCAATAATGACTAAAATGAGACGACAAAACTCAATTACCTCGGTAATGATTTTAAAATTGACGTAAATGAAACAGTGAAATATGGATGCCACGGAAATATTGACTCTGGAGTTGACATAAAGGAAACTGTGAAATACAATTACCTTAGAAATGACTCTGTAATAGATAGGAAATTTCTCTACCGATTGGAAACTTTTCTGATGCCGAGGACAATTTACTAAAACAATTTAGGAAACCAGAAAAATAATTGGAAGAGAAATAAATAAAATTAGTGAGGTTTATAAATAGAAGAACACACTCTTCATTATACTTTTCCAACGAACACCAAGGAAGTACGTTTTGGAAATCTTGGCGCCATTCAAGGACTTTGTAGATGTGAACAAAGAAATGCTCACTTCTATCGTGAGACATTCTAACTTGTAGGCTACATACAAGTAGCAGTAGTGTCGATAGCTCCAAGTTGCTTAGACTTACTGTGCGTTCAATATTCGTGGGTACTTCATTCACAGGAGAATAAAAAACTTGGTTTATTGATTAAGTTTACTTCTCAGGTATTTTGTAATTAAAACTAAAAACCACTGAAAATGTGACCAAACATGTAAGAGAAAGAGTGACAACGTTCCCATATGCCAAAATTAGATGATTTACTAAATTAACGTCCCTGCCAAAGTAGTAGGCTACGAAATAATTCTTCCATTTGCTGATGATTTCGTTATTTACTCATACAAAAACTCCAAGTCGCACTTATTTTTCATTTTTCAATTCCTTCTATTAGCTCACACTTTATTTATCTTGTACAAATTTTCCATCGTTAATAAAATACGTTTTTATTCATCCAATCAAGTCCAAATACATTTCTTATAACTTACAGTGAATAAAAATTATGTCAATACTGTTTTAAAAAAAAATATTTTTTCGATAATTAAATTATAAAAATTTGTAGGGTCAAGGTCGGATTCGAACTGAATATCTTCATGCTCGAAGTCTATAGGCACCATAGTTAGAAATGTACTTCTTAAAGACGTATATGATTTTCTTTATGTCCCCATCTGGTTGTTGTTAAAATCTCCATTGCACAACCTTAAATTGTTGCCATTGTTACCACACAATATCATAAATAATGACGTAGGATTAAAAAGAAATGAAAAGCATAAAATAAACAAACTGGATTAATTGTATTGAACCTTGCTCCACAATCGCACAATGCGAAAGGAAATCGAAAAGAAACTACAGCACAATGCAAGCGACAAAAAAAAGAAAGCGTATAAATAGTAACAAACAAAAATGGCAGTATAACACCATATATAGATAGAAAAATGGAGAACTGTAAAGAAATTCGCTTTCTATTTTGCCACATAATATTGTTATTATGACATATGTATATACATATTTATATTAGTTGTAATTATAAAGTAAAAAGAAACTAAAATAAGGTTTTCTTTGTTAATTTAAGTAGGAATTGACTTTAAAAGTAAATTATATTGCATGTTACTTGTAAAAAATCAAATAATTTCTGTTTGAAATTATTTCTATTATTCCGCTTCAAAACTTCATCACTAAATCAAGTTAATTTTTTCAACTAATTGCAAATGGTTACAAATCGACTTATGGCACTGGAAACCCTTTTAGCCCTTCCACTAATCCCAAAGCACGTGTAATAAAGACGGACAAGGCCCTAAATCACCAGCTGACAGTATTATGTTGCGGTCACAGCTTGGCCGGGGTCAGGATGCATTTTGCAGTTGTAACCCCACAACATCGCCTCTTAGATTCAGCACGCTTATAACTTTTGTTTTTGTTGAAATGAAGTGATTCAATAACACGCGATGCATAAGCCCTAATATTATATATAGTGACTTATTTATGGTGACTTATTTTTGGTGACTTATTTATGGCGACCTATTTATGGTGACTTATTTTTGGTGACTTATTTATGGCGACCTATTTATGGCGACCTATTTATGGTGACTTATTTATGGTGACTTATTTATGGTGACTTATTTATGGCGACTTATTTATGGCGACTTATTTATGGTGACTTATTTATGGTGACTTATTTATGGTGACTTATTTATAATGACTTATTTATGGCGACTTATTTATGGTGACTTATTTATGGTGACTTATTTATGGTGACTTATTTATGGCGACTTATTTATGGTCACTTATTTATGGTGACTTATTTATGGTGACTTATTTATAATGACTTATTTATGGCGACTTATTTATAATGACTTATTTATGGCGACTTATTTATGGTCACTTATTTATGGTGACTTATTTATGGCGACTTATTTATGGTGACTTATTCAAACAATCCGTAAATGAGATTCCACTGATGTCCAATTTGTGTAAATTTTAGTTTCTCTCTATAACACGTTTTCAGAATAAAAATTATAAAATGGAAAATAATTATGACAAGTTTTGTTATTATTATAGTAATCTGTGACTATGATTCAATACATGTGATAATATCTGAATCTGAGATTAATTTTATAACATTATTTGCGCCACGTAGGCCATATATATATATATATATATATATATATATATATCTATGTGTGTGTGTGTGTGTGTGTGAAATTTGTGTTTTAAGCGTCTTTTTCTGGGAAACGTTACCCCTTAACTTTTGCAATCCTATTTTACAGGCTCCCTTCAAGTGCTTTTGTAAGCGTTAATACGCGTTCACCATGAGAGCCAAATCAAGACTCACAACTCGGAATAAACGACTAGAAGTTAATTTAGAGGGCCTTGAGAACAGTGTTTAAACAATGTAGGAACGCCGGCTCATACACACGAATAAAACCGGAAATAAGAAACTGACATATTAACAATTAAAATTTTAGCAAATAAAATTGTACTTTTTATACAAATAATAAACTTTTAAAAATTATCATATTTAAATTGTAGAGTAGAGTAATTATTTAAATTCTACACCCTACAATCAATAGGTTATTGTAAAAAAATTACGTTGTGGTGCAAAAAGTGTTCAATAACATGGAAAAAAATAAAACTTAGTTGCGCGACCAAAATTAAAATTTTGAAATAATTGGTTTTAAAAAATTTTTTGTAATAAAACAACACTATTTTACACTACAATAAAATATGGTATAGCTATAAAGAAACCGGTAGAGATAGATTTGTTTTTAAAAAAAATTGTAATAAAAACTGCTATCGTTAAAAGGCAGTGTTTCACTTTTAAAGCTGTTTACCTCGAATTAGTAATAACTATTTTTTAAAAATAGCCAAATCCATCCTTACTGGATACTAGGGAACTATATTGTAATGTAGTATAACAAAGCGCGCCATTTTATATAAAAGGGATTCTTGAAAGTTTTGTGAATATTGCGAAGTTTTATGTTTTTTTCAATGTTTAAAGTTGTTGGCCCATTTTTGCCAAGTTTGATTTTATTTCTTAAGCTTTCTGATTCGTTAGGTAAATTTTTTTCACCAATGTCGATTACGTGTAAAATTTAAATAACTTCCAGATATCCTGTAGGCTACTCATGTACGGCTTACATTGTATATATTCATGCATACGGCTACGTTGAATTCCATAGTTAAAAAAACAATCATTATTAAATAACCATTTTTTCAAAATTTTCTTTAATTTTTTCATTTAAGGACCTATGTATCTTTATTCAATTTCTTCTATTAGCTTACAATCTTCTTATATATATCTTGTACAAATTTTCAATCGTTAATAAAATACGTTTTTATTCATCCAATCAAGTTCAAAACATTTTTTTAACCTATAGTGGATGACAACTAATGTAAATACAGTTTTTTCCAAATATTTATTCAACAATTAAATTATAAAATTTGGGAGGTTTAGATCGGATTCGAACTGAGTATCTTCATGTTTGAAGTCTAGCGCTTTGGCAATGTGCCAACTTTCCCATAACTAGAAATATATTTCTCAAAGATGTATATGAATATTTGTTTGGCCCCATCTGATTGTCGTCAAAACTTACATTGCACAACCTAAATTGTTGTCATTGTTACCGCACAATATCATAAATAATGCTCTAGGATAAAAAAAATGAATAAAATAAACAAACAAACTGGATTGAAGCCTGGTTCTTAAACGGACAATGTGAAAGAAAAGCGAAAAGAAACTACAACACAATGCAAGTGACGGAAAAAGGGCGTAAATACTAACAAACAAAAATAATAGTTCAACGCCATACATAGAAAGGAAAATGGAAAATTGCAAGGAAATTCTCTTTCTATTTAATATTATATTCGACTTAATATTATTTTCCTGACTTATGTATACAAATATTTACATATAGTCTATTAATTGTAATTATAAAATAAAAAGAAACTAAAATAAAAATTTTCTTTGTTGATTTAAATAGGAATTGACTTAAACATATTTTTTAAACTACTCGTTTTTTATCCTTAGGCAAGCTACAATGTTTACACTCATTTCAGTTGAACATATTTGTAATGAATTTTTATTAACATTTTTTAAAATGATTATATTTAGACTTTGAAAGAAACCCCAAAAGAAACATTATTTTAAAAACGCCAGACGCAGCAAAAGTCCCAAGCAAAGTACAACGGAATCAAATTTTTCCTTGAACATTTGATCCTGTTACAACTTGACAAGACTGTTGGAGTGTCACTGTGTCGCAATGTAAAGGAGCCAGGACCAGTCGGGCACAAAGTGACCAGATAGTCCGGTCAGTGTATGAATGTCGAGTGTCGTGACGCTCACGACGGCTGATCACGCCATTACGTCACGACCCGAGGCGTCCTATCCAGCAAATAAACTCCAAGAATGTAGTGGCAAACAATCTCAAGTGCAGCGAGTCTAGAGTCGCCATTAAGAGGCACAAACAATACACCATTGATGAAACTTAACGACATTCTAAATATTTATATTGTTTGTATTGGATAATACAGAAGGGTCTTGTATTTGTACAGTCATCCTTTGAGACAGCTCCCTCTTCTTCCCCCTCCCTCGTTGTATTCAAGGGACACTGTACCCGTACATTATCCTCTACCTCTCACTTTTCTGTTTGAGCGATCGATGCCTGTAAATCTCCATTTAAATTTGTTTACAAATCGTTATTGTGTAGTCACAGTGCTGTTGGCCAACAACAGACAGATAGTTCAAAATATTTATGAGATTAGAATTTCTCTTAAGTCTACATTTATTTAAAAAAATAAAATTAATAAAAGTTTTTAGTTCTAAAAATTTATCAAAGATAGTGGCCCAAAAATAACAAAATATTCTTCTTTCACATAAGAAATAATATGAAACTGTAATTACATAAGAAATTTTGTTGTTGTTCATGGCGAACTGGTTGTTAATCACTTATTACACTTTGAAATTACTTGCGACCAGACATTCTATTAATATAAGTTGTTAAATTGTTAACTTATACTTGGAGGAAACGTTTTCGTCGTACGGCTTCTTCAACCTCGTATTTTTGCCGCTAGGATTGCTGCAGTTGTGCTTTTTTGGTACCAATTTTTGAAAGTTGGAAGTGATGTAACCGAAGAGTATATGTAATCTGTGTCGTGTTTGTTCATTTAGGATGTCATTTTTATATGTGTTGCTATGTTTGTATATTTCATATTGTTCTAGTGTGTTTAACTTGTGGCCTTTGTTGCATGTGTGGAGGATGCTCAAGTTATTTTCCATACTATTGCATGAGTGGTTAGTGTCTATGAGGTGATCTGCGAAGGTGGATTAGTAGTGTGCAGGGAGTTTATGTGCTCTTTATATCTTTCAGTGAAAGATCTGACTGTTTGACCCATGTACAACTTATTGCAGTTGGTGCATTGTATAAACAGTTGGTGGATTGAACAGGATTATACAAACTACAATGGAGACACAACATTAATAACAACATCAACACATACAATAACCCAGGATATACAAACTACAATGGAGACACAACATTAATAACAACATCAACACATACAATAACCCAGGATATACAAACTACAATGGAGACACAACATTAATAACAACATCAACACATACAATAACCCAGGATATACAAACTACAATGGAGACACAACATTAATAACAACATCAACACATACAATAACCCAGGATATACAAACTATAATGGAGACACAACATTAATAACAACATCAACACATACAATAACCCAGGATATACAAACTACAATGGAGACACAACATTAATAACAACATCAACACATACAATAACCCAGGATATACAAACTACAATGGGGACACAACATTAATAACAACATCAACACATACAATAACCCAGGATATACAAACTACAATGGAGACACAACATTAATAACAACATCAACACATACAATAACCCAGGAGTATACAAACTATAATGCACCAATTGAAATAAGTTTTATATTGGCCAAACAGGCAGATCTTTCACTGAAAGATATAAATGCACTACACACTTCTAGTGAATCTACCTTCGCAGGTCACCTCATAGACACTAACCACTCATGTAATAGAATGGGAAATAACATGAGCATCCTTCACACATGCAACAAAGGCCACAAATTTCAAACACTAGAACAATATGAAATATACAAAAATAGCAACACATATAAAAATGGCATACTAAATGAACAAACACGACACAGATCACACATACTCTTCGTCACATCACGTATAACTTTAAAAAATTGGTATCGAAAAGCACAACTGCAGCAATCCTAGCGGCAGAAACGCGAGGCTGAAGAAATCGTAAGATGAAAACGTTTCCTTCAAGTGTAAATTAACAATTTAACAACTTATATTAATAGAATATCTTGGTAATACTCTTGAATTTTGTTGGTAATTGATGACCAAATGGTATAAAACATCGATTCTATTTCTTTTCACACATATTTTAATCAAACACGAGTTCTAAACAAGAATCAGGCAATTTGAAGAGCCTAAACAAATTGAATTAAATTAGAGAAAAGTTACACAAATGATAATGTTTGTAACAATCACGTTTTAATCTTAATCTTGTAAGAAAGAAGTATTTACGTATAACTGTACTATGGTACTCTAACGTGTAAGATCCCACTCTTGATTTAAGACATACGCCTTAATAAGTACAAGTACTTTCATGTTTTTGCGGACACAACAGCATGCCGCCTCGAAAAAGCTAGAGCCTTCTAGAATTAGAGCGGATGGAAATTATTAGAATATACAAGTCGGTAGAAAGGGGGTTTAAGCGAGATTGTGGTTGAGTGATTACAATGTAGTGAGAAGAGTTAAAGCTTTAGTGATAGAGTGATTGTGCTGGTTAAGTGTAGACTATTACAAACTCAGTTATTAATAGAACTAACTAAAACAGTGTTTGGAGGCTTTTATAAATGTTGCATGCGTGAATAATATTAGCCTAAAAGTTTGTGAATTGACAAATAGTTATTTAGTCTAGAATAGACATATAATTTACTGGATCCCCTTAGGAACGTAACATTACACTATATTATTGTGTTATATTATAGCAACAAAGTATCTGGTTAAGATAGATTATGTTATAAAAATCTAAAGCGTGAAATTTCTGAACCATGTATGTACCATTTGTAAAGTAATTTCGGGCTCCATTACAAGATACATTTGAGTAAATATTCATTTTATGTAATGTCAGAGCTTCATTGTTTCAGCTGCTAATGTGCTAACGGTTTTCTAAAGTTCTTTCTAATTCAACAAAACACTATTTCCTTCTTTGTCTCTCACACATTTTTTAAAATTTTTGCGATACACTTTAAACTTTTTTTTAGTTTTTCGATGAACAGACGTGTTCTTATGCAAGATATTCAGCTAAAGGTTGGAAAGAGTCTGCCTAAAGAATTATTAAAATGGTCTCCAAGGTAACACTGGATTCAATTAACTAGAAAATCATTAAATGAAACACAACGTAATGTGGGTTGAGAATGGAAAGACCGGACAGCGAGAATCGGGAATAGCGAATCTAAAACTCTGATGAAGATTTGTCATCTGTTTTTATTTAATCAACTCTGAATCGTAAAACTAAAAGAACTTTTCCTGATAAAGTGAAATTAACAGTTTTCTTAATTAACTACAATCAACAAGAGGCAATGAAAGCAGTATTATAAAAGAAATTCAGTGAAAGTTAACTGAGGAAATGCTTCCTTGTAAAGACTTATGTTGAATGGGAAATTCTTGAATTCACCGATGATCTGTAGTTCCAATAAGTATTAAAACCATGGATTACTTGGAATAAATTCGACTCAAACTGCGCAAAGACGCCTGTAATGATAAATCAAGGTCCCTGGACGACGGCGACGTGCCTTGACAAAGGGTAATGCAGTGGGCTACAGTGGACAGTGGGCTACAGGGCTACAGTGGACAGAATGGGTGGAGAATTAATGCTGGGCTACAGTGGACTGAATGGGTGGAAAATTAATGCTGGGCTACAGTGGACAGAATGGGTGGAGAATTAATGCTGAGCTACAGTGGACAGAATGGGTGGATAATTAATGCTGAGCTACAGTGGAAAGAATGGGTGGAGAATTAAACATGAAACAAATAAATTTAACAATCAATACTTCAGTTTAATGCTTTTAAATGGCAGCTTCTCTGTGGAAACTGGATTGGAATTAGCTTATATCTTATTTAATGCCAATACAATTAAGACTTTATGTTGCAAAACTCTTGTTTTGTCACATCGTTTATTGTTGCTTATCTGCGGCCGTTTCTTTTTTCATTATAGACTAATATTTTAGTCTTTGGCTAATCTATGGCTATTTCTCTTATATAGATAAGCTGACATTTTAGTCTTTGGCATGTTTGTAGCTATTTCTCGTTTCATTGTATGCTGATATTTTAGTCTTTGACTAATCTATAGCTATTTCTTTTTTCTATTTAAGCTGACATTTTAGTCTTTGGCATATCTGTGGTCATTTATCTTTTCATTATATGCTGTGATATCAAGTAACATCAAATAAGATTATTTATGTTTTTACGGCTAATATTCAGATTGACTATTACCTTCAAGGACAGGGAAAGGGTTTCTTATGGGTAGGATTAGGATAGCACTTGAAACTCTTAGGCTGGGTAAGCGGAAATATCACCAACTATGTCTAGCCGGACACTTCGTCCCACCTAAACGAAGGGTTGTAGAAAGGTCAAAAAAAGAATGATTTATCTAACCCTTCCTTCATAGTACTTTATAATGATCCACACATTTTATTTTTGCCCATCATATTTTCAGCACGTTTTTATTTCAATCATTTGTATTATAAAAATACATAAAATACATTAAAAAATATTAGATCCTAATGGAGTTCAATTTTTTAAGCCAAGTACTGCAAATAAAACAATTGAGTGGCTGAATATGATTTATTTTCTAATTAAAATTATACTGATGTGAAAAATAAACAAACATATGTTTCTTTCTATAATTTTTCTATTAGGTCTTAGATGGAATAAACTTAATATTGTTAAAACTCATTTAGAGCAGTAGTTTGTTACAAAGCCAAAGAGAGTACTGGAAGAAATGGAAAATTGCAAGGAAATTCGCTTTCTATTTTGCCACTTAATATTGTAATTCGCTCATATGTATATAGGCTACACATTTACATTAATTTTAATTATAATTTATAAAGTAATTAGAGTAAAACTTTTATTTGTTGACCTCTTTAAAAACTAACTTTCAAATTTTTTTATTTCTTGTTTTTCTAAGTAAACCATCGCACTTTTGACATTTGTCCTTTCAGGACAAGATTCCAAGTTATAATTGTGCTCAATGAGCCCCACTAAGTTTAAATACCACTAAAAGGCAGAGACGTGCTTTCAGCAAACGAGGTATGTTTGCACCTGTTCGTATGGAATATTTAGCCAAACTCCGGCGCCATAAAACCATTCTAATTAGAGAATGACGTGCGCGTCAAAACAATAAAGAAAACAGTGGTGAGTGGGTGAAACTTGAGATTTGGATGCTAAAGTCTGAGGTTGAAACAACTATCACACGGCCTAAAACAACCGTCACCGGAAGCAGAGCGGGGCTGCCGGGCTGAAATATTCCACCTGGACGCCCGAGCGTAGTTTTACAAAACTATTAAAAACCTTTGCAAACACAGTAAATGTTTGGCTCGCGCCTACTTGCAGCCAAGTATCGATTTTCCTTGCTAATAGTGTACTTTCATCACAGCAGAATGGTTGGAAATAACGATTGAGAAAACGTAAATAAAAGACTCTCGAAATAAACAATTTGTCTGGAAAAAGGTTTCGCAAGAAACAAGTAATAACTTAGAAACAAAAAACTTTTAAACTCAATCCCTACTTAGATCAACAAAGACAATTTTTTATTTTAGTTACTTTTTAATAAATAATTACAATTAATATAAATAAAGTAACATAACCTATGCTTGAAACAGCTGTTCTACCACATAACCTATAACAGTCAGCTGTTTTATGAGATCAGGTGTTATCACTTATTTTAAGCCAAATGGGATGAAGTATGCCTAAGTATGTTGCATACCTTGCCCCTATTGTGAAACGTTTTTTCCCATATGAAACTAAAATTAATTACTTAAATTTAACTAAGATATAATACTTGAAAAAAACTGTAATAATATGAAATGTCACCCCCTTTAAGTTTAAAGAAGTTTATTTGATTTGAGTGGATGAATAAAAAGTATTTCATTAACTATTGAAAATGTGAACAAGATATATATATATACAATTTAGGGAGAGTGTAAACTAATAGAAGGAATTGAAGAATGCTTGTTTATGGATGATGCTGGTAAGGTTTAGGAGTTGATCGTCATCTATTAGTTGAGTAATAAACATTTCTTTTTCTATTTCAGAAATTAAAAAAAAATACCAGTAATAAATTTTAAGTCAAGCATTAGAGCAAAAGGGTAGAGCGGAGATAAAAAAATATATATAATGATCTGTTCTATTGGCTTAAAATTAATCCAGATGTTCCAAAAATTGAAACATTACAAATAATGTAAACTTTAGTCCGTCTGTTTATTTAAAAATAAAGACTATAACTAGACATGACCAATGACTGGGATATAGGGGGCAAAGTTTTCAAATACCTTCTGTGGTTTAGTGAGATTTTAATGGGAGTAAAAAAGTTAAAGAGAAAAGAAATTAAAAACACTAAAATCAATATAATTAAAAATAAAGCGTTATATCGCAATACAAGATAAAAACAAATTATCAACTTTATTTATTTAGCCCTGAAGTATGTTTCGATACAAGCAATATGCAAATTGCAAATATACAAGGCATAATTCACTTCCAGTAGAAAGCAAAGCTACTTGAAAGATAAAAACAAATTATCAACTTTATTTATTTAGCCCTGAAGTATGTTTCGATACAAGCAATATATAAATTGCAAATATATAAGGCATAAATCACTTCCAGTAGAAAGCAAAGCTACTTGAAAGATAAAAACAAATTATCAACTTTATTTATTTAGCCCTGAAGTATGTTTCGATACAAGCAATATACAGATTGCAAATTTACAAGACATAAATTACTTCCAGTAGAAAGCAAAGCTACTTGAAAGATAAAAACATATTATCAACTTTATTTATTTAGCCCTGAAGTATGTTTCGATACAAGCAATATACAAATTGCAAGTATACTAGGCATAAATCACTTCCAGTAGAAAGCAAAGCTACTTGAAAGATAAAAAACAAATTATCAACCTTATTTATTTAGTCCTGAAGTATGTTTCGATACAAGCAATATACAAATTGCAAGTATACTAGGCATAAATCACTTCCAGTAGAAAGCAAAGCTACTTGAAAGATAAAAACAAATTATCAACTTTATTTATTTAGCCCTGAAGTATGTTTCGATACAAGCAATATACAAATTGCAAGTATACTAGGCATAAATCACTTCCAGTAGAAAGCAAAGCTACTTGAAAGATAAAAAACAAATTATCAACCTTATTTATTTAGCCCTGAAGTATGTTTCGATACAAGCAATATACAGATTGCAAGTATACTAGGCATAAATCACTTCCAGTAGAAAGCAAAGCTACTTGAAAGATAAAAACAAATTATCAACCTTATTTATTTAGCCCTGAAGTATGTTTCGATACAAGCAATATACAGATTGCAAGTATACTAGGCATAAATCACTTCCAGTAGAAAGCAAAGCTACTTGAAAGATAAAAAACAAATTATCAACCTTATTTATTTAGCCCTGAAGTATGTTTCGATACAAGCAATATACAGATTGCAAGTATACTAGGCATAAATCACTTCCAGTAGAAAGCAAAGCTACTTGAAAGATAAAAAACAAATTATCAACCTTATTTATTTAGCCCTGAAGTATGTTTCGATACAAGCAATATACAGATTGCAAATTTACAAGGCATAAATCACTTCCAGTAGAAAGCAAAGCTACTTGAACGATAAAAACAAATTATCAACTTTATTTATTTAGCCCTGAAGTATGTTTCGATACAAGCAATATACAGATTGCAAATTTACAAGGCATAAATCACTTCCAGTAGAAAGCAAAGCTACTTGAACGATAAAAACAAATTATCAACTTTATTTATTTAGCCCTGAAGTATGTTTCGATACAAGCAATATACAAATTGCAAATTTACAAGGCATAAATCACTTCCAGTAGAAAGCAAAGCTACTTGAACGATAAAAACAAATTATCAACTTTATTTATTTAGCCCTGAAGTATGTTTCGATACAAGCAATATACAAATTGCAAATTTACAAGGCATAAATCACTTCCAGTAGAAAGCAAAGCTACTTGAACGATAAAAACAAATTATCAACTTTATTTATTTAGCCCTGAAGTATGTTTCGATACAAGCAATATACAAATTGCAAATTTACAAGGCATAAATCACTTCCAGTAGAAAGCAAAGCTACTTGAACGATAAAAACAAATTATCAACTTTATTTATTTAGCCTTGAAGTATGTTTCGATACAAGCAATATACAAATTGCAAATTTACAAGGCATAAATCACTTCCAGTAGAAAGCAAAGCTACTTGAAAGATAAAAACAAATTATCAACTTTATTTATTTAGCCCTGAAGTATGTTTCGATACAAGCAATATACAAATTGCAAATTTACAAGACATAAATTACTTCCAGTAGAAAGCAAAGCTACTTGAAAGATAAAAACAAATTATCAACTTTATTTATTTAGCCCTGAAGTATGTTTCGATACAAGCAATATACAAATTGCAAATTTACAAGGCATAAATCACTTCCAGTAGAAAGCAAAGCTACTTGAAAGATAAAAACAAATTATCAACTTTATTTATTTAGCCCTGAAGTATGTTTCGATACAACCAATATACAAATTGCAAATATACTAGGCATAAATCACTTCCAGTAGAAAGCAAAGCTACTTGAAAGATAAAAACAAATTATCAACTTTATTTATTTAGCCCTGAAGTATGTTTCGATACAACCAATATACAAATTGCAAATATACTAGGCATAAATCACTTCCAGTAGAAAGCAAAGCTACTTGAAAGATAAAAACAAATTATCAACTTTATTTATTTAGCCCTGAAGTATGTTTCGATACAAACAATATATAAATTGCAAATATACTAGGCATAAATCACTTCCAGTAGAAAGCAAAGCTACTTGAAAGATAAAAACAAATTATCAACTTTATTTATTTAGCCCTGAAGTATGTTTCGATACAAGCAATATACAAATTGCAAATTTACAAGGCATAAATCACTTCCAGTAGAAAGCAAAGCTACTTGAACGATAAAAACAAATTATCAACTTTATTTATTTAGTACTGAAGTATGTTTCGATACAAGCAATATACAGATTGCAAATTTACAAGGCATAAATCACTTCCAGTAGAAAGCAAAGCTACTTGAACGATAAAAACAAATTATCAACTTTATTTATTTAGCCTTGAAGTATGTTTCGATACAAGCAATATACAAATTGCAAATTTACAAGGCATAAATCACTTCCAGTAGAAAGCAAAGCTACTTGAAAGATAAAAACAAATTATCAACTTTATTTATTTAGCCCTGAAGTATGTTTCGATACAAGCAATATACAAATTGCAAATTTACAAGGCATAAATCACTTCCAGTAGAAAGCAAAGCTACTTGAAAGATAAAAACAAATTATCAACTTTATTTATTTAGCCCTGAAGTATGTTTCGATACAACCAATATACAAATTGCAAATATACTAGGCATAAATCACTTCCAGTAGAAAGCAAAGCTACTTGAAAGATAAAAACAAATTATCAACTTTATTTATTTAGCCCTGAAGTATGTTTCGATACAACCAATATACAAATTGCAAATATACTAGGCATAAATCACTTCCAGTAGAAAGCAAAGCTACTTGAAAGATAAAAACAAATTATCAACTTTATTTATTTAGCCCTGAAGTATGTTTCGATACAAACAATATATAAATTGCAAATATACTAGGCATAAATCACTTCCAGTAGAAAGCAAAGCTACTTGAAAGATAAAAACAAATTATCAACTTTATTTATTTAGCCCTGAAGTATGTTTCGATACAAGCAATATACAAATTGCAAATTTACAAGGCATAAATCACTTCCAGTAGAAAGCAAAGCTACTTGAAAGATAAAAACAAATTATCAACCTTATTTATTTAGCCCTGAAGTATGTTTCGATACAAGCAATATACAGATTGCAAATTTACAAGGCATAAATCACTTCCAGTAGAAAGCAAAGCTACTTGAAAGATAAAAACAAATTATCAACCTTATTTATTTAGCCCTGAAGTATGTTTCGATACAAGCAATATACAGATTGCAAGTATACAAGGCATAAATCACTTCCAGTAGAAAGCAAAGCTACTTGAAAGATAAAAACAAATTATCGACTTTATTTATTTAGCCCTGAAGTATGTTTCGATACAAGCAATATACAGATTGCAAGTATACTAGGCATAAATCACTTCCAGTAGAAAGCAAAGCTACTTGAAAGATAAAAAACAAATTATCAACCTTATTTATTTAGCCCTGAAGTATGTTTCGATACAAGCAATATACAGATTGCAAGTATACTAGGCATAAATCACTTCCAGTAGAAAGCAAAGCTACTTGAACGATAAAAACAAATTATCAACTTTATTTATTTAGCCCTGAAGTATGTTTCGATACAAGCAATATACAGATTGCAAATTTACAAGGCATAAATCACTTCCAGTAGAAAGCAAAGCTACTTGAACGATAAAAACAAATTATCAACTTTATTTATTTAGCCCTGAAGTATGTTTCGATACAAGCAATATACAAATTGCAAATTTACAAGGCATAAATCACTTCCAGTAGAAAGCAAAGCTACTTGAACGATAAAAACAAATTATCAACTTTATTTATTTAGCCCTGAAGTATGTTTCGATACAAGCAATATACAAATTGCAAATTTACAAGGCATAAATCACTTCCAGTAGAAAGCAAAGCTACTTGAACGATAAAAACAAATTATCAACTTTATTTATTTAGCCCTGAAGTATGTTTCGATACAAGCAATATACAAATTGCAAATTTACAAGGCATAAATCACTTCCAGTAGAAAGCAAAGCTACTTGAACGATAAAAACAAATTATCAACTTTATTTATTTAGCCCTGAAGTATGTTTAGATACAAGCAATATACAAATTGCAAATTTACAAGGCATAAATCACTTCCAGTAGAAAGCAAAGCTACTTGAACGATAAAAACAAATTATCAACTTTATTTATTTAGCCTTGAAGTATGTTTCGATACAAGCAATATACAAATTGCAAATTTACAAGACATAAATTACTTCCAGTAGAAAGCAAAGCTACTTGAAAGATAAAAACAAATTATCAACTTTATTTATTTAGCCCTGAAGTATGTTTCGATACAAGCAATATACAAATTGCAAATTTACAAGGCATAAATCACTTCCAGTAGAAAGCAAAGCTACTTGAAAGATAAAAACAAATTATCAACTTTATTTATTTAGCCCTGAAGTATGTTTCGATACAACCAATATACAAATTGCAAATATACTAGGCATAAATCACTTCCAGTAGAAAGCAAAGCTACTTGAAAGATAAAAACAAATTATCAACTTTATTTATTTAGCCCTGAAGTATGTTTCGATACAAACAATATATAAATTGCAAATATACTAGGCATAAATCACTTCCAGTAGAAAGCAAAGCTACTTGAAAGATAAAAACAAATTATCAACTTTATTTATTTAGCCCTGAAGTATGTTTCGATACAAGCAATATACAAATTGCAAATTTACAAGGCATAAATCACTTCCAGTAGAAAGCAAAGCTACTTGAACGATAAAAACAAATTATCAACTTTATTTATTTAGCCCTGAAGTATGTTTCGATACAAGCAATATACAGATTGCAAATTTACAAGGCATAAATCACTTCCAGTAGAAAGCAAAGCTACTTGAACGATAAAAACAAATTATCAACTTTATTTATTTAGCCTTGAAGTATGTTTCGATACAAGCAATATACAAATTGCAAATTTACAAGGCATAAATCACTTCCAGTAGAAAGCAAAGCTACTTGAAAGATAAAAACAAATTATCAACTTTATTTATTTAGCCCTGAAGTATGTTTCGATACAAGCAATATACAAATTGCAAATTTACAAGGCATAAATCACTTCCAGTAGAAAGCAAAGCTACTTGAAAGATAAAAACAAATTATCAACTTTATTTATTTAGCCCTGAAGTATGTTTCGATACAACCAATATACAAATTGCAAATATACTAGGCATAAATCACTTCCAGTAGAAAGCAAAGCTACTTGAAAGATAAAAACAAATTATCAACTTTATTTATTTAGCCCTGAAGTATGTTTCGATACAACCAATATACAAATTGCAAATATACTAGGCATAAATCACTTCCAGTAGAAAGCAAAGCTACTTGAAAGATAAAAACAAATTATCAACTTTATTTATTTAGCCCTGAAGTATGTTTCGATACAAACAATATATAAATTGCAAATATACTAGGCATAAATCACTTCCAGTAGAAAGCAAAGCTACTTGAAAGATAAAAAACAAATTATCAACCTTATTTATTTAGCCCTGAAGTATGTTTCGATACAAGCAATATACAGATTGCAAGTATACTAGGCATAAATCACTTCCAGTAGAAAGCAAAGCTACTTGAACGATAAAAACAAATTATCAACTTTATTTATTTAGCCCTGAAGTATGTTTCGATACAAGCAATATACAGATTGCAAATTTACAAGGCATAAATCACTTCCAGTAGAAAGCAAAGCTACTTGAACGATAAAAACAAATTATCAACTTTATTTATTTAGCCCTGAAGTATGTTTCGATACAAGCAATATACAAATTGCAAATTTACAAGGCATAAATCACTTCCAGTAGAAAGCAAAGCTACTTGAACGATAAAAACAAATTATCAACTTTATTTATTTAGCCCTGAAGTATGTTTCGATACAAGCAATATACAAATTGCAAATTTACAAGGCATAAATCACTTCCAGTAGAAAGCAAAGCTACTTGAACGATAAAAACAAATTATCAACTTTATTTATTTAGCCCTGAAGTATGTTTCGATACAAGCAATATACAAATTGCAAATTTACAAGGCATAAATCACTTCCAGTAGAAAGCAAAGCTACTTGAACGATAAAAACAAATTATCAACTTTATTTATTTAGCCCTGAAGTATGTTTAGATACAAGCAATATACAAATTGCAAATTTACAAGGCATAAATCACTTCCAGTAGAAAGCAAAGCTACTTGAACGATAAAAACAAATTATCAACTTTATTTATTTAGCCTTGAAGTATGTTTCGATACAAGCAATATACAAATTGCAAATTTACAAGGCATAAATCACTTCCAGTAGAAAGCAAAGCTACTTGAAAGATAAAAACAAATTATCAACTTTATTTATTTAGCCCTGAAGTATGTTTCGATACAAGCAATATACAAATTGCAAATTTACAAGACATAAATTACTTCCAGTAGAAAGCAAAGCTACTTGAAAGATAAAAACAAATTATCAACTTTATTTATTTAGCCCTGAAGTATGTTTCGATACAAGCAATATACAAATTGCAAATTTACAAGGCATAAATCACTTCCAGTAGAAAGCAAAGCTACTTGAAAGATAAAAACAAATTATCAACTTTATTTATTTAGCCCTGAAGTATGTTTCGATACAACCAATATACAAATTGCAAATATACTAGGCATAAATCACTTCCAGTAGAAAGCAAAGCTACTTGAAAGATAAAAACAAATTATCAACTTTATTTATTTAGCCCTGAAGTATGTTTCGATACAAACAATATATAAATTGCAAATATACTAGGCATAAATCACTTCCAGTAGAAAGCAAAGCTACTTGAAAGATAAAAACAAATTATCAACTTTATTTATTTAGCCCTGAAGTATGTTTCGATACAAGCAATATACAAATTGCAAATTTACAAGGCATAAATCACTTCCAGTAGAAAGCAAAGCTACTTGAACGATAAAAACAAATTATCAACTTTATTTATTTAGCCCTGAAGTATGTTTCGATACAAGCAATATACAGATTGCAAATTTACAAGGCATAAATCACTTCCAGTAGAAAGCAAAGCTACTTGAACGATAAAAACAAATTATCAACTTTATTTATTTAGCCTTGAAGTATGTTTCGATACAAGCAATATACAAATTGCAAATTTACAAGGCATAAATCACTTCCAGTAGAAAGCAAAGCTACTTGAAAGATAAAAACAAATTATCAACTTTATTTATTTAGCCCTGAAGTATGTTTCGATACAAGCAATATACAAATTGCAAATTTACAAGGCATAAATCACTTCCAGTAGAAAGCAAAGCTACTTGAAAGATAAAAACAAATTATCAACTTTATTTATTTAGCCCTGAAGTATGTTTCGATACAACCAATATACAAATTGCAAATATACTAGGCATAAACCACTTCCAGTAGAAAGCAAAGCTACTTGAAAGATAAAAACAAATTATCAACTTTATTTATTTAGCCCTGAAGTATGTTTCGATACAACCAATATACAAATTGCAAATATACTAGGCATAAATCACTTCCAGTAGAAAGCAAAGCTACTTGAAAGATAAAAACAAATTATCAACTTTATTTATTTAGCCCTGAAGTATGTTTCGATACAAACAATATATAAATTGCAAATATACTAGGCATAAATCACTTCCAGTAGAAAGCAAAGCTACTTGAAAGATAAAAACAAATTATCAACTTTATTTATTTAGCCCTGAAGTATGTTTCGATACAAG
This sequence comes from Prosapia bicincta, assembly GCA_036971475.1. NCBI lineage: Eukaryota > Metazoa > Arthropoda > Insecta > Hemiptera > Cercopidae > Prosapia > Prosapia bicincta. The sequence goes on along the minus strand of JBAIZL010000006.1, from coordinate 6,513,581 downwards.
CAATATACAAATTGCAAATTTACAAGGCATAAATCACTTCCAGTAGAAAGCAAAGCTACTTGAACGATAAAAACAAATTATCAACCTTATTTATTTAGCCCTGAAGTATGTTTCGATACAAGCAATATACAGATTGCAAATTTACAAGGCATAAATCACTTCCAGTAGAAAGCAAAGCTACTTGAAAGATAAAAACAAATTATCAACCTTATTTATTTAGCCCTGAAGTATGTTTCGATACAAGCAATATACAGATTGCAAGTATACAAGGCATAAATCACTTCCAGTAGAAAGCAAAGCTACTTGAAAGATAAAAACAAATTATCAACTTTATTTATTTAGCCCTGAAGTATGTTTCGATACAAGCAATATACAGATTGCAAATTTACAAGGCATAAATCACTTCCAGTAGAAAGCAAAGCTACTTGAAAGATAAAAACAAATTATCAACTTTATTTATTTAGCCCTGAAGTATGTTTCGATACAAGCAATATACAGATTGCAAGTATACAAGGCATAAATCACTTCCAGTAGAAAGCAAAGCTACTTGAAAGATAAAAACAAATTATCAACTTTATTTATTTAGCCCTGAAGTATGTTTCGATACAAGCAATATACAAATTGCAAATTTACTAGGCATAAATCACTTCCAGTAGAAAGCAAAGCTACTTGAAAGATAAAAACAAATTATCAACCTTATTTATTTAGCCCTGAAGTATGTTTCGATACAAGCAATATACAAATTGCAAATTTACTAGGCATAAATCACTTCCAGTAGAAAGCAAAGCTACTTGAAAGATAAAAACAAATTATCAACTTTATTTATTTAGCCCTGAAGTATGTTTCGATACAAGCAATATACAAATTGCAAATTTACAAGGCATAAATCACTTCCAGTAGAAAGCAAAGCTACTTGATAGATAATGCAATCGTGTTCTATATACGTGGATAAAATGAATAAGTGATACAATATAGGCCTAAGCTAACAATTATAAAGCATGATGTTTATAAAATGGTGGTATATAACCTCATAAACTTGACTGGTTCTTAGTTAGAAATTGCATAAAAAGTTAGAGATAAATATTTCCTTAGGTTAATTTAAAAAGTTAGGCCTAAACTGAGGTAAATATTCGGGAAATACCCAAATAAATACAATTTCTTGAAATAGTAAATTATATTGCAGAAAGATTAAACCACCTGAAAATTTATTGACGCTTTTTTTAAATGTGTTTGGTAGTTCTGACAAATACTCCTAAAAAACTTAGGGACTGAGGTAAATTCAAGTTAAATTTTTGTAACTGAAATTTAAGAAGTAGCATTAAACAAAACAAAATTGCATCAATATGTTTAAACACAGTAATAAATATTATATATATTTACACAGTATAAATTTATAATATTTATATATGTACGTATGAGTTGGAGGTTTATGTTCGGAAGTGAACCTTTAGGGCAACGTAGTAGAGTTTGTTAATATCCACGGCTATAGTAGCCTATTACCTCAAGAAGATTCATCATTGACACACCATCATATGTAACTTAGGCCTACATATGTAATGGTTATTCACATTTATAACAATGAAGATTTTATGGATTCATTTGTAGCCTTCTGATGATGCTAACTGTGTTACCGAAATGTAGGCTACACAAAGGTTGTGTAACTATTTTGTACCAAGGGTTTACAATTGCCTATTAATTAGAACTAGGCCTACGCAAGCCCGTCCTAAGAAATTTTGGGCCCCTTCATTTATTCCAACATAAGCCCATACAACCCTCTATATTGCATGACATTATAAATAAATTATTGTTACGTTATTATGAAGTACAAATAAAACCACATTTGTTGTGAAGTGAAATAATGTAATTATTTTACAATCGACATAATACTGTTAAAGTAGGCCTACTGAAATAAATGTAAGAAAAAACTAATTTTGTTAAATATAAAACAATTAATTTTCTAGATTTTTGTTGCAAAGTCTATCAATAATATCACTAAAATCTACATTTCGAGTTGAAATCAGCTTCCATCGCAAGAGTTGTTATTCCAGATCTCACTTGCCTTTATCTCTTTATGACCTCGCAACACATGTAACCATTTTCTGCAGTAAAAAAACACCAACTCGACCCGGCCCCTGGAAATTTGCCCCTGTTGCCCCTTCGTGGCTTTTACCGTGCTATTAACTGCTTTTGCTCAGTTATAATTTATAATTTTATAAAATACTATACATGTATTTATGGTAGAATAATAATCCCGTACCACTGTATAATAATCCGTATAATTTACATTGTGCAAAGATTTCCTTGCCTTCTAATGTAAAGTAGATACTAAAACATTTAGGCGTACAGTATATGTTCTAGAATATGTTACATATTTTGAAAACATGATATTCTCTTATAGAAGTGCTTGTACACGCGTGTATGTAGGGGTGGGTCCACGTGTATGTACATGTGTGTGTGTAGTACATCTGTTAGTCAACGTGTGGACATTGAACGTTTAATTTCAGGCACAATTATAACTTTTTGGAAAGTGATCAAAACTTTAAAAAAATGTTTAAATGCTTTAAAGTAGGAGCCTAATGCCTAAAATAACTGTTACATTTATAAATATCTTATTCAATGTGTTGTTGAATAACGAGCCTATGAGAGTGACATTTAATGAGAACAGTTTGAGAGGTTGAAAAATTGTTTTTTAAATGTTATAAATATAAAAACAAGAAATAAATACTTCGCTATCGAGATTTGCTAAACACACGCTGTAAGTAGAAGAGATTGCTCATGTAATTGCCGGATAAATATTTTTCCATTACATAAGTGGTTTGATATTTGGTTGCTGCGAGGGAAGCTTTGTTTACTTTTCTCTAAACAAAACGCCCTGTTACTAAACCATTATTGTTTGTAAACGAAAGAAAGAAAGCCCAACACAAATATATGCCTTGCCTTTTCTGGAGCCATTATTTACCCAGACACCGAAGCATAGGACTTTTTCTACACAACTGTTAGACGAGTGGAAAGTAGGACTGCCTTAGCTAGATCAATACTCGATAGTCACTATAACCGTATTTACGTTACAACAATACGAGTGGGTTTTGCAGCCTAAATGCATCCATCGTCTTCAGTTTTGTTGAATGGCCTTTTTATATAAAATAATTTAATTGTTTGGGTTCATTCTATACTCACCACATAAGACCTAATTATGGAAAGGATTAAGAAATACGAAAATGAATTAAAAGCCAGTTACTTGATTGTTCGTTTTTGATTAATTAATAATTTTTTATAATTGCCACCTCCAGTGTAATGGATCTACTTTATTTAATGCGTAAATTGTGAACTAAATAAGGCATTAGCGAGTGTTTTATAAATAAATCAATGCAATGAATATCTAGAAAGAATCTATAGTCATAAAATGTACACGAATGTTAGTAAATTTTCCCTATATTTATTTGTTTTTAAACCAATTCTATACTACTATGTATATAGCAGAACCTCCCCGGTTCGTCATTCTCCAAGTCGTCACCTTCTGCAGTTTGTCACCGTATTCGTCGCAGTAATAACAAACATTGTCACGTAGTATAGGCGCCATCAGAAAACACCTCTTTACTAAAAAAGAAAATGACAGACTTTTTAAAAACTAAAACTTAAATAGATTTATTATGAAGTATTTTCTTGTTAGTGTAATTGTTCTTAGAAGGTACAGTAATATGTTTTTGTGTTTTTTATGAAAATCGGGTAACGCTTGTATTTGTAATTACAACATTAATTACATTACTGTACATACCTATTTACTTATTCATGTGCTATATTTATTCATAATTACATGTTAATTTTACGACTTCCGTAATTCTTCTTTTTCTCGGTCCCGAACGTGACGAATTAGAGAGGTTCTACTCTGTGTATAACAGTACAGCCTGTATTCATAGATTATAACATATACATATAGCAGAACCTCCCCGGTTCGTCATTCTCTAAGTCGTCACCTTTTGTAATTTGTGACCGTATTCGTCACAGTAATAACAAGCATCGTCAGCACGTCACGTAGTAGAGGCGTCATCAGAAAACACCTCTTTACTAAAAACACACACACACACACACACACACACACACACACACACACACACACACACACACAAACACACACACACACACACACACACACACACACACACACACACACACACACACACACACATATATATATATATATATATATATATATATATATATATATATATACGTGAATATGTTGATAATTAATAATTATTGATGAATTTCAACATTAAAACAAAAATTTTTTTTCAAGAAAATGGCTTTAATGGAGGATAATTAAGAAATATCTTATGCTTCTTCACAACCAACTAGCAGAGGCAATGGCGGAAATTCAGATAATCGCGAAAATGAGTTTGAATGAACAATGATAGCTATAAATAAAGAAGAAAACAAGGAACAAGCAAAACTAAATAAATAAAAAGTTACGAACATTGCGTAGTATAAAGTATCGGGAGCAAATGTAAAATACAAAAAAAGATGGACTAAACCAGTTATCTATAGAACGTTCAAGGGAATTATCAAGATTATGTTCTCAAAGATGTAGAGATAAGAAAAGAGAAGAAATTCTCAATACTTGCAAAAGAGTAATAATTTCTGAAGAATCAACGGCTAATAATCAGATGAGTGTTGAAAATCAGCAGAGGAACAGAATTCTCAACTATCAGGCCCGTCTTGGCCATTCGTCTTGACGTACCATTTGTTAACAAAAACACTACTGAATCTCGTAATATTAATTTAAATGATGATTCGAAAAACTTTAATCACTCAACTTCAGATTCTGGTTCAAATTAACTTTTTGTTTTGTTAATTGAAAAGTTTTGTTAATTTGCAAAAACATCAGCAACCAGAAAGCCTAATTAATTTTGATAATTTAGACAATAGCATTACTCAAGGAGATAAACCAAACATTATTTCACAAGTTCACCAAGAAACTAGAATTCAACACTCACAAAATTCTCAGTCTCGCCAGCAGTACTCAGTGTATAGTAGACGTTCCAGCGCACATTTAGACAAAAAAGCAATTCTTTGATAATGATTTTGATCGTGCTTGTGATATCTGTGATAGAATATGGCTTGAAAATGACTTAAAACTAATAAAAAACGAGGACACAACTAATAATATTCAGTTAATTAGAACACTTCTTACAAATAGTGATATAAAAGTAAGAAGTTCCAGCAAAAATTGTTTTCTATCAATTGGTAAAAAAAATATCGTGCATTATCAGTATTCAATGGATTTAAGTATCCAGCTTTTCCAGAAAACTTGAAAAATATTAAAATAAAAATATTAATAATAATTAAATGTTAAGCGAACTTACAATTTTATTAACGTACATATAGTCATAACGCTCACTTGTAGTCACTTCTAACGGCACTCACCAAGTACAACACTCCGTTTTATTTATTAGTTATTAGTTTATATATTACCAACGACAATTAATAATACTATAGTACTCAGTGCGTGTAAAATTTTTGAAATAATTTTAAATTAAAAATATGTACTTAAAAAAAATACATTACCAGTATACTGTCCAGGTAGAACTAGCAAAACCTTCCTCATTTCGCTAATTCTCGCCTAATACTATCAAATAATAGCATCGCATTAGCAGTTGCATCATCTGGCATTTGAGCATCTTTATTGGACGAAGGCAGAACAGGTCATTCAGCATTTAAGCTATCACGAAATATACAAAACAATCCAGACGTAATGTGCAACATAAACAACAATCGTCCATGGTCTTAATTTGTAAAAAATAACTACTTTGCATTAGGATTTTTAAAACTAAATATTTTATAATTTTATTATAATCTAATATTAATAAACTTAATATATGTAATAAAATTTATAATGTATTAAATTAATTATAATTTTATCAATTGAAGTGATAACTTCTTTACGCTCGGTGAGCAAAACATTAAAAAAGATCATTGCTTTCGCGTCACGCTTTTTCTGAAACTCATACCTTACAATATATGATTTTACATAACAGCTGATATTGCGTTATAGGTTATGTTGTAGATTACACGTAGATTATTAATAAATACTTTTCAGTAGTTAATAAATATATAAATTTATTAAAATGTTTGATAAATCTCAATACAAATAATTCAGTATAACGATAATAATAAGATATGTACTTTTAATCCAATTTTTGAAAGAAAAACATTTAAGGTTCATCTTATAGTTTTTAAAGAACGGATTTGAACGGTTGTTAAAAAAATTGTATTCAGTAAGCATCTAATAAATCTGTTGTTACTCACATTTTTTTATTATTAACAACAATAAATATTAGTCTTTAATATAGGCTATACATTTCTAAAATAAAGATCTTAAAAATTGAATGAACAAGGTCTGAATTCATATTTGCGGAGATTTTCCTTGAAACCTTTGCGATTCTACTTTCTTATCACTTCTTTTGGGACTCCTACCGAGTGTCGGAACGAATTTTTTAAAAATGTATTCATTTTATAATTTTATTCAACTATAACTGTAAGGAAAGAAAGTATTGTATTGCTTACAACTTTTCAGTCTAATTTATCGATCATGAAATAGATAAATTAAATCATCATATTAAACAAGAAATAATTAATGTAACACATTTGTTTCGCCTGGGTCACACAGTTTCAGCCGAACAAATACCTTTGGCGACCGTAGAGTGGCAGATGTGGGCTGTAATGCCAACAATATCACTGTATCTCCTGCGCGTTCGCAGTGGTAAGGCTATTAATGTGTCTGACACGGCACACGCCAATTGGCTATTCCTGGTGCTTCATTCTTTTCCAATTAGAGTTTGTTGTTTATGGCTGATCAGTGAAACGAACTTATTTAGATCTACAAGACAGGTCACTGCGCCTTAGCTCAGGGGCACGGAACCAAGAATTTCTTTTTCCTACGTAAAGGCAACTTGACTAGAGTTTTGGGAATATTTCCTCTTATGTTCTCTTAAGAAGTTATGTAATATGTCGAGAAAACGACCTGCACAAAAGAAATTGTGGGAGAGTGGAGTAAAGAACATCATCGCAATCCCTCAGTGCGGCTGCCCTCGGGGCATGATCGAAATATAAAGAATGTAAAATAAAATATATTTTATTAAAATACCTCCCATTTCCGTACGTTAAACAGTTCGGCCAAGTGCAAGTTGGTAGAGATAAAACAATATTTATCTTTCAAACCATAACAAAACCCAACTTTTACGAATTTAAAGTAGCTACTTGAATAACTAATTTAGTAAATTTGACATTACCTACAAGAAATTTCTAAAAAAAGACCCGTGAGGTTCTGGTATTTCTAATTTGTTATAATTTCTAACAAGTAACATGATAATGTAGGCCTAAAGTAAATTCCGACTTAGGACAACAAAGAAAATTTTGTTTTTAGTTACTTTTTATTACATTATTATAATTAATATAAATATTTATATAAGGTATGACCGAATCACTATAATAAGTGGAAAAAGAGAAAGAAACATTAATTATTAAAATGAATTAATTAATTAGTATTTGAAAAAACTCCAATACCATCGTGCCATCCACTACAAGTTTAATAAAAAAAAGTACCGTTATTTGAACTTGAGTGGATGAATAAGATGTATTTTTATTAACGACTGAAAATTTGAAAAAGACATATATGATGAATAGTTATATGCAAACACTTCAACTGTTGTTGGGTTTACCTCGTCTAACTGTGATTTTATTCACTGCAAAATGAACGGATGTACTCCGGATGGTAACTATTCATCATATATATAGGTTAATATATATATATATATATATATATATATATATATATATATATATATATATATAAATACACACACACACACACACATATATATATATATATATATATATATATATATATATATATATATATATATATATATATATATATGTGATGAATTGTTACTATCTGGAGTACATCCGTTCATTCTGCAGTCCATAAATTCGCAGTTCCGACGTTTCGCTAGAATCTCATCCAGCATTGACGAGGTGAACCCAACAACAGTAGAAGAGCGAGTGAGTCATATATATATATATATATATATATATATATATATATATATATATGTGTGACTTTATATATATATATATATATATATATATATATATATATATATTAGGGAGAGAGTGAACTAATAATAGGAATTGAAAATAGTGACTTCACAGTAGGGATCCAGTGACTCTAACGGATCGATGATTTTAGTGACAGCGCCAGGTTTCGATCAGTGACTTCTCCCGGTGACTTTAGTACCAATGAAAAGGAATACTGAGACAGCTCTGTATGTGCCAATAAAAGGCAGGCATACCACACAGGTGAAATGATTCCACAACACGCTTTTTTATTTTTTGGAAGGCTCATTTTATTTAAAAATAAACTCCTACGAAATTAAGACCAAACTACCAAGTGCGAAATAGCGTTTACTGTACACAACACTGTCACTATCTTGAACCCTGACACAAATCGACCACCTATATAAGTCGTAAATGAGTAGAGCCAGTGATAGCGACAAATCAACCAATGACAACCGTTTCATCCAGTGACTGCGACGTTTTACCCAATCACAACAGTTACCTCTGTAACTTCCTATAGATCCATTGTCACTGGAACTAACATTTTCCATATTTTGTCACTTGTACCACCAGGGAGAAACTAATATCAGTAACAAGTCACCGTGACAGAAAATATCGACCGACCCTACTTCACTGTGTGAAAGTTGAAATTAAAAGAAACAAAATGAGCCCTACCGAGAATTTCTACAAAGGTATAAGCGTCAATGAAAATTTCCCTAACGCCCATCCACACTAAATTTGACGAAGGGCTGTATGTGTACACATAAATATGAGCAGGTAAGGCCTGGGGAAGTCGTTTTTACATGAGACGATAGATAGGGACGCATCATATCATACTGCGAGGGGACGCCTCTCTTTACACTGCACTGGTTGGTGGAGTTGTTAGCTACGCCATTTAAGGGGGTAGGATATTGTTTGCAGTAAGATAGGACCTATTAAATACATATGGTCAAAATTGATTATGTCAAAAATTACTTTCAACAAAAATAACTTTTTAATATTTGGTGTATAAAAAACAAATAATATTTAAAAAATACAATTTTTTAAATCAATTCCTACTCAAGTCACCAAAGAAAAACTTAATTTTAGTTACTTTTTATTAAATAATTACAAATAATATAAATATGTATAGTGTTAGGACAGAATTACAATACTAAGTAGAAAAATAAAAAGCGAAATTAATTAGTTAATATTTGAAAAGACTGTATTAACATCAAAATACAGTAATCATTACACTTTTGAAAAATGTATTTCAATTTGGGTGATTGAATAAAAAGTATTTTATTAACGTTTGAAAATTTGAACAAGATATATAAATATTTATAGGGAGAGTATGAACTACAAGTTGGGATTCAGTAACTACTATTACAACAATTTGGTTGCTTCATTTTTAAAACTTAAAAAATGTAATTAGTAGTGTGGTGTTAGTAGTTTCAAATCTCGTGCATAACTTAAAACAACAAATTACATTAAAGTTTGTATGGGGAGGTAATCAGGGTTGATTACCCAGAGCAGTGAAGCGTAAATTCAGAAAATGTCAGTACGTTATTTCGTATATTTTCGTGTCTGATCTAACTATTAGGGGTTACCTACGGTCTAATGGAGGGTCAATGATTCTCCGGTCAATGAAGCGTTACTCCAGCTGATGCCCGGCAGTTGCAGTACAACTGATATGTTTTCCTTCTTGCTTCCCCAGTGAATATCTTGTTGAGTCGTATAACTTCCTCGAATAAGGTCGCCAGTACACCCTGCCGAAAGTTTCATGTAGCGTTTCATTTAAAACAAATTTATTTATGGAAATGTTATAACTTGTATAAAGATTTTTATTCCGAGGAAACCTTTTTAAAGCTGAAATCGTGTGGAAATGTAACTCTTCTTACTATAGTATCCGAGCGAAAGAGCAATCTAACAGTGATTCATTAAAACTTATCGTATTAAAAACCTAAAGGCTAGAGTGCCGGTTGTGTGAAATACTCTTTAGAAATTAGGTTTTTTTTTTTTTATAAATTTATATTATCGGTTATGTGGACGTATCAAAGCCGATATTTTCTGTTCCGATTTTCAACTTTAAATTAGCTAAAACAGAATAATTTTTTTATCCTATATTCTGAAGTTTTGTAATTTCGTTACTACTGTTATAGGTTTGCTTATGTTTACACTTTTATCCTACATTCTGAAGTTTTGTAATTTCGTTACTACTGTTATAGGTTTGCTTATGTTTACACTTTTATCCTACATTCTGAAGTTTTGTAATTTCGTTACTACTGTTATAGGTTTGCTTATGTTTACACTTTTATCCTACATTCTGAAGTTTTGTAATTTCGTTACTACTGTTATAGGTTTGCTTATGTTTACACTTTTATCCTACATTCTGAAGTTTTGTAATTTCGTTACTACTGTTATAGGTTTGCTTATGTTTACACTTTTATCCTACATTCTGAAGTTTTGTAATTTCGTTACTACTGTTATAGGTTTGCTTATGTTTACACTTTTATCCTACATTCTGAAGTTTTGTAATTTCGTTACTACTGTTATAGGTTTGCTTATGTTTACACTTTTATCCTACATTCTGAAGTTTTGTAATTTCGTTACTACTGCTATAGGTTTGCTTATGTTTACACTTTTATCCTACATTCTGAAGTTTTGTAATTTCGTTACTACTGCTATAGGTTTGCTTATGTTTACACTTTTATCCTACATTCTGAAGTTTTGTAATTTCGTTACTACTGTTATAGGTTTGCTTATGTTTACACTTTTATCCTACATTCTGAAGTTTTGTAATTTCGTTACTACTGTTATAGGTTTGCTTATGTTTACACTTTTATCCTACATTCTGAAGTTTTGTAATTTCGTTACTACTGCTATAGGTTTGCTTATGTTTACACTTTTATCCTACATTCTGAAGTTTTGTAATTTCGTTACTACTGCTATAGGTTTGCTTATGTTTACACTTTTATCCTACATTCTGAAGTTTTGTAATTTCGTTACTACTGTTATAGGTTTGCTTATGTTTACACTTTTATCCTACATTCTGAAGTTTTGTAATTTCGTTACTACTGTTATAGGTTTGCTTATGTTTACACTTTTATCCTACATTCTGAAGTTTTGTAATTTCGTTACTACTGTTATAGGTTTGCCTATGTTTACACTTTTATCCTACATTCTGAAGTTTTTGTAATTTCGTTACTACTGTTATAGGTTTGCCTATGTTTACACTTTTATCCTACATTCTGAAGTTTTGTAATTTCGTTACTACTGTTATAGGTTTGCCTATGTTTACACTTTTATCCTACATTCTGAAGTTTTGTAATTTCGTTACTACTGTTATAGGTTTGCTTATGTTTACACTTTTATCCTACATTCTGAAGTTTTGTAATTTCGTTACTACTGTTATAGGTTTGCTTATGTTTACACTTTTATCCTACATTCTGAAGTTTTGTAATTTCGTTACTACTGTTATAGGTTTGCTTATGTTTACACTTTTATCCTACATTCTGAAGTTTTGTAATTTCGTTACTACTGTTATAGGTTTGCTTATGTTTATACTTTTATCCTACATTCTGAAGTTTTGTAATTTCGTTACTACTGTTATAGGTTTGCTTATGTTTACACTTTTATCCTACATTCTGAAGTTTTGTAATTTCGTTACTACTGTTATAGGTTTGCTTATGTTTACACTTTTATCCTACATTCTGAAGTTTTGTAATTTCGTTACTACTGTTATAGGTTTGCTTATGTTTACACTTTTATCCTACATTCTGAAGTTTTGTAATTTCGTTACTACTGTTATAGGTTTGCTTATGTTTACACTTTTATCCTACATTCTGAAGTTTTGTAATTTCGTTACTACTGTTATAGGTTTGCTTATGTTTACACTTTTATCCTACATTCTGAAGTTTTGTAATTTCGTTACTACTGTTATAGGTTTGCTTATGTTTACACTTTTATCCTACATTCTGAAGTTTTGTAATTTCGTTACTACTGTTATAGGTTTGCTTATGTTTACACTTTTATCCTACATTCTGAAGTTTTGTAATTTCGTTACTACTGCTATAGGTTTGCTTATGTTTACACTTTTATCCTACATTCTGAAGTTTTGTAATTTCGTTACTACTGCTATAGGTTTGCTTATGTTTACACTTTTATCCTACATTCTGAAGTTTTGTAATTTCGTTACTACTGTTATAGGTTTGCTTATGTTTACACTTTTATCCTACATTCTGAAGTTTTGTAATTTCGTTACTACTGTTATAGGTTTGCTTATGTTTACACTTTTATCCTACATTCTGAAGTTTTGTAATTTCGTTACTACTGTTATAGGTTTGCTTATGTTTACACTTTTATCCTACATTCTGAAGTTTTGTAATTTCGTTACTACTGCTATAGGTTTGCTTATGTTTACACTTTTATCCTACATTCTGAAGTTTTGTAATTTCGTTACTACTGCTATAGGTTTGCTTATGTTTACACTTTTATCCTACATTCTGAAGTTTTGTAATTTCGTTACTACTGTTATAGGTTTGCTTATGTTTACACTTTTATCCTACATTCTGAAGTTTTGTAATTTCGTTACTACTGTTATAGGTTTGCTTATGTTTACACTTTTATCCTACATTCTGAAGTTTTGTAATTTCGTTACTACTGCTATAGGTTTGCTTATGTTTACACTTTTATCCTACATTCTGAAGTTTTGTAATTTCGTTACTACTGCTATAGGTTTGCTTATGTTTACACTTTTATCCTACATTCTGAAGTTTTGTAATTTCGTTACTACTGCTATAGGTTTGCTTATGTTTACACTTTTATCCTACATTCTGAAGTTTTGTAATTTCGTTACTACTGTTATAGGTTTGCTTATGTTTACACTTTTATCCTACATTCTGAAGTTTTGTAATTTCGTTACTACTGTTATAGGTTTGCTTATGTTTACACTTTTATCCTACATTCTGAAGTTTTGTAATTTCGTTACTACTGTTATAGGTTTGCTTATGTTTACACTTTTATCCTACATTCTGAAGTTTTGTAATTTCGTTACTACTGTTATAGGTTTGCTTATGTTTACACTTTTATCCTACATTCTGAAGTTTTGTAATTTCGTTACTACTGTTATAGGTTTGCTTATGTTTACACTTTTATCCTACATTCTGAAGTTTTGTAATTTCGTTACTACTGTTATAGGTTTGCTTATGTTTACACTTTTATCCTACATTCTGAAGTTTTGTAATTTCGTTACTACTGTTATAGGTTTGCTTATGTTTACACTTTTATCCTACATTCTGAAGTTTTGTAATTTCGTTACTACTGCTATAGGTTTGCTTATGTTTACACTTTTATCCTACATTCTGAAGTTTTGTAATTTCGTTACTACTGCTATAGGTTTGCTTATGTTTACACTTTTATCCTACATTCTGAAGTTTTGTAATTTCGTTACTACTGTTATAGGTTTGCTTATGTTTACACTTTTATCCTACATTCTGAAGTTTTGTAATTTCGTTACTACTGTTATAGGTTTGCTTATGTTTACACTTTTATCCTACATTCTGAAGTTTTGTAATTTCGTTACTACTGCTATAGGTTTGCTTATGTTTACACTTTTATCCTACATTCTGAAGTTTTGTAATTTCGTTACTACTGCTATAGGTTTGCTTATGTTTACACTTTTATCCTACATTCTGAAGTTTTGTAATTTCGTTACTACTGTTATAGGTTTGCTTATGTTTACACTTTTATCCTACATTCTGAAGTTTTGTAATTTCGTTACTACTGTTATAGGTTTGCTTATGTTTACACTTTTATCCTACATTCTGAAGTTTTGTAATTTCGTTACTACTGTTATAGGTTTGCTTATGTTTACACTTTTATCCTACATTCTGAAGTTTTGTAATTTCGTTACTACTGTTATAGGTTTGCTTATGTTTACACTTTTATCCTACATTCTGAAGTTTTGTAATTTCGTTACTACTGCTATAGGTTTGCTTATGTTTACACTTTTATCCTACATTCTGAAGTTTTGTAATTTCGTTACTACTGCTATAGGTTTGCTTATGTTTACACTTTTATCCTACATTCTGAAGTTTTGTAATTTCGTTACTACTGCTATAGGTTTGCTTATGTTTACACTTTTATCCTACATTCTGAAGTTTTGTAATTTCGTTACTACTGTTATAGGTTTGCTTATGTTTACACTTTTATCCTACATTCTGAAGTTTTGTAATTTCGTTACTACTGTTATAGGTTTGCTTATGTTTACACTTTTATCCTACATTCTGAAGTTTTGTAATTTCGTTACTACTGTTATAGGTTTGCTTATGTTTACACTTTTATCCTACATTCTGAAGTTTTGTAATTTCGTTACTACTGTTATAGGTTTGCTTATGTTTACACTTTTATCCTACATTCTGAAGTTTTGTAATTTCGTTACTACTGTTATAGGTTTGCTTATGTTTACACTTTTATCCTACATTCTGAAGTTTTGTAATTTCGTTACTACTGTTATAGGTTTGCTTATGTTTACACTTTTATCCTACATTCTGAAGTTTTGTAATTTCGTTACTACTGTTATAGGTTTGCTTATGTTTACACTTTTATCCTACATTCTGAAGTTTTGTAATTTCGTTACTACTGTTATAGGTTTGCTTATGTTTACACTTTTATCCTACATTCTGAAGTTTTGTAATTTCGTTACTACTGTTATAGGTTTGCTTATGTTTACACTTTTATCCTACATTCTGAAGTTTTGTAATTTCGTTACTACTGTTATAGGTTTGCTTATGTTTACACTTTTATCCTACATTCTGAAGTTTTGTAATTTCGTTACTACTGTTATAGGTTTGCTTATGTTTACACTTTTATCCTACATTCTGAAGTTTTGTAATTTCGTTACTACTGTTATAGGTTTGCTTATGTTTACACTTTTATCCTACATTCTGAAGTTTTGTAATTTCGTTACTACTGTTATAGGTTTGCTTATGTTTACACTTTTATCCTACATTCTGAAGTTTTGTAATTTCGTTACTACTGTTATAGGTTTGCTTATGTTTACACTTTTATCCTACATTCTGAAGTTTTGTAATTTCGTTACTACTGTTATAGGTTTGCTTATGTTTACACTTTTATCCTACATTCTGAAGTTTTGTAATTTCGTTACTACTGTTATAGGTTTGCTTATGTTTACACTTTTATCCTACATTCTGAAGTTTTGTAATTTCGTTACTACTGTTATAGGTTTGCTTATGTTTACACTTTTATCCTACATTCTGAAGTTTTGTAATTTCGTTACTACTGTTATAGGTTTGCTTATGTTTACACTTTTATCCTACATTCTGAAGTTTTGTAATTTCGTTACTACTGTTATAGGTTTGCTTATGTTTACACTTTTATCCTACATTCTGAAGTTTTGTAATTTCGTTACTACTGTTATAGGTTTGCTTATGTTTACACTTTTATCCTACATTCTGAAGTTTTGTAATTTCGTTACTACTGTTATAGGTTTGCTTATGTTTACACTTTTATCCTACATTCTGAAGTTTTGTAATTTCGTTACTACTGTTATAGGTTTGCTTATGTTTACACTTTTATCCTACATTCTGAAGTTTTGTAATTTCGTTACTACTGTTATAGGTTTGCTTATGTTTACACTTTTATCCTACATTCTGAAGTTTTGTAATTTCGTTACTACTGTTATAGGTTTGCTTATGTTTACACTTTTATCCTACATTCTGAAGTTTTGTAATTTCGTTACTACTGTTATAGGTTTGCTTATGTTTACACTTTTATCCTACATTCTGAAGTTTTGTAATTTCGTTACTACTGTTATAGGTTTGCTTATGTTTACACTTTTATCCTACATTCTGAAGTTTTGTAATTTCGTTACTACTGTTATAGGTTTGCTTATGTTTACACTTTTATCCTACATTCTGAAGTTTTGTAATTTCGTTACTACTGTTATAGGTTTGCTTATGTTTACACTTTTATCCTACATTCTGAAGTTTTGTAATTTCGTTACTACTGTTATAGGTTTGCTTATGTTTACACTTTTATCCTACATTCTGAAGTTTTGTAATTTCGTTACTACTGTTATAGGTTTGCTTATGTTTACACTTTTATCCTACATTCTGAAGTTTTGTAATTTCGTTACTACTGTTATAGGTTTGCTTATGTTTACACTTTTATCCTACATTCTGAAGTTTTGTAATTTCGTTACTACTGTTATAGGTTTGCTTATGTTTACACTTTTATCCTACATTCTGAAGTTTTGTAATTTCGTTACTACTGTTATAGGTTTGCTTATGTTTACACTTTTATCCTACATTCTGAAGTTTTGTAATTTCGTTACTACTGTTATAGGTTTGCTTATGTTTACACTTTTATCCTACATTCTGAAGTTTTGTAATTTCGTTACTACTGTTATAGGTTTGCTTATGTTTACACTTTTATCCTACATTCTGAAGTTTTGTAATTTCGTTACTACTGTTATAGGTTTGCTTATGTTTACACTTTTATCCTACATTCTGAAGTTTTGTAATTTCGTTACTACTGTTATAGGTTTGCTTATGTTTACACTTTTATCCTACATTCTGAAGTTTTGTAATTTCGTTACTACTGTTATAGGTTTGCTTATGTTTACACTTTTATCCTACATTCTGAAGTTTTGTAATTTCGTTACTACTGTTATAGGTTTGCTTATGTTTACACTTTTATCCTACATTCTGAAGTTTTGTAATTTCGTTACTACTGTTATAGGTTTGCTTATGTTTACACTTTTATCCTACATTCTGAAGTTTTGTAATTTCGTTACTACTGTTATAGGTTTGCTTATGTTTACACTTTTATCCTACATTCTGAAGTTTTGTAATTTCGTTACTACTGTTATAGGTTTGCTTATGTTTACACTTTTATCCTACATTCTGAAGTTTTGTAATTTCGTTACTACTGTTATAGGTTTGCTTATGTTTACACTTTTATCCTACATTCTGAAGTTTTGTAATTTCGTTACTACTGTTATAGGTTTGCTTATGTTTACACTTTTATCCTACATTCTGAAGTTTTGTAATTTCGTTACTACTGTTATAGGTTTGCTTATGTTTACACTTTTATCCTACATTCTGAAGTTTTGTAATTTCGTTACTACTGTTATAGGTTTGCTTATGTTTACACTTTTATCCTACATTCTGAAGTTTTGTAATTTCGTTACTACTGTTATAGGTTTGCTTATGTTTACACTTTTATCCTACATTCTGAAGTTTTGTAATTTCGTTACTACTGTTATAGGTTTGCTTATGTTTACACTTTTATCCTACATTCTGAAGTTTTGTAATTTCGTTACTACTGTTATAGGTTTGCTTATGTTTACACTTTTATCCTACATTCTGAAGTTTTGTAATTTCGTTACTACTGTTATAGGTTTGCTTATGTTTACACTTTTATCCTACATTCTGAAGTTTTGTAATTTCGTTACTACTGTTATAGGTTTGCTTATGTTTACACTTTTATCCTACATTCTGAAGTTTTGTAATTTCGTTACTACTGTTATAGGTTTGCTTATGTTTACACTTTTATCCTACATTCTGAAGTTTTGTAATTTCGTTACTACTGTTATAGGTTTGCTTATGTTTACACTTTTATCCTACATTCTGAAGTTTTGTAATTTCGTTACTACTGTTATAGGTTTGCTTATGTTTACACTTTTATCCTACATTCTGAAGTTTTGTAATTTCGTTACTACTGTTATAGGTTTGCTTATGTTTACACTTTTATCCTACATTCTGAAGTTTTGTAATTTCGTTACTACTGTTATAGGTTTGCTTATGTTTACACTTTTATCCTACATTCTGAAGTTTTGTAATTTCGTTACTACTGTTATAGGTTTGCTTATGTTTACACTTTTATCCTACATTCTGAAGTTTTGTAATTTCGTTACTACTGTTATAGGTTTGCTTATGTTTACACTTTTATCCTACATTCTGAAGTTTTGTAATTTCGTTACTACTGTTATAGGTTTGCTTATGTTTACACTTTTATCCTACATTCTGAAGTTTTGTAATTTCGTTACTACTGTTATAGGTTTGCTTATGTTTACACTTTTATCCTACATTCTGAAGTTTTGTAATTTCGTTACTACTGTTATAGGTTTGCTTATGTTTACACTTTTATCCTACATTCTGAAGTTTTGTAATTTCGTTACTACTGTTATAGGTTTGCTTATGTTTACACTTTTATCCTACATTCTGAAGTTTTGTAATTTCGTTACTACTGTTATAGGTTTGCTTATGTTTACACTTTTATCCTACATTCTGAAGTTTTGTAATTTCGTTACTACTGTTATAGGTTTGCTTATGTTTACACTTTTATCCTACATTCTGAAGTTTTGTAATTTCGTTACTACTGTTATAGGTTTGCTTATGTTTACACTTTTATCCTACATTCTGAAGTTTTGTAATTTCGTTACTACTGTTATAGGTTTGCTTATGTTTACACTTTTATCCTACATTCTGAAGTTTTGTAATTTCGTTACTACTGTTATAGGTTTGCTTATGTTTACACTTTTATCCTACATTCTGAAGTTTTGTAATTTCGTTACTACTGTTATAGGTTTGCTTATGTTTACACTTTTATCCTACATTCTGAAGTTTTGTAATTTCGTTACTACTGTTATAGGTTTGCTTATGTTTACACTTTTATCCTACATTCTGAAGTTTTGTAATTTCGTTACTACTGTTATAGGTTTGCTTATGTTTACACTTTTATCCTACATTCTGAAGTTTTGTAATTTCGTTACTACTGTTATAGGTTTGCTTATGTTTACACTTTTATCCTACATTCTGAAGTTTTGTAATTTCGTTACTACTGTTATAGGTTTGCTTATGTTTACACTTTTATCCTACATTCTGAAGTTTTGTAATTTCGTTACTACTGTTATAGGTTTGCTTATGTTTACACTTTTATCCTACATTCTGAAGTTTTGTAATTTCGTTACTACTGTTATAGGTTTGCTTATGTTTACACTTTTATCCTACATTCTGAAGTTTTGTAATTTCGTTACTACTGTTATAGGTTTGCTTATGTTTACACTTTTATCCTACATTCTGAAGTTTTGTAATTTCGTTACTACTGTTATAGGTTTGCTTATGTTTACACTTTTATCCTACATTCTGAAGTTTTGTAATTTCGTTACTACTGTTATAGGTTTGCTTATGTTTACACTTTTATCCTACATTCTGAAGTTTTGTAATTTCGTTACTACTGTTATAGGTTTGCTTATGTTTACACTTTTATCCTACATTCTGAAGTTTTGTAATTTCGTTACTACTGTTATAGGTTTGCTTATGTTTACACTTTTATCCTACATTCTGAAGTTTTGTAATTTCGTTACTACTGTTATAGGTTTGCTTATGTTTACACTTTTATCCTACATTCTGAAGTTTTGTAATTTCGTTACTACTGTTATAGGTTTGCTTATGTTTACACTTTTATCCTACATTCTGAAGTTTTGTAATTTCGTTACTACTGTTATAGGTTTGCTTATGTTTACACTTTTATCCTACATTCTGAAGTTTTGTAATTTCGTTACTACTGTTATAGGTTTGCTTATGTTTACACTTTTATCCTACATTCTGAAGTTTTGTAATTTCGTTACTACTGTTATAGGTTTGCTTATGTTTACACTTTTATCCTACATTCTGAAGTTTTGTAATTTCGTTACTACTGTTATAGGTTTGCTTATGTTTACACTTTTATCCTACATTCTGAAGTTTTGTAATTTCGTTACTACTGTTATAGGTTTGCTTATGTTTACACTTTTATCCTACATTCTGAAGTTTTGTAATTTCGTTACTACTGTTATAGGTTTGCTTATGTTTACACTTTTATCCTACATTCTGAAGTTTTGTAATTTCGTTACTACTGTTATAGGTTTGCTTATGTTTACACTTTTATCCTACATTCTGAAGTTTTGTAATTTCGTTACTACTGTTATAGGTTTGCTTATGTTTACACTTTTATCCTACATTCTGAAGTTTTGTAATTTCGTTACTACTGTTATAGGTTTGCTTATGTTTACACTTTTATCCTACATTCTGAAGTTTTGTAATTTCGTTACTACTGTTATAGGTTTGCTTATGTTTACACTTTTATCCTACATTCTGAAGTTTTGTAATTTCGTTACTACTGTTATAGGTTTGCTTATGTTTACACTTTTATCCTACATTCTGAAGTTTTGTAATTTCGTTACTACTGTTATAGGTTTGCTTATGTTTACACTTTTATCCTACATTCTGAAGTTTTGTAATTTCGTTACTACTGTTATAGGTTTGCTTATGTTTACACTTTTATCCTACATTCTGAAGTTTTGTAATTTCGTTACTACTGTTATAGGTTTGCTTATGTTTACACTTTTATCCTACATTCTGAAGTTTTGTAATTTCGTTACTACTGTTATAGGTTTGCTTATGTTTACACTTTTATCCTACATTCTGAAGTTTTGTAATTTCGTTACTACTGTTATAGGTTTGCTTATGTTTACACTTTTATCCTACATTCTGAAGTTTTGTAATTTCGTTACTACTGTTATAGGTTTGCTTATGTTTACACTTTTATCCTACATTCTGAAGTTTTGTAATTTCGTTACTACTGTTATAGGTTTGCTTATGTTTACACTTTTATCCTACATTCTGAAGTTTTGTAATTTCGTTACTACTGTTATAGGTTTGCTTATGTTTACACTTTTATCCTACATTCTGAAGTTTTGTAATTTCGTTACTACTGTTATAGGTTTGCTTATGTTTACACTTTTATCCTACATTCTGAAGTTTTGTAATTTCGTTACTACTGTTATAGGTTTGCTTATGTTTACACTTTTATCCTACATTCTGAAGTTTTGTAATTTCGTTACTACTGTTATAGGTTTGCTTATGTTTACGCTTTTATCCTACATTCTGAAGTTTTGTAATTTCGTTACTACTGTTATAGGTTTGCTTATGTTTACGCTTTTATCCTACATTCTGAAGTTTTGTAATTTCGTTACTACTGTTATAGGTTTGCTTATGTTTACGCTTTTATCCTACATTCTGAAGTTTTGTAATTTCGTTACTACTGTTATAGGTTTGCTTATGTTTACGCTTTTATCCTACATTCTGAAGTTTTGTAATTTCGTTACTACTGTTATAGGTTTGCTTATGTTTACACTTTTATCCTACATTCTGAAGTTTTGTAATTTCGTTACTACTGTTATAGGTTTGCTTAGGTTTACACTTTTATCCTACATTCTGAAGTTTTGTAATTTCGTTACTACTGTTATAGGTTTGCTTAGGTTTACACTTTTATCCTACATTCTGAAGTTTTGTAATTTCGTTACTACTGTTATAGGTTTGCTTATGTTTACACTTTTGAAAACTCCATTGCACGACCTTAAATTGTTGCCACGGTTACCACACAATATCATAAATATTGCTCTAGGATTAAAAATGAATGAACATAATAAAATAAACAAACTGTGTTAACGGTATCGAACATTGGTTCAAAAACGGACAATGTGAGAGGAAATCGAAAAGAAAATACAACACAATGCAAGCGAAGAAAAAAATAAATCGTATAAATAGTAAGAAACAATAATAATAGTCAAATACAACATTTATAGGAAAATGGAGAACTGCTAGGAAATTCCCTTTCTATTTTACCACATGATGTTGTTATTAAGACATATGTAGACATATTTATATTATTTGTAACTATAAAATTTAAAATAAAGTTTTTCTTTGTTGATTTGAGTAGGAATTGATTTGAAAAAAATTTATATTACTTGTTTTAAATTTATTGTTTTTAAAATTTACTTTCTTGATCAATCGTTATACATTTACCTGTTGCTAATAAAACGTTTTATTAATTTTACGAAACATATTTAATGTATTTACAAAAAAGGCTAAGCCGATAATTATATAATATGAATTTTTTTTTATTGTTGTTACGGAATGCGATCAAATATATTTCGCCTCTAAATAGGCCTATGCTAACAATTGCTATGCCTCACTAATATAATAATAAACAACAATCAGTTGAAATGTTGGTTTAGGGTAATAAAAACAACTATTGTAAATTTGTTTTTCATAGTTGTCAAACCTGTAAAGACATTATTTATTTTCGGACCTTCAATATTCCACGCACAGATTCAAAAAACAACGTCCAACAAACAAACTGTTATGAAGGTGGATTACAGAAGCAGCTGTAGCCTGCTGATATTATCGACTGCCACAGTTCTCGTGTTCCCGTATTGTCAATCCTTATCGATATATCACACCTCGCCTTCAGCCCTGTTTGTCAAGGGTTGTACGGGTGTACTATTACAAACCCTTCGCCATATTATTGTCACTATCTGTGCAAAGAGTACATCCTAACATGCGCATGGCATAGACATAATAGTAATCAATTCTTCACATAATACCTTCATTCATCAAAGGGTATTGTTAGGTTAATTAGAGCTTAGCTTGTGAAAACAATTAACAACGGTAAAAATTAAAACAGTATACTATAAACCTCACTGCACATTAGTTTATTAAAACAAACACAACAGTTTATTAAAAGAAACAGACCAGTCTGTTGCTTTAAAAAAATTTATTTCAAATGATTTTGCTTCATTTGTTTTTCGCAATACGGTGCTGTGGAATTAAATGTGTACATTTTTTGAGTTTTAAACCTATATCTCAGTTATTTGTGGACATAACTAGCTGAAAATTTGGAAAAAAAATATTTTTATGTGTACAAAGACAAGATGCTTTTATTTATAAACTGATTTTTAATTTTAAATAAATAATTATATAAAAATATATTACAAAATATAAAAACTAATATTTTCGGCTATTTTCGTTTAAAACTTTGCAAAACTATTAGCTCTATAATTTGTTATTTATATTTGCTTTAAATTAGTTGTTCAAATCGTGGGTTAAATGTAAAAAATATTTATATTATTGTTTCTTATATTACAACAAATGTTTATGTAATTTCTTATCACGCAGTACTAAATGATTTTCTCAATTCGAAAATTTTGTAGAAGTGGCTGTAAAGATTTTCACTTCTGTCGGCATTCCCCAGAGTGGTAGACCTTAATTTCTTTGTTCCCATCATCGCAAAAATAATCATTGTTACTAATCAGTAAAGGTTTGTATAGCTTATTAGGTTTATTACTTCCCAAAGTAAAGTAAAATATAGTTTTATTTAAAGAATAAATACTTAACCTTAAACCTGTGCTTATAGAGGCAAATTCAGTTTGATGTTTTTATACAGAGGTCATCGAAATTTTTTCAAACTTATGGTTTACAACAAAGTTATGTAACACATGTAAGAACAAAAACAATACTATAAACTATTACCTATATGTATTTAGTATAGGCTATATTTTGCGTGAAGTGATTCTAGTAAAGTTAGAAATGTGCATTGCGTGAGGTTTAACGGTGTCCCTGGTTCTGCTCTAGCATTTGACTACTAGCCTAACTGAAAACATTATGCAATACATATGTCGTCTCTTTCGTAATCGCGTCTCTTTGCAGAAGCCGAGCAACACATTTAAAGATCGTGTCTACATCAAACTATTACAGTATTATTATTTAGTTAATAACAGCTGCTTACACTTTAAACACGACACTGTTTTCTGAAGTGTTGGGTTTTGACCCCGCACTGCAGCCCAGTTCAGCCTAGCGATCTCAAGGTCAGAGAAACGGTTAAACCTCACCACGTACTGTACTCTATGATATTCCACAAAAAGTAGATTAATTATATCTCCTAATAAGCAAAAAAAAGAAATATATATATATATATATATTAGGGATGGGCCGATTCCTAAAATTTTCGATTCCGATTCCGATTCCGATTCTAAAATTTTCCTTTCGATTCTCGATTCTTTACTCGATTCTCGATTCTCGATTCTTTCAAGTTATATTAGCTTATATTCTAGTTCTCTAATAATTAATTTAGTTAACATCTTGGTCATATGGCAAAACCTTTTAAAAGTTCCGTTTTAATGTAATAGGCTACACAAAACCTTCAACCGTGAGAGTGATATCTGTCTATAATATAATTTATTAAGGTTAAGTTTCGGAGGAATAATACAGTGTTTCTGTTATCCGTCTATTCGCTCAACCGTCATGGCCACGGTTCCGACGATGACGGTTAATCGAGTTTTTACTGTACTTTTTTGTGTTTTGTTCTGACATCTATAAATCAGTGGCAGTAAGACACGTGGGTGAGAGAGAGAGAGAGAGCAAAAGAGAGTATCGAACCCACTCTAGTGAGAGAGAGAGAGACGAGCGATGTCAAACGACCAGAAATGGTTACGATCTTGATTGCTGTTGCTTCATAAATAATAATATTTTCGTTTACTTTAATCATTTAATTCATTTAAATCAACTAATACATAAATAAGACATAGTTGGTAATTAATTATTTTTCCACACAAATATAATAAATTTTGTTTGGTAATAAATTACTCCACACGCATATTTTAATAGTTAACAAAATAGGAATCGGAATCGACACTTTTATGAATGAAGAATCGAGTATCGACGATTCCTCGATACCACCTAGAATCGACGATTCCTGGAATCGAGAATCGGAATCGGCCCATCCCTAATATATATATATATATATATATATATATGAAATAAAGCTGTGGAATATAAACGGGATAGCCAGGGTGCACTTGGGTCACGTGCCTCCCAAACTAATTAATTTTAGCAGACAAATATTAACCTATAAAACAAATTTATTCTACCTATACTAGGAAGCAAAACTAATAAATATAAAATGTATGTTATGGACTAGTATGCTTTAGCAGAACAGTTTCCCACGACCGAATAATTGTGTAATTTCAAGTGCCGAACTAGCATAGAATATGATTTCTAAAGATTATACGTTCAAAAATTTCCAAAACACATACACCCCCTTGAAGCCCCCCCCCCCCATTCATTGTCCTGGTTACGCCCTTGATAGAGCACGATGAAGAGTTTAGGCTATATGTTGAAACTGCTTATACCTTTAACCTTACATTTTACTATGGTAAATTTTAAAAAAAGTATTCATCAGTGATTGGCTAACACTGTGATTGGAAACTAGTCTGTTTTAATAAACCTGTGAGCGGTGCGATCTTGAGTGAACTCTATTAATATTTGCCGTTGCGAATTGTTCTAACTAGCTAAGTTCCAATAAACGTAATATAGCTTTTACTGTTTTCATATTATAACGCACGACAATTTTTTAATACCTGAAAACCCATAAAATCTTCCCTTTTTATTTAAAGTTAGGCCTATAAGACATAACTCTGTAGCCTTATTAAATGGCAGCCGAGTATCACTTCCCTGCTGACTTTAGTTTTGCTCTAGACAGTGCGACGTGATTGCAAAGGCTTTGACTTCAATCAGACGCTGTCGAAATAGCTTTGTTATCTTAAGGCTTAGGTTATTGTAAGAGTAGACGTCAGTTATGCGTTCATTAGCAGATCTTCGCCAGGTGGTTTCCTTCATCCTCTCTCGTGACACTCCCCTCTCCCTTTTGTTGACTCAGACATATCTCATCAATGCCATATTTATAGTTACACCCTGTCATCCTGTTTAATAGATCTACCTTAGATGTGGTGCGTGTGTCTACGTAATTATTTTGAACGTAGGCCTAAATGAAAAACTAGAAAACACGTTTTTCAATTCCTTTACTAGAAAACACGTTTTTCAACTCCTTCTGTTAGTTCACACTCTTCCTATAAGTTTTCAATCGTTAATAAAATACTTTTATTCATCAACTCAAGTTCAAATACATTTTTTAAACAAGTAGTGGATGACACTTGATGTTAATACAGTTTTTTCAAATATTATTGAATTTAATTTAATTTATTCATTTTAGTTTTATATGGGAACAACTTTTCACAAAAGGGGTAAGGTATGCAATATAGTTATTTCGTCCTATTTGGCTTAAAATAGGTGAAAACATATGATTTCATAAAACAGCTGTTTTTATGTTATAGGTTATGTTGTAGAACAGGTGTTTTAACGCGTCAGTTTAGTTACTTTATATATATTAATTGTAATTATTTAATGAAGAGTAACTGAAATAAAATTGTCTTTTTTGACCTAAGTAGGAATTTACATTAAAAAATTCACGTTAGTTGTTTCTGCTTAGGTAACATTTCTAACCAATATTCGTAGGCGCTTATTTATTATTAGTCATTTTTGGTATAAATACATCAACTTAATTATTTTAATTTTTATTTATATTAATTGTTAACATATTATAAATGAGAAAACCCCAAATATATAAACCATTATTATTTGCAAAATCTTTTTTAAAGTCACATAAATAGTGTTTTAAATTTACATTTTATATCTACATTAATTAATAACCTGTCTTTAAAAAAAACACTTTTCGTAAAGTAATTGTTCAGAAATTATTACACTATGTTTGGCCATACGTCTGTAGAGCTGTATGTATAGTAACAAACTATTCGGTTGGGTTAGGTTTGGTTTTACAAAAAGGAATTGAATATCTCGATTGAGTCTCAAAATATCCGAGTCACAGAAAATCCGTATTCCGAAGTAACAATGTCCCTGCTTACTACCTGGTCGACGAGTCTCGGAATATCTGCGGCACAATCTGGCCATGAACTATAGGCTCTATAGAGAAAGTTTACCCAGTGTTTTTTTTTACATTTAACTAAATCAGTTGGCTATACACAACTGTTTTTCTTGGTTGGCGGTAAAAATTACATTTGTTAGCAGCAACCTAATTTATCGGTAAATGATTTACCGTTTTCAATAGGTTAACTGTAACTAAGAAAGTTTTTAGATGAGCCGAAGAAGTTGGTTATTTCAACTTTTTCTTTTTTTATCATTTCTCTAGTAGTTTTTTCATTGTGCGGCGATTCTAACCCATATTAAACCATACTTGTAGATTATATCGCATCTCCCTAATATTTGAGGTATCCCTTAGCGCACCTTTCTTGTGGACATTTTGAGACCGTAAAATAGGTGGCACGAAAAATGCGTACAGCGAAAGATGCGTACGGTGAAATATGCGTACAAGAGGAAACAATAGCAATTGACGAGTCGTAAATTTGACAAGCGAAAAAAGCGTACAAACCAAATTTCAATTGTCAACCCAGGTCATCTACCCCTAAACTATTTGCTAATAACTTTCAAGGTTTTGGATTCTCCCAGTCAAAATGGGCCAAAAAAGGGTTTCCACTTTGTCAGTAGTCATTTTGCTTACAACTGTCGAGATGATAAGCTCGATTTAATAGAAAGAGACTTATCAAAAGAGGCTGAAACTTCGACTGCTATGCACACGAGACCGGAGGAAAGAGTAGAAAAACAAAGTTAATTAAATACGCGAAAATGTTTAAAAAAGTACAAAAATACCCAGAAACTGAAAACTAATATCTTGTTTAAGATCTCTTTCCTAAATCCAAAAAAAAATGGTTTAGATTAGACCCAAGAAATCAGATATTAAATTAAAATAAATTGGTCAAGTTGTAATATAGAATAATATGAAAAAAAATTTGTAAGATAAAACAATTTTTTTTAAATTGCAAATATAAAACAACTACAAATTTAACGAGGCTCTAAGCTGATTTTAAACACCCCAAAATGAAAGAGCAAGATGATATCTCTATCATTTTGCCAGTCCAAAGCCTGGAAGAATGTGATGGAAATCAGGTATAATAGATAAAGTTTTAAAGGATCTCCAGTCCCGAGAAACTAAGCTATCTATACTTTGCTCAGAGGTAAAATCATTTATGTAGCTCAATGATTTTAAAAGATCCGTGTACGCCTAAAAGTTGTACGCAAATTTCGCCTGTCACAATGTTCTGACGTCATAGCTTACCCTCGTCATGTGTCAAAACTTGATCCTGTACGCATCTTTCGCAATATCCCTACGCATATTCCGTTGTACGCATCTTTCTTGTATTCGTAAAATATACCTCTCGGATATTTTGAAATTCATTATAGGGGTCCATTTTCCTTGCTGATATTTTGAGACCGTTTTTGCCGGTTTAGATCCCGGATATTCTGAGACGACACGGAATTCTTCAACGCAAGCTAAACGGTTGCTGCTATGAATGTGTTAGTTTCAAATATGTCGACGTGTGTGTGTTGCGCGTTGTTACAGTGAATTTGTATTTTTAACATAACTGTAGTGTATATAAGCAACAAGTTACCATATGTTTGGTTATAAAAAGATACCCAAATAATTTTCCCAACTTGAAAAAACCTTCATTGACTAGGTTAGCAAGTCAGGTTATTGTTAGAAAACACTATTTTTGTAACCAAACTTTTTAACTGGATACTTTGTTGCTAAAATGTAAAAGAGGTGTAAATATATTTTTTATTATATAAGAAGCAATTTCTTGATTGACTTAACGACGCCGAAATCAAAAAAATAAGAGATTTGAAACTTGAAGCGAAATTTTGTTGTCTTACATATTTGCGCACTAAGAAAGGATGTTGCAAAATGTTTATTTAAAAAAATAAAAATTGTAATGCATACTTTCCTTTAAAATTTAAAAGGATTTCTTTACACAACAATAAATAATACTATACATTTGTAAGCTAAAAGAATAAATAGTTTTATTTTTCTGTAGATATATTTGCCAAAATTAATTAGTTTTATTTATACCAATGAACAACACACTTAGTCAACAACAATGAAATTTTGCACTGGGCGTATGACATATAGTATAACTAAGTCTTCCCAGGCGAAGTAATTGCAAAATTTTTTACACGAAAAACAAAAATTTGCAAATTTGCAAACATATGAATAGATATTGGTTCAACTCAAAAATTTCGCGGAAGTAAAATGTAATGATTGACTCACTGACTGACTGGACAAAGCATAGTAAAACCGTTACAGCAAGAAACTAGACACTTTGAGGATTTACCCATTTCTTAACAATAATGATCACTATGTAAGCAATCAGTAAAGAATTATTAATATGATTTAAAATTCAAAATTACGAAAAAGGTACAATTTTGGTGAGAAATAACTAATGAAATATATAGGCCTATAGACTATACACCGACAGCTGCAAGAAAACCAGTAGTGACGTAATAGGAGGGTCGCATAGTAAATGTTATTAACTTACATATAGCAATGTAAAATACACTGCTACTTTGATATAACAAAAATAATAAACACGGGATTACTAACTTTATTCTCTGTGCTACGGATTTCGTACTTAAAAATACGCGGGCGAAACTGGACAAAGGATTCTAGAGCAGTAGTCATAATAAACTGTTTCTTACGGAACCTTCAGGCTATACAGTTTCATGTGTGCGCACGCGCGTGCGCGCGAGCGTGTGTGTGTGTGTGTGTGTGTGTGTGTGTGTGTGTGTGTTGAAACTGACTGAATCACCGTTCAAATTAGGAAATTAATAATTTCAAAAATTTGAATAACAAATTTAATAATTAAATAATAGGGTTTTAATTTATTATAAAATGAAAGGTAGTAAAGAGTGAAGAAATCAGTAAAATTTTGAATAAGTATTAAAATTAAAATAAAATAAAACTGTAATAACTAACTAAATTTGACAAACGGGAGTGCAGTGAAAATTTTTCCAAGTGCCGAAAAATGCTAACTTGAGAACAAGGCCACGTAGAACTATCAATGACATATTGAAATGACCAGTAAAAGCAAAAAAACAACAATAGTGAAAACTGAATTTATAAAACTTAAATAACAAAAACGTTACAGCCATTTTAAAATAATAGACATGTTTCAGTGTTCTAAAACAGATAACAAAATTATGCAGGTTGAATCGAATACGTTGTCCAACCCACCCGTACAAGAAAAAAGCACGGAGAAAGCGACGAGCTTAGGGCGGGTGAGGAAGGGTTACACAGCCACAATAAATACAAGAACTTAGAGACCTGGTAAGGCAGTCTGTAAATAAATTTAATACGAGGTGCTAACGGTCGTAAGTTCGGTCAGCGCCTAGGACAACCACCATAAGGCCAGATGGGACCAAACTACCACGTTTCCGCCGTCTACTTCCATCCATGGACGAGGGCTTCAGACTCAGCCTCCGGGACGTGAAAATGGTGAAGGACTTTCATCGACTGACCAGGGATGGCAACTTCCGATGTCCAGGGACCTGGAATCCAGACGAGAGGACTCTAGGACCGGCAGGGAAATCCTTGGCAAGTCATTTTCTCTATTTTATTAAATAAAGTCAAATTTAGTAGGTTAAAAATATTAAATTCAAAATTATCAATAAAAATTAAACAATGACTTCACTCTATGTTGAATTTTATATAAATGTTAAATTCAGCAAAATTAATTTGGATAATAAAAATGCTTAAATAATGTATAATAAATCTTAAATTCACGAAGTGGTTTTGGCCATAAGCCAATCATTTTCAGGAAGACCAGAATTATATAATTATACCAATTTTAAAATTATTTGTTATAAAAATGTAAAATTTACCAATTCAATCTTGAAATCTGAGGATAACAAATTTTTTATTATGGTAAATTAGGAAATAATTTTTGTTCAAATATGTAAATATAGTTAATGAATTATATATATATATATAATATTTTGCACGTCCCCTAGCTGTGCTTGCAAATCTTCTAAGATGGTAAGATTCTTTGAAAATTTTGTGTGTTCATATTAATAATGTTTTTTTCCAGCTGACTACTTTACTGACAAGTATGACTATTTAAAGACCCAACAAAACAGGTTAACCATTTTAGGGAGGTCATACAAACTTTAAGGTAGGAGTCAGCGGTAATTGGCTTGAGTTTAGGCGTGGCATAGACCTATAACGGGTAAACACAAGACAAAATTTAAGAACACTTGAGGCTACATAAGCCCGAGAGCGCAACAGAGATAAGCAGGAACGATTTAAAATACTAAAAAGTAACAACTCCGTAACACCATTAACGTTACGATAGTAAAGTAGAGTGAGGATGTGGAGGGACGTTGCAGTGTGTGTGTGTGTGTGTGTGTGTGTGTGTGTGTGTGTGTGTGTGTGTGTGTGTGTGTGTGTGTGTGCGTTTGTGTGTGTGTGTGTGTGTGTGTGTGTGTGTGTGTGTGTGTGTGTATGTGTGTAAGGTTATGTTTGTTACTTCTAGTTTACAATAATTAAAATTACTCTTTTCTTGTTTACAATGAATTTTAATAAACATATGTAAAGATAAAAAAATCAGATTCATTAATAGTATCTGAGGTAGACTAGGCACTGGCTATTAAACTCTTCGAAAATAATGTAAAAGCGATATAGGCGTAATATTGGAAAATTTATCTGAAAGGATATTTAATCAACAAATGAAGTAGTCAAAATACTTAATTTGTTATTACTGGATTTAGAAATAGATAAATTGTTGACATGACGCCATTGATATACGTGGTAGAATGAAAGTTTATATATAATAGTGATATTAATTTGTTTCATTTTTTGTTGACGTGTACCAGCTGTTTGCTTTTAAAACATTTAGGCCTTATACAACACATATCGGAATTTATTCATAAATTGATTATCTATGATTCTTTAATTATATTATTGATACAATGTAGCAGTAAGACAAAAAGTGCTATTTAAATTAAAAAAATTTTTCCATTGACTTTAAATCGAGACTTTGTGGCTCATTCCCGTTTTTATCTAATCAGGGATTCGTAGTTACCAACGCAATAACAGTTGGCAGGATTGCCAAATTAATGCCCATACACTAACTTCCTCGTGTCTTCTGCTGTAAGAAATGTAAACTGAGCAACAGCAATGGTTTCCTGACGAAGTGGCAACGCCGCGGCTAAACGATCTCCCACCATTTACTTTTACTTCCTCCGACTTTGATCACGATAGGAGTCTTTTCTTTTAAATCTGTTAAGATGATAACTCCCTATTAATTAAATATTTAGGAATTGCCGTTACTCACGACTATAACTAAGCATCTAATTCCAAGTAACATTTTTAAGAACATATATTTAATGGCATAACATCGTACGTATCGGAAAAAGTGTATATACATTCAGGCGCGTATCCAGCGACTTGCTTTGGGGGGGGGGAGATCGATGCATTATATATATATATATATATATATATATATATATATATATATATATATATATATATATATAATATATGTCACATTGTGTGTTATATATATAATATGTACGCGTGTGTGTGTGTGTGTGTGTGTGTGTGTGTGCGGGTGCGTGTATGTAAAAACATAGAACAGAAAAAGTTCTTTCTACGCTTGCGTTAGAAATCGGTAACGTGATAAAGATTCGTAGCAAATTAGACTTTTTAATAAATAATTATCCCAGTTTCGATAACACTTATGCCTAGAGAATATTATTAATTTCATAATAAGCTATTAATTAATTAATATAAGAAGTTATTCTTCCAACACAAACAATTCCGGAGTCAACTGCGAATATTACGCTTGCAAAATTACGTATTGAAAATCATACGTTCGATACTAAGCTTCACTAGCGCTATCTGTTGTTAAAACATTTAGACGATTACGAGGGTATGCCGAGGAAACGCGTCACATTTTCAAATTAAAATTTTATTTTTTATTTACAATAAAAGTTAATTCAACTTAAGTAAAAGTCTAATTTAATAGAACGTCCTAATTTAATAATATATTGTCGATTTTTAACCCAAAGTTCTTGAGGGTTGGGAGGGGGGCGATCGCCCCATCGCCCCCCTTGGATACGCGCCTGTACTTTTAGGTTGGGTAAGATTAGGTTAGGTTAGGTTTGGTTTGGTTAGGTTAGGTTAGCTTTGCTTTAGTTAGGTTAGGTTAGCTTAGCTTTGATAAGGTCAAGTTATGTTAGTTCAGGTTAGGTTAGTTTAGGTTTGGTGAGGTTAGGTTATGTTAGTTCAGTTTATGTTAGGGTAGATTAGATTAGGGTAAGTTAGGTTTGGTTAGGTTATTTTAGCTCAGGTTAGGTTAGGCTAGGTCAGGTTAGATTAGGGTAGTTTATGTAAGATTTGAATATGTTGCGTTAGGTTGGTTTAAGTTAGGTTTGGTTTGGTTCTCAACAGGATTTTATGGTTAGGTTAGGTTGATTAGGTTAGGTTAGGTTTGTTGAGGTTAGGTTAGATTTGGTTAGTTTGGGTAAGATTTGAATATGTTACGTTAGGTTGGTTTAAGTTAGGTTTGGTTTGGTTCTCAACAAGCTTTTATGGTTAGGTTAGGTTGGTTAGGTTAGGTTAGTTTAGGTTAGGTTAGGTTTGTTGAGGTTAGGTTAGATTAGGTTAGTTTGGGTAAGATTTGAATATGTTACGTTAGGTTGGTTTAAGTTAGGCTTGGTTTGGTTCTCAACAGGCTTTTATGGTTAGGTTAGGTTGGTTGGGTTAGGTTAGGTTAGTATAGGTTTGGTGAGGTTAGTTCTGTTAGTTCAGGTTAGGTTTGGGTAGGTTAGATTAGGGTAAGTTAGGTTAATCTAACTACGCCTAAACGCAAGCCAATTCCCGCTGAATCCTACCTTAAGGTTTGTATGAAATAAAAATGGTTAACCTGTTTTGTTGGGTCTTTAAATAGTCATACTTGTCAGTAAAGTAGTCAGCTGGAAAGACACATTATAATACGAACACACAAAGTTTTCAAAAAATATTACCATCTTAGAAGATTTGCAGACACAGCTAGGGGACGTGCAAAATATTATCATGTTTAAGACACCTTTTTAAAGGCTCCTGTGTTCTTTAAACATGATCTGCCAGTAGACTTCGTCTCTGGGCTTCAATACAAAAAACCAACTAATTTTTAGAATAGCTCAATAAATTGGTTCAAAAAAGTTTTATTGGTTGTTCAACACAGGATAAATTTAAATACCATAAGTTTTTATAATGCATTTAATTACTGGTTTTTAAAATAAAAAATAAAAATATTTTCAACTAAAATACATTTGACTCTCTCTTTACTATCTTATTGTTTTCATTGAAATCACAAATGATCATTTAAATTTTTGGCTTATGGCCAAAACCACTTCGTGAATTTAAGCTTTATTATACATTATTTAAGCATTTTTATTATCCAAATTAATTTTGCTGAATTTAACATTTATTTAAAATTCAACATAGAGTGAATTCATTGTTTAATTTTTATTGATAATTTTGAATTTAATATTTTTAACCTACTAAATTTGACTTTATTTAATAAAATAGAGAAAATGACTTGCCAAGGATTTCCCTGCCGGTCCTAGAGTCCTCTCGTCTGGATTCCAAGTCCCTGAACATCGGAAGTTGCCATCCCTGGTCAGTCGATGAAAGTCCTTCACCATTTTCATGTCCCGGATGCTGAGTCTGAAGCCCTCGTCCATGGATGGAAGTAGACGGCGGAAACGTGGTAGTTTGGTCCCATCTGGCCTTATGGTGGTTGTTCTAGGCGCTGACCGAACTTACGACCGTTAGCACCTCGTATTAAATTTTTTTTACAGACTGCCTTACCAGGTCTCTAAGTTCTTGTATTTATTGTGGCTGTGTAACCCTTCCTCACCCGCCCTAAGCTCGTCGCTATCTCC
Source organism: Prosapia bicincta (assembly GCA_036971475.1). NCBI lineage: Eukaryota > Metazoa > Arthropoda > Insecta > Hemiptera > Cercopidae > Prosapia > Prosapia bicincta. The sequence goes on along the minus strand of JBAIZL010000006.1, from coordinate 6,478,965 downwards.
GTGCTTTTTTCTTGTACGGGCGGGTTGGACAACGTATTCGATTCAACCTGCATAATTTTGTTATCTGTTTTAGAACACTGAAACATGTCTATTATTTTAAAATGGCTGTAACTTTTTTGTTATTTAAGTTTTTTAAATTCAGTTTTCACTATTGTTGTTTTTTGGCTTTTACTGGTCATTTAAATATGTCATTGATAGTTCTACGTGGCCTTGTTCTAAAGTTAGCATTTTTCGGCACTTAGAAAAATTTTCACTGCACTCCCGTTTGTCAAATTTAGTTAGTTATTACAGTTTTATTTTATTTTAATTTTAATACTTATTCAAAATTTTACTGACTTCTTCATTCTTTACTACCTTTCATTATATAATAAATTAAAACTTTATTATTTAATTATTAAATTTGTTATTCAAACTTTTGAAATTATTAATTTCTTAATTTGAACGGTAATTCAGAACGTTTCAACACACACACACACACACACACACACACACACACACACACACACACACACACACACACACACACACACACACACACACACACACACACACACACACACACACACACAAACACAAACACACACACACACACACATTCACTCACTCACACACACACACACACACACACACACACACACACACACACACACACACACACACACACACACACACACACTCACACACACACACACACACACACACACACTCACACACACACACACACACACACACACACACACACATAGCCTACGTTAGGTTAGGTCATGTAAAATATTATTTAAAATATTTCCCGTCATTTAACCTATTTTATACATTTTCCCACTTTCTCTTTGACACCTTTGTAGCTCTTAAAAAATAACTAGAATCAAATACGCCTAGAAGATTTATTATATCTGTTTGCGTTGTTTTTTGCTACGAAAAAGTCTAGAATTAAACCAAAATTTCCAAACTGTATACTAACCCTAGTTGAACATATAAAACATCTTTCGATAATTAGTTATAGAATATACAGACTTACAATAAACAAATACTGAATTCGCTACAATTGTTCAACAACGATCTTTAAAATTTATTAAATTGTATTCAATTTTATTAATTATAGAATGTCTATAGAAATGTCTAATAGTTATAGAAAGTCTATTATTCACAAGATATATTGCAAGAATTAGTAGATTTTTTTAATCAGAATAAAGTTTTTATATATAGATGTAACAGTATCTTAATGGAAAACAAATTTGAATAAAGGGTCACCAACAAAGAAAAACCAACCTGTTAGTGTAATAACAGTAATGACATCATCCGGTTATAAAATTCGAAATCATGAGGAATTTTCTATTCCCTCTGAAACAGTTTTTTAAAATAAAATCCCTAAACACTGTGATAGTAAATAATCACCTTCTTAACGCTATGGACAACAATAGGGTTTGCCATAAAATACGCTAATATGTTTACATATCATGTAATCGCTATATAATTAAATGCCTTTCTCAGATAATATGTTTACCTATCAATAATGAAATGCCTTTCTTAGAATAGAATCAGGTTTAGGGAAAGAATTCTGAGTAGCCGATGAAAGTAAATGTGAAATAATTAGTACCAAAACTAAAGTTTTAAAAAATTAAAATTAATTACAACTTTTAATATTTTATTAGTTTACAAATTTAAAGAATTAAAGTATTTAAATATAATGAGTTTAAATTGTATAAATATGTTATGGATTATTCTACTGTAAAACATAGAGTCATATCTAAGGAACACATTCTATCCGATAACTTAAACAAAGCAACATGAAAACAATATAATATGTGCCAAAATAAACAGTATAGAAACAGAATCAGCTGTGGTATAATGACCGGTTTAGGGTTATTCTTGGTCTTTCTATAGGAGACCTCAGGAGATTTTGTTGTGCCCAAAACCTGCCTTTTCGTTCAAAATGGTTGCAGCAAGATAGTGCAACCAGCCACACTGTCTTAGACAACATGCTTTCCATCAAGAACATTTTGGCAACCGCCTCATCTCCCTTGGCAAACTTTCCTTTCCCAGCCCACTACCCCGATCTTACACCACCTGACGCCTACGACTGGGGAATGATGAAGGAGAAGAATTTCCGTGATGACCCACAAGCCACTAGGCTATCGTCCAACTACAGGAAAAAAATCCATGTCTATAGCATGAAACAATCCCTTTTCACCAAAATGATACAAAACCTCCAATAACGGTACGAGTGTTGCCTAAAATTGAACGGAGGTCATATAGAACATGTTTATACCCGAGTATAACCGATTTAGCTTCTAATTACATGTATGTGTTTGTAAAACTATGTAAAGAAAATAAAATATTAAAATTGTTTCAGTAACGTTTATTTTGACGCTTACCGTAAATAACATTATACAGGAAGTCAAACAATGTGTTTATGCTGCAGCCACTTGGACGTAACGTATTTAACCTATTAAAAGCATACAAATTTAGGGTTTCTACTATAAATATTTCACTGAGAGTAGTTTTACGAAATCTTTATCCGTACAGAAATTATTATTAATATATTAAACTTAGTTGTTACATATGAAGGCCCAACAATAAGTAAAAACTTGCTTGTAGTGACACTTTGGAGACAAACAACCTTTCTCACTTAGCTTAAAGGTAAGTACTACTACAGATACGGTTTTACATGTTGTTAGATGTGGCAAAAGATAATGTTTGGATTACTGATTACTCTACAGGTGGCAACCTACGCACAAACACAAGGGCTTAGGCTTACACTCACTCTATCACCACGCTAATTACCTTTAAATGGACATACAAGTCTTGGTTTCTTTGCACCTGATCGCTTCAGCGGTTCCCTAAAGAACCCATTAGTAAAGAGTATTTCAAAGAAATGTAGAACTATTGGAAAGTGTTTATTCTTGGTTAAAGTTTACAAGACCCGTTATGTCTAATCCTAAGCTTTCCCTTGGAGACATGCAGTCTGGCTCGGCTTTGCTAATAATAACATGTTTAGGTTCTTAGAGTCAGCCTCCCTCAAGCATACTTCCTGCGAGCTTTGTGCTATTATTCTTTGGCTTTGGTTTATTTGGAGGCCGTCCGAAGCCTCAACTTACCTAGGGCGTGCAATAAGTTACGAGGATTAACACAACGTAGTGTTATTTAGGCCTGTACATTGTGCTTCATCCACTAACAAGAAATCATGTAATTACACTTACAAACATACAGTTTTTGCTATTCCTTTCATTAATATATTGATAATGTTAATTCACTGACTAATATACAGCACGATTTACTTTCGTTACTAACATACAGTACTTGTTATTTTTCTCGCTAACATATAGGCCTATTTGTGAAGAATATATACTAGTTTTATATATATTAACTTTGCAACACTGTTTTCCCGTATTCAATTATCATCTACACTTTAATGTACGCATACAAACATTTTCCTTGGTAGGGCTATATATGCGAGTCGACTTTCCAGAGATATTAATTACGTATTCTCATTTTCTAGCTTATTCTGAAACTGAGTAATGTAATTATTAGTTCTCGAAAGTATATTGGCAAATATACCAAGTAAAAATATTGTTTAAGTACATTAAAGTGTAAGTGATATATATATATATATATATATATATATATATATATATATATATATATATATATATATATATATATATAAACTATTGGTGAAATTGGCAATTTCACTCACTAACATTCAATTAATGATAATTATTTCGCTTACATAATTTTACGTCTATCACTAAATTACTCCACCTCCTAAAATTCAGTACATGTTACTACCTCACTCACCAACTTACAGAAAGTGTGAGAAAAGACTTCATTCACTTATTATGGAATTAGTATCGAACAGTTAGTTAATGTTATCATCTATTCACCGACTAACATGCGTGTTATATTAGTTACTAAAGTGCAGTGGATGTTATTACACTCGCTAACATACAGTATATTCACTCACT
>JBAIZL010000006.1:6355000-6470000 GCA_036971475.1 Prosapia bicincta | reverse complement strand
TATGATTATATAGGTCTACACTTTCTTATAGCTACAGACTTGTAATAGCTATATTGTTATAGCTTTATGATTATATAGGTCTACACTTTGTTATAGCTACAGACTTGTAATAGCTATATTGTTATAGCTTTATGATTATATAGGTCTACACTTTGTTATAGCTACAGACTTGTAATAGCTATATTGTTATAGCTTTATGATTATATAGGTCTACACTTTGTTATAGCTACAGACTTGTAATAGCTATATTGTTATCGCTTTATGATTATATAGGTCTTCACTTTGTTATAGCTACAGACTTGTAATACCTATATTGTTATAGCTTTATGATTATATAGGTCTACACTTTGTTATAGCTACAGACTTGTAATAGCTATATTGTTATAGCTTTATGATTATATAGGTCTACACTTTGTTATAGCTACAGACTTGTAATACCTATATTGTTATAGCTTTATGATTATATAGGTCTTCACTTTGTTATAGCTACAGACTTGTAATACCTATATTGTTATAGCTTTATGAATATATAGGTCTACACTTTGTTATAGCTACAGACTTGTAATAGCTATATTGTTATAGCTTTATGATTATATAGGTCTACACTTTGTTATAGCTACAGACCTGTAATAGCTATATTGTTATCGCTTTATGATTATATAGGTCTTCACTTTGTTATAGCTACAGACTTGTAATACCTATATTGTTATAGCTTTATGATTATATAGGTCTACACTTTGTTATAGCTACAGACTTGTAATAGCTATATTGTTATCGCTTTATGATTATATAGGTCTTCACTTTGTTATAGCTACAGACTTGTAATACCTATATTGTTATAGCTTTATGATTATATAGGTCTACACTTTGTTATAGCTACAGACTTGTAATAGCTATATTGTTATAGCTTTATGATTATATAGGTCTACACTTTGTTATAGCTACAGACTTGTAATACCTATATTGTTATAGCTTTATGATTATATAGGTCTACACTTTGTTATAGCTACAGACTTGTAATACCTATATTGTTATAGCTTTATGATTATACAGGTCTACACTTTGTTATAGCTACAGACTTGTAATAGCTATATTGTTATAGCTTTATGATTATATAGGTCTACACTTTGTTATAGCTACAGACTTGTAATACCTATATTGTTATAGCTTTATGATTATATAGGTCTACACTTTGTTATAGCTACAGACTTGTAATAGCTATATTGTTATAGCTTTATGATTATATAGGTCTACACTTTGTTATAGCTACAGACTTGTAATAGCTATATTGTTATAGCTTTATGATTATATAGGTCTACACTTTGTTATAGCTACATACTTGTAATAGCTATATTGTTATAGCTTTATAATTATATAGGTCTACATTTTGTTATAGCTATTAAAGTACATTGTTAGGCATGGTTAAATTAATAATAATAATAAGTTTACCAACTAGTCACAACCTCTCAACATACAGATCTTGCTACAAGTCCTACAGAAATAGACTCGTTCAATTCAGCAATCAATTAGTTTATGTAAGAAACCTTTTTAATATAACTAATCTTACAATATCCGGATACTTCGTAGTTATATATTTTATTATACCTATAAAGTAATATAGTAAGGTGAGGCAATTCCTGAAAAGTTGCTAGATAATGGAGTATGTGTTAAAGTGAGGTTATGTTTGTATGATAATAAATGTAGTTCCGATTTTCCACTTATAAAATAACCTTTTACTTGTTTCGGATTTTTTCAAGTAATTTATATGAAAACGAAAACAATTTTAGTTGTGGAAGTCTTTATCAAATATTACCCAAATATACTTGTAGTAGTCTAGTAGTATAAATCAAAGTTTTAGGTAAATTCCTACTTAGGTTAATAAACAAATATATATTTTTTAGTTACCCTAGAGCACTATTTATGATATTGTGTGGTAACCATGGTGACAGTTTAAGGTTGTACAAAGAAGGTTTACGACAACAAAAAAAGTGAAAAACATTTACGTACATCTTTGAGAAATATATTTCTAGGTATTGGAAAGTTAGCGCAGTTATAAAGCGCGCTAGACTTCGAACATAAAGATTTTCAGTTCGAATCCGGCTATGCATCCAAATTTGTATAATTTAATTATTTAATAAATATTTCAAAAAACTGTATTAATATCAATTGTCATCCACTATAGGTTAAAAAAATGTATTTGAACTTGATTGAATGAATATAAACGTATTTTATTAACGATTGAAAGTTTGTTAATTTGAAATTGTTATTTTAAATTGAAAATTTGAAATATATATATATATATATACACAGACACACACACACACATATATATATATATATATATATATATATATATATATATATATATATATATATATATCAGAAGAGTGTGAGCTAATAGAAGGAGTTTAAAAATTACATTATGAGCAAACATTTTTATTACAGGGTTAATACATTTTATTTTTTAGGAAAAGAACGAAAAAGATAAAAACGTAATGATCGGTGACGGAAATTATATTTTCCAATATTTTTCAATTTGTCGTTTTGTTTTTATTTATTATAAATGTGAGAAAAACATTTAAAGCTACTTATCAGGAACGTGTTCACATTTTAAAACAATTTTGTTATTTAGACTTAATGCTACTCTGCAAGATAAATCTATTGATAGCAATTGTGAGTATAAAATTATTCTCGACTCGTCAGAGATTATTGCTAGAAAGAAATGTTTGTTAATGTAACAATAAGACAAACAAGACGCCTGCAGATCCGTCGAGATACGATCTCTCGACTGTGTAATTACAATGCAGTTCTGCCAACCTAACGGAACCGTACCTAGACAATGGCCTGCAAGCGGCAGGCAGTCTGGTACGACAGGTGCCATGCTGTCTGTCTGTCCTTATGAACCGACTATACTTGCTAATTCTAATACAACAATAACAAATTGCAACTCGGCGAGAAAAACAATCCGTCCAGGTGACAGCCCTAGGCCGGGTTTAGCTAGGCCTATTTGTGTGTAGTTTCGCCACGGTATTAAACAGTCATGGAATGCGGTTATTATTTGTGTTTAGAAGCCATTGGGCAAGCAGAAGGTTATTTCCTTACGTTAAATACGAACGGTGAAATCACGAGCGTTTTTAATATTTTAGAAACCTATTGAAGACGCAAATGTTAAGAGTTTGCTCTGAAATATTTCAGAAGGCGTTCTAGCCATCAATAAAAAAAGCTATCGGGAAATTTTGGTGAAACCATTCGTAGTGCCAAGAAATGAATATTTCTTCAATAATTTTTTTCGTTAAAGAAGAATTCTCTAGTGTGCATGACACAAATTAATATTACATTTTCCACAATGTAATTTTTTTTAAATATCAAAAATATTTATTAAAAATTATTTAAAGGCCGTTTCGTTGAGATAATTAAAAATGTGATTTCTTCTTTTTTTGTCTATTAGAACATTTTGTAGAAACAAAACATCTGATTTGGGGTAAAAGTATTTTCACTTCTTATAATTTTCCTGAGTCACGTAGAGACTTGTTTGTTTCTTGCCAAAGACCAACGAAAGTGTGGCAAAAGTGTCAAACACTGCCTGCAGTAATCCTCGCTAAGCCGAAAGTGAACTCAGATTTGAAACGATGATGTTAGAATCGTTCCCTCTGCGAAACTCCACAAAGCTTCAGCCTGCAAGTAATGTAACCGTTGTATTTAGCCGATTAAGTGTTGTTACACAAGAAAGTCTACGAATAAACAGGTAAGCTGGTACGACCCAGATTGGAAAATAAAAACAACCTGAGGCCTGCAGCGTGGGCAGCCTAATTGTCGAACCACTTGCGTATCCAGATATTTAGCCAGTGAATTATCGCGTTTATATTTCGGTGGAAAAAACGGTTTATTGTTCCTGTAATACAGTGTATTTCACAATAACGTGCCATCGTGTTTAACGTTTAGCTTCCCGTTTAAAGGCAATCATCAACGACAGGTATTTTACTTCCATGGGAGTTTCCTTTGCTCCATTTATCATTTTATTCTCTTCAAGTTTATTCCTTGAGCCGTTGAAGTTGGTGATCAATATTGCGTAATTTATTATTACACTTTTGCTAATACTTGCGATCAGACTTTTTGTTAACTAAAAGTTGTTAAATTGTTAACTTACACTTGGAGGAAACGTTTTTCCTTGCAAAAAGTGTAATAAGAATTAACAACCAGCTCGTCATGAACAGCAACAAGATTTCGCCGTAATTTATGTTAGATATTTCTTAGAGATTTAGGTCAATCTATTGTTACGGTCTTGTAGATAGTTCTTTTCGACTTCCCGGAAGCCCTAGAATATATAGATCAGTTATATGTCAATAGATAGGCCTATGTCTCTCAGACTTAGGGCGATGTATTGCTACGTCCTAATAAAATGCTCTTAACGACTTCAAGGAAACATTATAACTTGGTGTATATATTTTGTACATCTTAGTAAATATGCAGCCTAATCCAGGCTTGGGCCAATGCATTGCTACGGCTATATGCCTTCGACCTCTTCACGCAGCCCCTTCAAGTTATGAACAATAAAATGTACGGCTAGCCCATAAGAGACTTATCTTACAAATGTATGCCAATTCATTGCTACGGCTATCTGCTTTTGATTTCTTTACGGAGTCTCTTGATATTATGAACAATAAAATGATCGGCGAGCCCATATGAGACTTATCTTACAAATGTATGCCAATTCATTGCTACGACTATCTGTTTTTGATTTCATTACCGAGTGTCTTGATATTATGAACAATAAAATGTACGGCTAGCCCAAATGAGACTTATCCTCCAAATTTATGCCAATTTATTCCTACGGCTATCTGCTTTTGATTTCTTTACGGAGCACCTTCATATTTTGAACAATAAAATGATCGGCGAGCCCATATGAGACTTATCTTACAAATGTATGCCAATTCATTGCTACGGCTATCTGTTTTTGATTTCATTACCGAGTGTCTTGATATTATGAACAATAAAATGTACGGCTAGCCCAAATGAGACTTATCCTCCAAATTTATGCCAATTTATTCCTACGGCTATCTGCTTTTGATTTCTTTACGGAGCTCCTTCATATTTTGAACAATAAAATGATCGGCGAGCCCATATGAGACTTATCTTACAAATGTATGCCAATTCATTGCTACGGCTATCTGTTTTTGATTTCATTACCGAGTGTCTTGATATTATGAACAATAAAATGATCGGCGAGCCCATATGAGACTTATCTTACAAATGTATGCCAATTCATTGCTACGGCTATCTGTTTTTGATTTCATTACCGAGTGTCTTGATATTATGAACAATAAAATGTACGGCTAGTCCACATGAGACTTATCCTCCAATGTATGCCAATTCATTGCTACGGCTATCTGCTTTTGATTTCTTTACGGAGCTCCTTCATATTTTGAACAAAAAAATGTACGGCTAGTCCACATGAGACTTATCCAAATTTATGCCAATTCATTGCTACGGCTATCTGCTTTTGATTTCTTTACGGAGCTCCTTCATATTATGAACAATAAAATGTACGGCTAGTCCACATGAGACTTATCCTCCAATGTATGCCAATTTATTGCTACGGCTATCTGCTTTTGATTTCGTTACGGACCTCCTTCATATTTTGAACAATAAAATGTACGGCTAGTCCACATGAGACTTATCCAAATTTATGCCAATTCATTGCTACGGCTATCTGCTTTTGATTTCGTTACGGAGCTCCTTCATATTTTGAACAAAAAAATGTACGGCTAGTCCACATGAGACTTATCTAAATTTATGCCAATTCATTGCTACGGCTATCTGCTTTTGATTTCTTTACGGAGCTCCTTCATATTTTGAACAAAAAAATGTACGGCTAGTCCATATGAGACTTATCCAAATGTATGATAATTTATTGCTACAGCTATCTGTTTTCGATTTCTTTACCGAGTGTCTTGATATTATGAACAATAAAATGTACGGCTAGTCCACATGAGACTTATCCTCCAAATGTATGCCAACTAATTGCTATGGCTATCTGCTTTTGATTTCTTTACGGAGTCCCTTGATATTTTGAACAATAAAATGTACGGCTAGTTCACATGAGACTTATCCTCCAAATTTATGCCAATTCATTGCTACGGCTATCTGCTTTTGATTTCTTTACGGAGTCCCTTGATATTATGAACAATAAAATGTACGGCTAGTCCACATGAGACTTATCCTCCAAATTTATGCCAATTCATTGCTACGGCTATCTGCTTTTCATTTCTTTACGGAGTCCCTTGATATTATGAACAATAAAATGTACGGCTAGTCCATATGAGACTTATCCACCACATTTATGCCAATTTATTGCTACGGCTATCTGCTTTTGATTTCGTTACGGAGTTCCTTGATATTATGAACAATAAAATGTACGGCTAGTCCAAATGAGACTTATCCTCCAAATTTATGCCGATTTATTGCTACAGCTATCTGCTTTTGATTTCTTTACGGAGTCCCTTGATATTATGAACAATAAAATGTACGGCTAGTCCACATGAGACTTATCCTCCAAATTTATGCCAATTCATTGCTACGGCTATCTGCTTTTCATTTCATTACGGAGTCCCTTGATATTATGAACAATAAAATGTACGGCTAGGCCATATGAGACTTATCCACCAAATTTATGCCAATTTATTGCTACGGCTATCTGCTTTTGATTTCGTTACGGAGTTCCTTGATATTATGAACAATAAAATGTACGGCTAGTCCACATGAGACTTATCCAAATTTTGCCAATTCATTGCTACGGCTATCTGCTTTTGATTTCTTTACGGAGCTCCTTGATATTTTGAACAATAAAATGTACGGCTAGCCCATATGAGACTTATCTTCCAAATTTATGCCAATTTATTGCTACGGCTATCTACTTTTGATTTCGTTACGGAATCCTTGATATAACGAACAATAAAATGTACGGCTAGCCCAAATGAGATTTATCCTCCAAATTTATGCCAATTTATTGCTACGGCTATCTGCTTTTGATTTCGTTACGGAGTCCCTTGATATTATGAACAATAAAATGTACGGCTAGTCCACATGAGACTTATCCAAATTTTGCCAATTTATTGCTACGGCTATCTGCTTTTGATTTCTTTACGAAGTCTGTTAATATTATGAACAATAAAATGTACGGCTAGCCCATATGAGACTTATCTTCCACATTTATGCCAATTTATTGCTACGGCTATCTACTTTTGATTTCGTTACGGAGTCCCTTGATATAACGACCAATAAAATGTACGGCTAGGCCATATGAGACTTATCCACCAAATTTATGCCAATTTATTGCTACGGCTATCTGCTTTTGATTTCTTTACGGAGCTCCTTGATATTTTGACACAATAAAATGTACGGCTAGCCCATATGAGACTTACCTTCCAAATTTATGCCAATTTATTGCTACGGCTATCTGCTTTTGATTTCTTTACGGAGCTCCTTGATATTTTGAACAATAAAATGTACGGCTAGCCCATATGAGACTTATCTTCCAAATTTATGCCAATTTATTGCTACGGCTATCTGCTTTTGATTTCTTTACGGAGCTCCTTGATATTTTGAACAATAAAATGTACGGCTAGCCCATATGAGACTTATCTTCCAAATTTATGCCAATTCATTGCTACGGCTATCTGCTTTTTATTTCTTTACGGAGTCCCTTGATATTATGAACAATAAAATGATCGGCGAGCCCATATGAGACTTATCTTACAAATGTATGCCAATTCATTGCTACGGCTATCTGCTTTTGATTTCTTTACCGAGTGTCTTGATATTATGAACAATAAAATGATCGGCGAGCCCATATGAGACTTATCTTACAAATGTATGCCAATTCATTGCTACGACTATCTGTTTTTGATTTCATTACCGAGTGTCTTGATATTATGAACAATAAAATGTACGGCTAGCCCAAATGAGACTTATCCTCCAAATGTATGCCAATTTATTCCTACGGCTATCTGCTTTTGATTTCTTTACAGAGCTCCTTCATATTTTGAACAATAAAATGTACGGCTAGCCCAAATGAGACTTATCCTCCAAATTTATGCCAATTTATTCCTACGGCTATCTGCTTTTGATTTCTTTACGGGGCTCCTTCATATTTTGAACAATAAAATGATCGGCGAGCCCATATGAGACTTATCTTACAAATGTATGCCAATTCATTGCTACGGCTATCTGTTTTTGATTTCATTACCGAGTGTCTTGATATTATGAACAATAAAATGTACGGCTAGCCCAAATGAGACTTATCCTCCAAATTTATGCCAATTTATTCCTACGGCTATCTGCTTTTGATTTCTTTACGGAGCTCCTTCATATTTTGAACAATAAAATGATCGGCGAGCCCATATGAGACTTATCTTACAAATGTATGCCAATTCATTGCTACGGCTATCTGTTTTTGATTTCATTACCGAGTGTCTTGATATTATGAACAATAAAATGATCGGCGAGCCCATATGAGACTTATCTTACAAATGTATGCCAATTCATTGCTACGGCTATCTGTTTTTGATTTCATTACCGAGTGTCTTGATATTATGAACAATAAAATGTACGGCTAGTCCACATGAGACTTATCCTCCAATGTATGCCAATTCATTGCTACGGCTATCTGCTTTTGATTTCTTTACGGAGCTCCTTCATATTTTGAACAAAAAAATGTACGGCTAGTCCACATGAGACTTATCCAAATTTATGCCAATTCATTGCTACGGCTATCTGCTTTTGATTTCTTTACGGAGCTCCTTCATATTATGAACAATAAAATGTACGGCTAGTCCACATGAGACTTATCCTCCAATGTATGCCAATTTATTGCTACGGCTATCTGCTTTTGATTTCGTTACGGACCTCCTTCATATTTTGAACAATAAAATGTACGGCTAGTCCACATGAGACTTATCCAAATTTATGCCAATTCATTGCTACGGCTATCTGCTTTTGATTTCGTTACGGAGCTCCTTCATATTTTGAACAAAAAAATGTACGGCTAGTCCACATGAGACTTATCTAAATTTATGCCAATTCATTGCTACGGCTATCTGCTTTTGATTTCTTTACGGAGCTCCTTCATATTTTGAACAAAAAAATGTACGGCTAGTCCATATGAGACTTATCCAAATGTATGATAATTTATTGCTACAGCTATCTGTTTTCGATTTCTTTACCGAGTGTCTTGATATTATGAACAATAAAATGTACGGCTAGTCCACATGAGACTTATCCTCCAAATGTATGCCAACTCATTGCTATGGCTATCTGCTTTTGATTTCTTTACGGAGTCCCTTGATATTTTGAACAATAAAATGTACGGCTAGTCCACATGAGACTTATCCTCCAAATTTATGCCAATTCATTGCTACGGCTATCTGCTTTTGATTTCTTTACGGAGTCCCTTGATATTATGAACAATAAAATGTACGGCTAGTCCACATGAGACTTATCCTCCAATGTATGCCAATTCATTGCTACGGCTATCTGCTTTTGATTTCTTTACGGAGCTCCTTCATATTTTGAACAAAAAAATGTACGGCTAGTCCACATGAGACTTATCCAAATTTATGCCAATTCATTGCTACGGCTGTCTGCTTTTGATTTCTTTACGGAGCTCCTTCATATTATGAACAATAAAATGTACGGCTAGTCCAAATGAGACTTATCCTCCAATGTATGCCAATTTATTGCTACGGCTATCTGCTTTTGATTTCGTTACGGACCTCCTTCATATTTTGAACAATAAAATGTACGGCTAGTCCACATGAGACTTATCCAAATTTATGCCAATTCATTGCTACGGCTATCTGCTTTTGATTTCGTTACGGAGCTCCTTCATATTTTGAACAAAAAAATGTACGGCTAGTCCACATGAGACTTATCTAAATTTATGCCAATTCATTGCTACGGCTATCTGCTTTTGATTTCTTTACGGAGCTCCTTCATATTTTGAACAAAAAAATGTACGGCTAGTCCATATGAGACTTATCCAAATGTATGATAATTTATTGCTACAGCTATCTGTTTTCGATTTCTTTACCGAGTGTCTTGATATTATGAACAATAAAATGTACGGCTAGTCCACATGAGACTTATCCTCCAAATGTATGCCAACTAATTGCTATGGCTATCTGCTTTTGATTTCTTTACGGAGTCCCTTGATATTTTGAACAATAAAATGTACGGCTAGTCCACATGAGACTTATCCTCCAAATTTATGCCAATTCATTGCTACGGCTATCTGCTTTTGATTTCTTTACGGAGTCCCTTGATATTATGAACAATAAAATGTACGGCTAGTCCATATGAGACTTATCCACCACATTTATGCCAATTTATTGCTACGGCTATCTGCTTTTGATTTCGTTACGGAGTTCCTTGATATTATGAACAATAAAATGTACGGCTAGTCCAAATGAGACTTATCCTCCAAATTTATGCCGATTTATTGCTACAGCTATCTGCTTTTGATTTCTTTACGGAGTCCCTTGATATTATGTACAATAAAATGTACGGCTAGTCCACATGAGACTTATCCTCCAAATTTATGCCAATTCATTGCTACGGCTATCTGCTTTTCATTTCTTTACGGAGTCCCTTGATATTATGAACAATAAAATGTACGGCTAGGCCATATGAGACTTATCCACCAAATTTATGCCAATTTATTGCTACGGCTATCTGCTTTTGATTTCGTTACGGAGTTCCTTGATATTATGAACAATAAAATGTACGGCTAGTCCACATGAGACTTATCCAAATTTTGCCAATTCATTGCTACGGCTATCTGCTTTTGATTTCTTTACGGAGCTCCTTGATATTTTGAACAATAAAATGTACGGCTAGCCCATATGAGACTTATCTTCCAAATTTATGCCAATTTATTGCTACGGCTATCTACTTTTGATTTCGTTACGGAGTCCCTTGATATAACGAACAATAAAATGTACGGCTAGCCCAAATGAGATTTATCCTCCAAATTTATGCCAATTTATTGCTACGGCTATCTGCTTTTGATTTCGTTACGGAGTCCCTTGATATTATGAACAATAAAATGTACGGCTAGTCCACATGAGACTTATCCAAATTTTGCCAATTTATTGCTACGGCTATCTGCTTTTGATTTCTTTACGAAGTCTGTTAATATTATGAACAATAAAATGTACGGCTAGCCCATATGAGACTTATCTTCCAAATTTATGCCAATTTATTGCTACGGCTATCTACTTTTGATTTCGTTACGGAGTCCCTTGATATAACGAACAATAAAATGTACGGCTAGGCCATATGAGACTTATCCACCAAATTTATGCCAATTTATTGCTACGGCTATCTGCTTTTGATTTCTTTACGGAGCTGCTTGATATTTTGACACAATAAAATGTACGGCTAGCCCATATGAGACTTATCTTCCAAATTTATGCCAATTTATTGCTACGGCTATCTGCTTTTGATTTCTTTATGGAGTCCCTTGATATTATGAACAATTAAATGTACGGCTAGTCCACATGAGACTTATCCAAATTTTGCCAATTCATTGCTACGGCTATCTGCTTTTGATTTCTTTACGGAGCTCCTTGATATTTTGAACAATAAAATGTACGGCTAGCCCATATGAGACTTATCTTCCAAATTTATGCCAATTTATTGCTACGGCTATCTGCTTTTGATTTCTTTACGGAGCTCCTTGATATTTTGAACAATAAAATGTACGGCTAGCCCATATGAGACTTATCTTCCAAATTTATGCCAATTCATTGCTACGGCTATCTGCTTTTTATTTCTTTACGGAGTCCCTTGATATTATGAACAATAAAATGATCGGCGAGCCCATATGAGACTTATCTTACAAATGTATGCCAATTCATTGCTACGGCTATCTGCTTTTGATTTCTTTACCGAGTGTCTTGATATTATGAACAATAAAATGATCGGCGAGCCCATATGAGACTTATCTTACAAATGTATGCCAATTCATTGCTACGACTATCTGTTTTTGATTTCATTACCGAGTGTCTTGATATTATGAACAATAAAATGTACGGCTAGCCCAAATGAGACTTATCCTCCAAATTTATGCCAATTTATTCCTACGGCTATCTGCTTTTGATTTCTTTACGGAGCTCCTTCATATTTTGAACAATAAAATGTACGGCTAGCCCAAATGAGACTTATCCTCCAAATTTATGCCAATTTATTCCTACGGCTATCTGCTTTTGATTTCTTTACGGAGCTCCTTCATATTTTGAACAATAAAATGATCGGCGAGCCCATATGAGACTTATCTTACAAATGTATGCCAATTCATTGCTACGGCTATCTGTTTTTGATTTCATTACCGAGTGTCTTGATATTATGAACAATAAAATGTACGGCTAGCCCAAATGAGACTTATCCTCCAAATTTATGCCAATTTATTCCTACGGCTATCTGCTTTTGATTTCTTTACGGAGCTCCTTCATATTTTGAACAATAAAATGATCGGCGAGCCCATATGAGACTTATCTTACAAATGTATGCCAATTCATTGCTACGGCTATCTGTTTTTGATTTCATTACCGAGTGTCTTGATATTATGAACAATAAAATGATCGGCGAGCCCATATGAGACTTATCTTACAAATGTATGCCAATTCATTGCTACGGCTATCTGTTTTTGATTTCATTACCGAGTGTCTTGATATTATGAACAATAAAATGTACGGCTAGTCCACATGAGACTTATCCTCCAATGTATGCCAATTCATTTCTACGGCTATCTGCTTTTGATTTCTTTACGGAGCTCCTTCATATTTTGAACAAAAAAATGTACGGCTAGTCCACATGAGACTTATCCAAATTTATGCCAATTCATTGCTACGGCTATCTGCTTTTGATTTCTTTACGGAGCTCCTTCATATTATGAACAATAAAATGTACGGCTAGTCCACATGAGACTTATCCTCCAATGTATGCCAATTTATTGCTACGGCTATCTGCTTTTGATTTCGTTACGGACCTCCTTCATATTTTGAACAATAAAATGTACGGCTAGTCCACATGAGACTTATCCAAATTTATGCCAATTCATTGCTACGGCTATCTGCTTTTGATTTCGTTACGGAGCTCCTTCATATTTCGAACAAAAAAATGTACGGCTAGTCCACATGAGACTTATCTAAATTTATGCCAATTCATTGCTACGGCTATCTGCTTTTGATTTCTTTACGGAGCTCCTTCATATTTTGAACAAAAAAATGTACGGCTAGTCCATATGAGACTTATCCAAATGTATGATAATTTATTGCTACAGCTATCTGTTTTCGATTTCTTTACCGAGTGTCTTGATATTATGAACAATAAAATGTACGGCTAGTCCACATGAGACTTATCCTCCAAATGTATGCCAACTCATTGCTATGGCTATCTGCTTTTGATTTCTTTACGGAGTCCCTTGATATTTTGAACAATAAAATGTACGGCTAGTCCACATGAGACTTATCCTCCAAATTTATGCCAATTAATTGCTACGGCTATCTGCTTTTGATTTCTTTACGGAGTCCCTTGATATTATGAACAATGAAATGTACGGCTAGTCCACATGAGACTTATCCTCCAAATTTATGCCAATTCATTGCTACGGCTATCTGCTTTTGATTTCTTTACGGAGACCCTTGATATTATGAACAATAAAATGTACGGCTAGTCCATATGAAACTTATCCACCACATTTATGCCAATTTATTGCTACGGCTATCTGCTTTTGATTTCGTTACGGAGTTCCTTGATATTATGAACAATAAAATGTACGGCTAGTCCAAATGAGACTTATCCTCCAAATTTATGCCAATTTATTGCTACAGCTATCTGCTTTTGATTTCTTTACGGAGTCCCTTGATATTATGAACAATAAAATGTACGGCTAGTCCACATGAGACTTATCCTCCAAATTTATGCCAATTCATTGCTACGGCTATCTGCTTTTCATTTCTTTACGGAGTCCCTTGATATTATGAACAATAAAATGTACGGCTAGTCCACATGAGACTTATCCTCCAATGTACGCCAATTCATTGCTACGGCTATCTGCTTTTGATTTCTTTACGGAGCTCCTTCATATTTTGAACAAACAAATGTACGGCTAGTCCACATGAGACTTATCCAAATTTATGCCAATTCATTGCTACGGCTATCTGCTTTTGATTTCGTTACGGACCTCCTTCATATTTTGAACAATAAAATGTACGGCTAGTCCACATGAGACTTATCCAAATTTATGCCAATTCATTGCAGTAGAGAAGGCTACAGGGTAGACGGAGCGCTTGGGCGGGAGCCAATAGGAAAGCCGGATTTTCTACCCCCACCCCTTTCCAAGATGGCGGCGCCCATAAGCGCGGGAACAACATTTACACCGAGCCAATAGGAAAGCCGGATTTGCTACCCCAACCCCTTTCCAAGATGGCGGCGCCCATAAGCGCGGGAATAACATTTACACCAAGCCAATAGGAAAGCCGGATTTGCTACCCCAACCCCTTTCCAAGATGGCGACGCCCATAAGCGTGGGAAGTTCAAATACTCAACTGTCTGTGTGGGAATCGGTAGGCTAATGCCTGACGGACACCCAACACACGGACACCCGCACCAGCAGAAGGGAGATGTGTGAAGAGTATGAATATCAGTACAACGAACACTATGTCTGTTTACAGATGTACCGAATAACAAGGTCGATTCTCTGTAACGCCTAATACTGTGTGTAGCAAATATACAAGTTTATTGTTATCTAGACACTTGCACTCCTAACCGCTATGTGTAGAGGTGAAATAATAATAACTTAAATATCTCTTAGCATAAGGTTAGTCTCGGAGCTCCTGCATGCTCTGTCGTGGGTATTTCCTAGCTTTATAAAGGGAAAAAACAACGAAAAAGCCTGTACCTGCTCAGACCTGCACATCCCAGCTAAATTGGATCCAACCTAACCAACACATAGTAGAAGGGGTGATCTCAACAACGTTCAGGACCATCCCCGGGGGTTGTTATGAATGAAGAAGGCTCTGAATGACCTTGATCATAGACTATGGGACGTATATGACTACGTCTAGAGGTAGTTATTGGATAACCTAGGCAGGTAAAAATGGATCAAACCTACCCACAGGTATGGGGTGATCTCAACAACGATCAGGACCATCCCCAGGGGTTGGAACGGATGAAGGCGGCTCTGAATGGCCATGATCATAGACTATGAGGTGTGTTTGACTACTTCTAGAGGTAATTAATGGAAAAAACCAAATCAGGCCTATGACGCAACCACCCCGGGACATCCTCAAAACCCTCCCCGGAGGTAGCTACCGGCGTGGGGTTATCTTAAGATATAACTGTTTAATATATGAAATATCAACGCTCGAACGACTCAGGGCCCTCCCTAAAATGAACGGTATAACCCAGGGTAATGAGGGATACAAGTTGAATGTTAAATGCCGCGTAGGCCGCTCACTCGAACCCTGACGGGCCAGCGCCTTAAAAACAAAATATCTAAAAACATACCAGGTATAGCAACAGAGGTATCTAGTAGGGCCTACCTCCAAAGGTAAAAAAATAAACAGTGTAACAAAACCTTATCGCTTGAGTGAACACGTTTGACCTACATGTGCAGGCATGCAGAGATAACGCAAATCCCTAGAACCGCAAAGACAGATAGCTACCGGTGGTCTATTTTCATATTATAAAAATAATAAGCAGTTACCTGTACAAAAAAAATAAATACCTTTGCAGATAAGAGAGCAAGAACCTGGACACATAGAAGAATCAAATACGTGTGCAGACAGAAGAAGCAAGGATCTGGACATATAGAAGAAGCAAAGACCTGGATGGATAGGAAAATAAAGGACCCGGACAGGTATACGAGGCAAAGCCTGGGCAGATAGAAAAAACAAGGATTTGGACAGGTAGACGAGGTAGGGCTTGGGCAGATAGAAGAAACAACGATCTGGACAGATAGAAGAAGCTAGGACATGGATAGGTAGACGAGGCAGGGCCTGGACAGATTGAAGAAGCAATGACCCAGAGAGATTGATGAGGTAAGGCTTGGACAGATAGAAGAAGCAAGAACCTGGACAAATAGAAGAAGCAAATACCTGGACTGGTATACGGAGTAACGTCCCGGACAGATAGAAGAAACAAATATCTGGACAGATAAAAGAACCAAGGACTTCGGCACGTAGAGGAACCAATACTTGGACAGACGGAAGAAGCAAGGACATGAACAGATAAGAGAAGTAAGGACCTGGACGGATAGAAGAAGCAAGTACCTGGACAGATAGAAGAAGCAGGGATATGGACAGATAGGAGAAGCCTTGCCAGATAGGAGGAAGTCCTTGACCTGGACAGATAGAAGAAGCAAATACATGGACACATAGAAGAAGCAAAGACCTGGACAGATAGAATATGCAAGTACCAGGACAAATAGAAGAAGCGAGTAGTTGGACAGATAGAAGAAGTAAGGACATAGACAGATATGAGAAGCACGGACTTGGGCAGATAGAAGAAGCAAGTACATGGATACATAGAAGAAGTAAGGATATGGACAGATAGGAGAAGCAAGGACCTGTACCGATGGAAGAAGCAAGTACATGGACTGATAGAAGAAGCAAGGACCTGGACCGATAAAAGAAACAAGCACCAGGGCAGATAGAAGAAGCAGGTACTTGGACAGATAGTAGAAGTAAGCACCTGGACAGACAGAAGAACCAAGGACCTGGACAGATAGAAGAAGCAAAGACCTGGACAGATAAAAGAAGCAATGACCTCGACTGATAGAAGAAGTAAGGACATGGACCGATAAAAGAAACAAGGACCTGGAAGAAATGATGCTACCTCATGTCCACAATATATATTAAGCGCTATTGAAAATAGACTACCGCTCATTCAATATAGTGTGTAATCTAAAGCTTTACAAAAATTGAAAAAGACCTGACATTAACATATAATATCTCGTATCCAAAATATATATATTAAACGCTAATGAAAATAAACTACCAATCATTCAATATAATCTATGATCTAGGCTTCAGATAATTCGAAAAATGAAGTGTGAAAATATTCTCTCCTATAAATAAACACCTATTGTATCATCTAGAGTTAACATAATTTAAAAAAAAAGACTAGTTACTTACAATGCGAGTGTTTATAGGTTGTTGTGACGTAGACGCCATCTCTCGTGAATGTATGACCTGCAGTTTAACGGATCACAATAGTTGATCAAAGTATAGCTCTCCTCCTGGGTTGATTGCAGAAAGTCTTCAAAACTAAATAACTTAAATAACGGGCTTAAACAGATATAGTCTTTAAAAGATTTTATCAACGCTAGCTTTACAGATACAGGTAAGTCCAAACTGTCTATATCATGTCTGTTCTATACGCATGCGCAGACCTCAATAGCGCATAGATTAAACAAAGATAGAGGCACTGTAAAATTTATAAAAAAGAAACATGCTGAAACGTGTTAATGAATAATATTACTCTGTAATGGCCAAATTCACAGTCTGGCCGACATGTTCGATAACAGTTAAAGATTTGCCTAAAATAGAGCTCAAATCTTCCACAGTCAACGCCGTAGCGTATCGCTTTGGAAGAAAGACAGCACGTCTGTCTTCATCATCTACCTGTAAGTCTACAAGTACGGTGTTACCATACTTTGCTTCGACAAAACGCGCATTTACAATTTTATATGCCATGCCTATCTTTAGATCGCGTATAGGCATAGAATCTACAGAATTTAAAGCTGAAAACTTTGCCGACACTGATGATGACATTTTTACTACTTATTGGCAAACACACACACACAGATCACTTGAAACACAGACTATGTAAAAAACACTATATCTCCACCTGTATATAATGTTTTATACATAGCTGTGGAAGAGTCCATTTGAGAGGTGAGTGGACGAGTCCAAGCAAGTTGGACTGATCCATAATTACGTCATAACTAAGACTGTTGATTACAACAAGGCGGGCGATACCGTATGTAGAGGTAAACACATCGTATTCGATGAGAAGTTTAAATACAAGTTAACACATAATATAAAATGCACGGCCTGACTAGGGTTTAAGAAACAGTATCCGATGAGTAGACTGGCTACGGTTTAACAAATAGTATCCATTGAGTAGGTTGAATACAAACTATCACATAGTATCCATTGTAAATATTGGCTAATGGTTATCAAATAGTATCTGATACATAGCTGGGCTAATGATTAACACATTGTATCCGATACATAGATTGACTAGGGCTAACACATAGTATCCGAGGCAAAGATTGACTAATGGTTAACACATAATATCCATTGCACGGCTTGGGTAATATATATATATATAGTTAGCCTACATTTTGTGTTATGTATGTAAACCCACATATTATGCTAAGCTGGTTACCCATAGACATGGATCTATGGTAATGCAAGAGTAAGCCTAAGTGTAACCCATACCCTGACAACAGTTACCTAGCCTCACCATAGCCTACATAGGTAGACAACCGATACCTAGCCCGACCATAGGTTACATAGCTAGACAATAGATACCTAACCCTGAATCAAATACATAGCCTGACAACCGATACATAGCCTAACAACAGAGCTAGATCACAGACCAACGTTTCAACTACACAACATTATGCTATGTTTAACCAGCCAACATACACGAAGTTCAAACGAACAACATTGACACCAAGTTCAAATAGGCTATGGCTGGTGAAGGCTAGATCAACGTTGAAAAACTTACACTAATCAACCAACAAACTTACACATGGTTCAAATAGGTTATGGAGGGTGAAGACATAATTATAGCTATCAATGCATACCAAAAATAGCTATGCAGAAACCGTCAAGGCCATTACACATATTGTCCAGGTATGTTGTATCAGTTACAACATACTGACTAATACGAGTACCTCCATCAAATCTTAGGTAAAGCTACCTTGGAGTCAGGCCTTAGGTAAAGCTACCTCGGAGTCAGCCCTTAGGTAAAGCAAGACCATAGGTAAAGCTCAGGTAAGGTTGGTAAAACAGCTATCTATGCATGCCCAATCTCAATAGTTACGTTAAAAAGAGCTACCGATGCTCACCCTACCATAATAGCTACGTACAGACGGCTAATATTGTATAACCTATCACAAGACTTATGTAAAAACAGCTATGCATAACCTGTCACAATAACTGCGTAAAGGCAGCTAACAATGCCTACCCCATTAAAATAGCTACGAAAAGATAACAACCAATACATACCCTATCATAATAGCTATGTAAAGACAGCTAAAGATGCATAACCTAACTCAGTAATGACCGCTATTAAATAATGAACCATCACAACAGCCTCGTAAAGACAGCTACCAACACCACAATAGCTACGTAAAAACAGTTATCGATCCATGACCCGTATTACACCATTATGTGCGTTACCCTACATCATGTATTAAGCCAATAAACGCCTAAACCTACATTCCTCCTGTATTAAGCCACGCTACCCCTACATAGGCCTACACCCTGTAGCCAATATGCACGGTACCCTACATTAGCCGTTAAAAAGAGCTACCGATGCTCACCCTACCATAATAGCTACGTACAGACGGCTAATATTGTATAACCTATCACAAGACTTATGTAAAAACAGCTATGCATAACCTGTCACAATAACTGCGTAAAGGCAGCTAACAATGCCTACCCCATTAAAATAGCTACGAAAAGATAACAACCAATACATACCCTATCATAATAGCTATGTAAAGACAGCTAAAGATGCATAACCTAACTCAGTAATGACCGCTATTAAATAATGAACCATCACAACAGCCTCGTAAAGACAGCTACCAACACCACAATAGCTACGTAAAAACAGCTATCGATCCATGACCCGTATTATACCATTATGTGCGTTACCCTACATCATGTATTAAGCCAATAAACGTCTAAACCTACATTCCTCCTGTATTAAGCCACGTTACCCCTACATAGGCCTACACCCTGTAGCCAATATGCACGGTACCCTACATTAGCCTACAGATTGCGTTAGGGCAACATGCACGTAAACCTGTATTAGGTATATATGGGTGTTAACCTCCATAGGCCTACATATTGTGTTAGGTCGATATACCTGTAAATCTGCAGACACCCTGCATTAAGCCAATATGCATGATACGGTACATAGGCCTATAAGTCAATAAACAGTGTTGTTACGTTTCATTGCAGGTGTAGATCATACACACAGAGCTCGACAAATATATGCTTGTTTAAAACCTTACATTAATACTGTTACGACCGCAATAGCTCACTCTGGACATATCAGCATAACCGCAGCCAATGACGTCAAACACAATGTCGGTCAGGACGGCATCCGGACCATCGGCAGGTCATCTGTGAATGAAACGTAACAACACTGTTTATTGACTTATAGGCCTATGTACCGTATCATGCATATTGGCTTAATGCAGGGTGTCTGCAGATTTACAGGTATATCGACCTAACACAATATGTAGGCCTATGGAGGTTAACACCCATATATACCTAATACAGGTTTACGTGCATGTTGCCCTAACGCAATCTGTAGGCTAATGTAGGGTACCGTGCATATTGGCTACAGGGTGTAGGCCTATGTAGGGGTAACGTGGCTTAATACAGGAGGAATGTAGGTTTAGACGTTTATTGGCTTAATACATGATGTAGGGTAACGCACATAATGGTATAATACGGGTCATGGATCGATAGCTGTTTTTACGTAGCTATTGTGGTGTTGGTAGCTGTCTTTACGAGGCTGTTGTGATGGTTCATTATTTAATAGCGGTCATTACTGAGTTAGGTTATGCATCTTTAGCTGTCTTTACATAGCTATTATGATAGGGTATGTACTGGTTGTTATCTTTTCGTAGCTATTTTAATGGGGTAGGCATTGTTAGCTGCCTTTACGCAGTTATTGTGACAGGTTATGCATAGCTGTTTTTACATAAGTCTTGTGATAGGTTATACAATATTAGCCGTCTGTACGTAGCTATTATGGTAGGGTGAGCATCGGTAGCTCTTTTTAACGGCTAATGTAGGGTACCGTGCATATTGGCTACAGGGTGTAGGCCTATGTAGGGGTAGCGTGGCTTAATACAGGAGGAATGTAGGTTTAGGCGTTTATTGGCTTAATACATGATGTAGGGTAACGCACATAATGGTGTAATACGGGTCATGGATCGATAACTGTTTTTACGTAGCTATTGTGGTGTTGGTAGCTGTCTTTACGAGGCTGTTGTGATGGTTCATTATTTAATAGCGGTCATTACTGAGTTAGGTTATGCATCTTTAGCTGTCTTTACATAGCTATTATGATAGGGTATGTATTGGTTGTTATCTTTTCGTAGCTATTTTAATGGGGTAGGCATTGTTAGCTGCCTTTACGCAGTTATTGTGACAGGTTATGCATATCTGTCTTTACATAAGTCTTGTGATAGGTTATACAATATTAGCCGTCTGTACGTAGCTATTATGGTAGGGTGAGCATCGGTAGCTCTTTTTAACGTAACTATTGAGATTGGGCATGCATAGATAGCTGTTTTACCAACCTTACCTGAGCTTTACCTATGGTCTTGCTTTACCTAAGGGCTGACTCCGAGGTAGCTTTACCTAAGGCCTGACTCCAAGGTAGCTTTACCTAAGATTTGATGGAGGTACTCGTATTAGTCAGTATGTTGTAACTGATACAACATACCTGGACAATATGTGTAATGGCCTTGACGGTTTCTGCATAGCTATTTTTGGTATGCATTGATAGCTATAATTATGTCTTCACCCTCCATAACCTATTTGAACCATGTGTAAGTTTGTTGGTTGATTAGTGTAAGTTTTTCAACGTTGATCTAGCCTTCACCAGCCATAGCCTATTTGAACTTGGTGTCAATGTTGTTCGTTTGAACTTCGTGTATGTTGGCTGGTTAAACATAGCATAATGTTGTGTAGTTGAAACGTTGGTCTGTGATCTAGCTCTGTTGTTAGGCTATGTATCGGTTGTCAGGCTATGTATTTGATTCAGGGTTAGGTATCTATTGTCTAGCTATGTAACCTATGGTCGGGCTAGGTATCGGTTGTCTACCTATGTAGGCTATGGTGAGGCTAGGTAACTGTTGTCAGGGTATGGGTTACACTTAGGCTTACTCTTGCATTACCATAGATCCATGTCTATGGGTAACCAGCTTAGCATAATATGTGGGTTTACATACATAACACAAAATGTAGGCTAACTATATATATATATATTACCCAAGCCGTGCAATGGATATTATGTGTTAACCATTAGTCAATCTTTGCCTCGGATACTATGTGTTAGCCCTAGTCAATCTATGTATCGGATACAATGTGTTAATCATTAGCCCAGCTATGTATCAGATACTATTTGATAACCATTAGCCAATATTTACAATGGATACTATGTGATAGTTTGTATTCAACCTACTCAATGGATACTATTTGTTAAACCGTAGCCAGTCTACTCATCGGATACTGTTTCTTAAACCCTAGTCAGGCCGTGCATTTTATATTATGTGTTAACTTGTATTTAAACTTCTCATCGAATACGATGTGTTTACCTCTACATACGGTATCGCCCGCCTTGTTGTAATCAACAGTCTTAGTTATGACGTAATTATGGATCAGTCCAACTTGCTTGGACTCGTCCACTCACCTCTCAAATGGACTCTTCCACAGCTATGTATAAAACATTATATACAGGTGGAGATATAGTGTTTTTTACATAGTCTGTGTTTCAAGTGATCTGTGTGTGTGTGTTTGCCAATAAGTAGTAAAAATGTCATCATCAGTGTCGGCAAAGTTTTCAGCTTTAAATTCTGTAGATTCTATGCCTATACGCGATCTAAAGATAGGCATGGCATATAAAATTGTAAATGCGCGTTTTGTCGAAGCAAAGTATGGTAACACCGTACTTGTAGACTTACAGGTAGATGATGAAGACAGACGTGCTGTCTTTCTTCCAAAGCGATACGCTACGGCGTTGACTGTGGAAGATTTGAGCTCTATTTTAGGCAAATCTTTAACTGTTATCGAACATGTCGGCCAGACTGTGAATTTGGCCATTACAGAGTAATATTATTCATTAACACGTTTCAGCATGTTTCTTTTTTATAAATTTTACAGTGCCTCTATCTTTGTTTAATCTATGCGCTATTGAGGTCTGCGCATGCGTATAGAACAGACATGATATAGACAGTTTGGACTTACCTGTATCTGTAAAGCTAGCGTTGATAAAATCTTTTAAAGACTATATCTGTTTAAGCCCGTTATTTAAGTTATTTAGTTTTGAAGACTTTCTGCAATCAACCCAGGAGGAGAGCTATACTTTGATCAACTATTGTGATCCGTTAAACTGCAGGTCATACATTCACGAGAGATGGCGTCTACGTCACAACAACCTATAAACACTCGCATTGTAAGTAACTAGTCTTTTTTTTTAAATTATGTTAACTCTAGATGATACAATAGGTGTTTATTTATAGGAGAGAATATTTTCACACTTCATTTTTCGAATTATCTGAAGCCTAGATCATAGATTATATTGAATGATTGGTAGTTTATTTTCATTAGCGTTTAATATATATATTTTGGATACGAGATATTATATGTTAATGTCAGGTCTTTTTCAATTTTTGTAAAGCTTTAGATTACACACTATATTGAATGAGCGGTAGTCTATTTTCAATAGCGCTTAATATATATTGTGGACATGAGGTAGCGTCATTTCTTCCAGGTCCTTGTTTCTTTTATCGGTCCATGTCCTTACTTCTTCTATCAGTCGAGGTCATTGCTTCTTTTATCTGTCCAGGTCTTTGCTTCTTCTATCTGTCCAGGTCCTTGGTTCTTCTGTCTGTCCAGGTGCTTACTTCTACTATCTGTCCAAGTACCTGCTTCTTCTATCTGCCCTGGTGCTTGTTTCTTTTATCGGTCCAGGTCCTTGCTTCTTCTATCAGTCCATGTACTTGCTTCTTCCATCGGTACAGGTCCTTGCTTCTCCTATCTGTCCATATCCTTACTTCTTCTATGTATCCATGTACTTGCTTCTTCTATCTGCCCAAGTCCGTGCTTCTCATATCTGTCTATGTCCTTACTTCTTCTATCTGTCCAACTACTCGCTTCTTCTATTTGTCCTGGTACTTGCATATTCTATCTGTTCATGTCCTTGCTTCTTCCGTCTGTCCAAGTATTGGTTCCTCTACGTGCCGAAGTCCTTGGTTCTTTTATCTGTCCAGATATTTGTTTCTTCTATCTGTCCGGGACGTTACTCCGTATACCAGTCCAGGTATTTGCTTCTTCTATTTGTCCAGGTTCTTGCTTCTTCTATCTGTCCAAGCCTTACCTCATCAATCTCTCTGGGTCATTGCTTCTTCAATCTGTCCAGGCCCTGCCTCGTCTACCTATCCATGTCCTAGCTTCTTCTATCTGTCCAGATCGTTGTTTCTTCTATCTGCCCAAGCCCTACCTCGTCTACCTGTCCAAATCCTTGTTTTTTCTATCTGCCCAGGCTTTGCCTCGTATACCTGTCCGGGTCCTTTATTTTCCTATCCATCCAGGTCTTTGCTTCTTCTATATGTCCAGATCCTTGCTTCTTCTGTCTGCACACGTATTTGATTCTTCTATGTGTCCAGGTTCTTGCTCTCTTATCTGCAAAGGTATTTATTTTTTTTGTACAGGTAACTGCTTATTATTTTTATAATATGAAAATAGACCACCGGTAGCTATCTGTCTTTGCGGTTCTAGGGATTTGCGTTATCTCTGCATGCCTGCACATGTAGGTCAAACGTGTTCACTCAAGCGATAAGGTTTTGTTACACTGTTTATTTTTTTACCTTTGGAGGTAGGCCCTACTAGATACCTCTGTTGCTATACCTGGTATGTTTTTAGATATTTTGTTTTTAAGGCGCTGGCCCGTCAGGGTTCGAGTGAGCGGCCTACGCGGCATTTAACATTCAACTTGTATCCCTCATTACCCTGGGTTATACCGTTCATTTTAGGGTGGGCCCTGAGTCGTTCGAGCGTTGATATTTCATATATTAAACAGTTATATCTTAAGATAACCCCACGCCGGTAGCTACCTCCGGGGAGGGTTTTGAGGATGTCCCGGGGTGGTTGCGTCATAGGCCTGATTTGGTTTTTTCCATTAATTACCTCTAGAAGTAGTCAAACACACCTCATAGTCTATGATCATGGCCATTCAGAGCCGCCTTCATCCGTTCCAACCCCTGGGGATGGTCCTGATCGTTGTTGAGATCACCCCATACCTGTGGGTAGGTTTGATCCATTTTTACCTGCCTAGGTTATCCAATAACTACCTCTAGACGTAGTCATATACGTCCCATAGTCTATGATCAAGGTCATTCAGAGCCTTCTTCATTCATAACAACCCCCGGGGATGGTCCTGAACGTTGTTGAGATCACCCCTTCTACTATGTGTTGGTTAGGTTGGATCCAATTTAGCTGGGATGTGCAGGTCTGAGCAGGTACAGGCTTTTTCGTTGTTTTTTCCCTTTATAAAGCTAGGAAATACCCACGACAGAGCATGCAGGAGCTCCGAGACTAACCTTATGCTAAGAGATATTTGAGTTATTATTATTTCACCTCTACACATAGCGGTTAGGAGTGCAAGTGTCTAGATAACAATAAACTTGTATATTTGCTACACACAGTATTAGGCGTTACAGAGAATCGACCTTGTTATTCGGTACATCTGTAAACAGACATAGTGTTCGTTGTACTGATATTCATACTCTTCACACATCTCCCTTCTGCTGGTGCGGGTGTCCGTGTGTTGGGTGTCCGTCAGGCATTAGCCTACCGATTCCCACACAGACAGTTGAGTATTTGAACTTCCCACGCTTATGGGCGTCGCCATCTTGGAAAGGGGTTGGGGTAGCAAATCCGGCTTTCCTATTGGCTTGGTGTAAATGTTATTCCCGCGCTTATGGGCGCCGCCATCTTGGAAAGGGGTTGGGGTAGCAAATCCGGCTTTCCTATTGGCTCGGTGTAAATGTTGTTCCCGCGCTTATGGGCGCCGCCATCTTGGAAAGGGGTGGGGGTAGAAAATCCGGCTTTCCTATTGGCTCCCGCCCAAGCGCTCCGTCTACCCTGTAGCCTTCTCTACTCATTGCTACGGCTATCTGCTTTTGATTTCGTTACGGAGCTCCTTCATATTTTGAACAAAAAAATGTACGGCTAGTCCACATGAGACTTATCTAAATTTATGCCAATTCATTGCTACGGCTATCTGCTTTTGATTTCTTTACGGAGCTCCTTCATATTTTGAACAAAAAAATGTACGGCTAGTCCATATGAGACTTATCCAAATGTATGATAATTTATTGCTACAGCTATCTGTTTTCGATTTCTTTACCGAGTGTCTTGATATTATGAACAATAAAATGTACGGCTAGTCCACATGAGACTTATCCTCCAAATGTATGCCAACTCATTGCTATGGCTATCTGCTTTTGATTTCTTTACGGAGTCCCTTGATATTTTGAACAATAAAATGTACGGCTAGTCCACATGAGACTTATCCTCCAAATTTATGCCAATTCATTGCTACGGCTATCTGCTTTTGATTTCTTTACGGAGTCCCTTGATATTATGAACAATAAAATGTACGGCTAGTCCACATGAGACTTATCCTCCAAATTTATGCCAATTCATTGCTACGGCTATCTGCTTTTGATTTCTTTACGGAGTCCCTTGATATTATAAACAATAAAATGTACGGCTAGTCCATATGAGACTTATCCACCACATTTATGCCAATTTATTGCTACGGCTATCTGCTTTTGATTTCGTTACGGAGTTCCTTGATATTACGAACAATAAAATGTACGGCTAGTCCAAATGAGATTTATCCTCCAAATTTATGCCAATTTATTGCTACAGCTATCTGCTTTTGATTTCTTTACGGAGTCCCTTGATATTATGAACAATAAAATGTACGGCTAGTCCACATGAGACTTATCCTCCAAATTTATGCCAATTCATTGCTACGGCTATCTGCTTTTCATTTCTTTACGGAGTCCCTTGATATTATGAACAATAAAATGTACGGCTAGGCCATATGAGACTTATTTACCAAATTTATGCCAATTTATTGCTACGGCTATCTGCTTTTGATTTCGTTACGGAGTTCCTTGATATTATGAACAATAAAATGTACGGCTAGTCCACATGAGACTTATCCAAATTTTGCCAATTCATTGCTACGGCTATCTGCTTTTGATTTCTTTACGGAGTTCCTTGATATTATGAACAATAAAATGTACGGCTAGTCCACATGAGACTTATCCAAATTTTGCCAATTCATTGCTACGGCTATCTGCTTTTGATTTCTTTACGGAGCTCCTTGATATTTT
Organism: Prosapia bicincta; assembly: GCA_036971475.1. NCBI lineage: Eukaryota > Metazoa > Arthropoda > Insecta > Hemiptera > Cercopidae > Prosapia > Prosapia bicincta. Next base: position 6,442,552 of record JBAIZL010000006.1, on the reverse strand, counting down.
GAACAATAAAATGTACGGCTAGCCCATATGAGACTTATCTTCCAAATGTATGCCAATTTATTGCTACGGCTATCTACTTTTGATTTCGTTACGGAGTCCCTTGATATTATGAACAATAAAATGTACGGCTAGTCCACATGAGACTTATCCACCAAATTTATGCCAATTTATTGCTACGGCTATCTGCTTTTGATTTCTTTACGGAGCTCCTTGATATTTTGAACAATAAAATGTACGGCTAGCCCATATGAGACTTATCTTCCAAATTTATGCCAATTTATTGCTACGGCTATCTGCTTTTTATTTCTTTACGGAGTCCCTTGATATTATGAACAATAAAATGTACGGCTAGTCCACATGAGACTTATCCAAATTTTGCCAATTCATTGCTACGGCTATCTGCTTTTAATTTCTTTACGGAGCTCCTTGATATTTTGAACAATAAAATGTACGGCTAGCCCATATGAGACTTATCTTCCAAATTTATGCCAATTTATTGCTACGGCTATCTGCTTTTGATTTCGTTACGGAGTCCCTTGATATTATGAACAATAAAATGTACGGCTAGCCCAAATGAGACTTATCCTCCAAATTTATGCCAATTTATTCCTACGGCTATCTGCTTTTGATTTCTTTACGGAGCTCCTTCATATTTTGAACAATAAAATGATCGGCGAGCCCATATGAGACTTATCTTACAAATGTATGCCAACTCATTGCTATGGCTATCTGCTTTTGATTTCTTTACGGAGTCCCTTGATATTTTGAACAATAAAATGTACGGCTAGTCCACATGAGACTTATCCTCCAAATTTATGCCAATTCATTGCTACGGCTATCTGCTTTTGATTTCTTTACGGAGTCCCTTGATATTATGAACAATAAAATGTACGGCTAGTCCACATGAGACTTATCCTCCAAATTTATGCCGATTCATTGCTACGGCTATCTGCTTTTCATTTCTTTACGGAGTCCCTTGATATTATGAACAATAAAATGTACGGCTAGTCCATATGAGACTTATCCACCACATTTATGCCAATTTATTGCTACGGCTATCTGCTTTTGATTTCGTTACGGAGTTCCTTGATATTATGAACAATAAAATGTACGGCTAGTCCAAATGAGACTTATCCTCCAAATTTATGCCAATTTATTGCTACAGCTATCTGCTTTTGATTTCTTTACGGAGTCCCTTGATATTATGAACAATAAAATGTACGGCTAGTCCACATGAGACTTATAGTCCAAATTTATGCCAATTCATTGCTACGGCTATCTGCTTTTCATTTCTTTACGGAGTCCCTTGATATTATGAACAATAAAATGTACGACTAGTCCACATGAGACTTATCCTCCAATGTACGCCAATTCATTGCTACGGCTATCTGCTTTTGATTTCTTTACGGAGCTCCTTCATATTTTGAACAAAAAAATGTACGGCTAGTCCACATGAGACTTATCCAAATTTATGCCAATTCATTGCTACGGCTATCTGCTTTTGATTTCTTTACGGAGCTCCTTCATATTATGAACAATAAAATGTACGGCTAGTCCACATGAGACTTATTCTCCAATGTATGCCAATTTATTGCTACGGCTATCTGCTTTTGATTTCGTTACGGACCTCCTTCATATTTTGAACAATAAAATGTACGGCTAGTCCACATGAGACTTATCCAAATTTATGCCAATTCATTGCTACGGCTATCTGCTTTTGATTTCGTTACGGAGCTCCTTCATATTTTGAACAAAAAAATGTACGGCTAGTCCACATGAGACTTATCTAAATTTATGCCAATTCATTGCTACGGCTATCTGCTTTTGATTTCTTTACGGAGCTCCTTCATATTTTGAACAAAAAAATGTACGGCTAGTCCATATGAGATTTATCCAAATGTATGATAATTTATTGCTACAGCTATCTGTTTTCGATTTCTTTACCCAGTGTCTTGATATTATGAACAATAAAATGTACGGCTAGTCCACATGAGACTTATCCTCCAAATGTATGCCAACTCATTGCTATGGCTATCTGCTTTTGATTTCTTTACGGAGTCCCTTGATATTTTGAACAATAAAATGTACGGCTAGTCCACATGAGACTTATCCTCCAAATTTATGCCAATTCATTGCTACGGCTATCTGCTTTTGATTTCTTTACGGAGTCCCTTGATATTATGAACAATAAAATGTACGGCTAGTCCACATGAGACTTATCCTCCAAATTTATGCCAATTCATTGCTACGGCTATCTGCTTTTGATTTCTTTACGGAGTCCCTTGATATTATGAACAATAAAATGTACGGCTAGTCCATATGAGACTTATCCACCACATTTATGCCAATTTATTGCTACGGCTATCTGCTTTTGATTTCGTTACGGAGTTCCTTGATATTACGAACAATAAAATGTACGGCTAGTCCAAATGAGATTCATCCTCCAAATTTATGCCAATTTATTGCTACAGCTATCTGCTTTTGATTTCTTTACGGAGTCCCTTGATATTATGAACAATAAAATGTACGGCTAGTCCACATGAGACTTATCCTCCAAATTTATGCCAATTCATTGCTACGGCTATCTGCTTTTCATTTCTTTACGGAGTCCCTTGATATTATGAACAATAAAATGTACGGCTAGTCCACATGAGACTTATCCAAATTTTGCCAATTCATTGCTAAGGCTATCTGCTTTTGATTTCTTTACGGAGTTCCTTGATATTATGAACAATAAAATGTACGGCTAGTCCACATGAGACTTATCCAAATTTTGCCAATTCATTGCTACGGCTATCTGCTTTTGATTTCTTTACGGAGCTCCTTGATATTTTGAACAATAAAATGTACGGCTAGCCCATATGAGACTTATCTTCCAAATTTATGCCAATTTATTGCTACGGCTATCTACTTTTGATTTCGTTACGGAGTCCCTTGATATAACGAACAATAAAATGTACGGCTAGCCCAAATGAGATTTATCCTCCAAATTTATGCCAATTTATTGCTACGGCTATCTGCTTTTGATTTCGTTACGGAGTCCCTTGATATTATGAACAATAAAATGTACGGCTAGTCCACATGAGACTTATCCAAATTTTGCCAATTTATTGCTACGGCTATCTGCTTTTGATTTCTTTACGGAGCTCCTTCATATTTTGAACAAAAAAATGTACGGCTAGTCCACATGAGACTTATCTAAATTTATGCCAATTCATTGCTACGGCTATCTGCTTTTGATTTCTTTACGGAGCTCCTTCATATTTTGAACAATAAAATGTACGGCTAGCCCATATGAGACTTATCTTCCAAATTTATGCCAATTTATTGCTACGGCTATCTGCTTTTTATATCTTTACGGAGTCCCTTGATATTATGAACAATAAAATGTACGGCTAGTCCACATGAGACTTATCCAAATTTTGCCAATTCATTGCTACGGCTATCTGCTTTTAATTTCCTTACGGAGCTCCTTGATATTTTGAACAATAAAATGTACGGCTAGCCCATATGAGACTTATCTTCCAAATTTATGCCAATTTATTGCTACGGCTATCTGCTTTTGATTTCTTTACGGAGCTCCTTGATATTTTGAACAATAAAATGTACGGCTAGCCCATATGAGACTTATCTTCCAATTTTATGCCAATTTATTGCTACGGCTATCTGCTTTTGATTTCTTTACGGAGTCCCTTGATATTATGAACAATAAAATGTACGGCTAGTCCACATGAGACTTATCCAAATTTTGCCAATTCATTGCTACGGCTATCTGCTTTTGATTTCTTTACGGAGCTCCTTGATATTTTGAACAATAAAATGTACGGCTAGCCCATATGAGACTTATCTTCCAAATTTATGCCAATTTATTGCTACGGCTATCTGCTTTTGATTTCTTTACGGAGTCCCTTGATATTATGAACAATAAAATGTACGGCTAGTCCACATGAGACTTATCCAAATTTTGCCAATTCATTGCTTCGGCTATCTGCTTTTGATTTCTTTACGGAGCTCCTTGATATTTTGAACAATAAAATGTACGGCTAGCCCATATGAGACTTATCTTCCAAATTTATGCCAATTTATTGCTACGGCTATCTGCTTTTGATTTCTTTACGGAGTCCCTTGATATTATGAACAATAAAATGTACGGCTAGTCCACATGAGACTTATCCACCAAATTTATGCCAATTTATTGCTACGGCTATCTGCTTTTGATTTCTTTACGGAGTCCCTTGATATTATGAACAATAAAATGTACGGCTAGTCCACATGACACTTATCCACCAAATTTATGCCAATTTATTGCTACGGCTATCTGCTTTTGATTTCTTTACGGAGTCCCTTGGTATTATGAACAATAAAATGTACGGCTAGTCCATATGAGACTTATCCACCAAATTTATGCCAATTTATTGCTACGGCTATCTGTTTTTGATTTCTTTACGGAGTCCCTTGATATTATGAACAATAAAATGTACGGCTAGTCCATATGAGACTTATCCACCAAATTTATGCCAATTTATTGCTACGGCTATCTGCTTTTGATTTCGTTACGGAGTTCCTTGATATTATCAACAATAAAATGTACGGCTAGTCCACATGAGACTTATCCAAATTTTGCCAATTCATTGCTACGGCTATCTTCTTTTGATTTCTTTACGGAGCTCCTTGATATTTTGAACAATAAAATGTACGGCTAGGCCATATGAGACCTATCTTCCAAATTTATGCCAATTTATTGCTACGGCTATCTACTTTTGATTTCGTTACGGAGTCCCTTGATATAACGAACAATAAAATGTACGGCTAGCTCAAGTGAGGCTTATCCAAATTTATGCCAATTTATTGCTACGGCTATCTGCTTTTGATTTCGTTACGGAGTCCCTTGATATTATGAACAATAAAATGTACGGCTAGTCCACATGAGACTTATCCAAATTTATGCCAATTTATTGCTACGGCTATCTGCTTTTGATTTCTTTACGAAGTCTGTTAATATTATGAACAATAAAATGTACGGCTAGCCCATATGAGACTTATCTTCCAAATTTATGCCAATTTATTGCTACGGCTATCTACTTTTGATTTCGTTACGGAGTCCCTTGATATAACGAACAATAAAATGTACGGCTAGCCCAAATGAGATTTATCCTCCAAATTTATGCCAATTTATTGCTACGGCTATCTGCTTTTGATTTCGTTACGGAGTCCCTTGATATTATGAACAATAAAATGTACGGCTAGTCCACATGAGACTTATCCAAATTTATGCCAATTTATTGCTACGGCTATCTGCTTTTGATTTCTTTACGAAGTCTGTTAATATTATGAACAATAAAATGTACGGCTAGCCCATATGAGACTTATCTTCCAAATTTATGCCAATTTATTGCTACGGCTATCTACTTTTGATTTCGTTACGGAGTCCCTTGATATAACGAACAATAAAATGTACGGCTAGCCCAAATGAGATTTATCCTCCAAATTTATGCCAATTTATTGCTACGGCTATCTGCTTTTGATTTCTTTACGGAGTCCCTTGATATTATGAACAATAAAATGTACGGCTAGTCCATATGAGACTTATCCACCAAATTTATGCCAATTTATTGCTACGGCTATATGCTTTTGATTTCGTTACGGAGTTCCTTGATATTATGAACAATAAAATGTACGGCTAGTCCACATGAGACTTATCCACCAAATTTATGCCAATTTATTGCTACGGCTATCTGCTTTTGATTTCTTTACGGAGTCCCTTGATATTATGAACAATAAAATGTACGGCTAGTCCACATGACACTTATCCACCAAATTTATGCCAATTTATTGCTACGGCTATCTGCTTTTGATTTCTTTACGGAGTCCCTTGATATTATGAACAATAAAATGTACGGCTAGTCCATATGAGACTTATCCACCACATTTATGCCAATTTATTGCTACGGCTATCTGCTTTTGATTTCGTTACGGAGTTCCTTGATATTACGAACAATAAAATGTACGGCTAGTCCAAATGAGATTTATCCTCCAAATTTATGCCAATTTATTGCTACAGCTATCTGCTTTTGATTTCTTTACGGAGTCCCTTGATATTATGAACAATAAAATGTACGGCTAGTCCACATGAGACTTATCCTCCAAATTTATGCCAATTCATTGCTACGGCTATCTGCTTTTCATTTCTTTACGGAGTCCCTTGATATTATGAACAATAAAATGTACGGCTAGGCCATATGAGACTTATTTACCAAATTTATGCCAATTTATTGCTACGGCTATCTGCTTTTGATTTCGTTACGGAGTTCCTTGATATTATGAACAATAAAATGTACGGCTAGTCCACATGAGACTTATCCAAATTTTGCCAATTCATTGCTACGGCTATCTGCTTTTGATTTCTTTACGGAGCTCCTTGATATTTTGAACAATAAAATGTACGGCTAGTCCATATGAGACTTATCTTCCAAATTTATGCCAATTTATTGCTACGGCTATCTACTTTTGATTTCGTTACGGAGTCCCTTGATATAACGAACAATAAAATGTACGGCTAGCCCAAATGAGATTTATCCTCCAAATTTATGCCAATTTATTGCTACGGCTATCTGCTTTTGATTTCGTTACGGAGTCCCTTGATATTATGAACAATAAAATGTACGGCTAGTCCACATGAGACTTATCCAAATTTTGCCAATTTATTGCTACGGCTATCTGCTTTTGATTTCTTTACGAAGTCTGTTAATATTATGAACAATAAAATGTACGGCTAGCCCATATGAGACTTATCTTCCAAATTTATGCCAATTTATTGCTACGGCTATCTACTTTTGATTTCTTTACGGAGTCCCTTGATATTATGAACAATAAAATGTACGGCTAGTCCACATGAGACTTATCCACCAAATCTATGCCAATTTATTGCTACGGCTATCTGCTTTTGATTTATTTACGGAGCTCCTTGATATTTTGAACAATAAAATGTACGGCTAGCCCATATGAGACTTATCTTCCAAATTTATGCCAATTTATTGCTACGGCTATCTGCTTTTGATTTCTTTACGGAGTCCCTTGATATTATGAACAATAAAATGTACGGCTAGTCCACATGAGACTTATCAAAATTTTGCCAATTCATTGCTACGGCTATCTGCTTTTGATTTCTTTACGGAGCTCCTTGATATTTTGAACAATAAAATGTACGGCTAGCCCATATGAGACTTATCCACCAAATTTATGCCAATTTATTGCTACGGCTATCTGCTTTTGATTTCGTTACGGAGTTCCTTGATATTATGAACAATAAAATGTACGGCTAGTCCACATGAGACTTATCCACCAAATTTATGCCAATTTATTGCTACGGCTATCTGCTTTTGATTTCTTTACGGAGTCCCTTGATATTATGAACAATAAAATGTACGGCTAGTCCACATGACACTTATCCACCAAATTTATGCCAATTTATTGCTACGGCTATCTGCTTTTGATTTCTTTACGGAGTCCCTTGATATTATGAACAATAAAATGTACGGCTAGTCCATATGAGACTTATCCACCAAATTTATGCCAATTTATTGCTACGGCTATCTGTTTTTGATTTCTTTACGGAGTCCCTTGATATTATGAACAATAAAATGTACGGCTAGTCCATATGAGACTTATCCACCAAATTTATGCCAATTTATTGCTACGGCTATCTGCTTTTGATTTCGTTACGGAGTTCCTTGATATTATGAACAATAAAATGTACGGCTAGTCCACATGAGACTTATCCAAATTTTGCCAATTCATTGCTACGGCTATCTTCTTTTGATTTCTTTACGGAGCTCCTTGATATTTTGAACAATAAAATGTACGGCTAGGCCATATGAGACCTATCTTCCAAATTTATGCCAATTTATTGCTACGGCTATCTACTTTTGATTTCGTTACGGAGTCCCTTGATATAACGAACAATAAAATGTACGGCTAGCTCAAGTGAGACTTATCCAAATTTATGCCAATTTATTGCTACGGCTATCTGCTTTTGATTTCGTTACGGAGTCCCTTGATATTATGAACAATAAAATGTACGGCTAGTCCACATGAGACTTATCCAAATTTATGCCAATTTATTGCTACGGCTATCTGCTTTTGATTTCTTTACGAAGTCTGTTAATATTATGAACAATAAAATGTACGGCTAGCCCATATGAGACTTATCTTCCAAATTTATGCCAATTTATTGCTACGGCTATCTACTTTTGATTTCGTTACGGAGTCCCTTGATATAACGAACAATAAAATGTACGGCTAGCCCAAATGAGATTTATCCTCCAAATTTATGCCAATTTATTGCTACGGCTATCTGCTTTTGATTTCGTTACGGAGTCCCTTGATATTATGAACAATAAAATGTACGGCTAGTCCACATGAGACTTATCCAAATTTATGCCAATTTATTGCTACGGCTATCTGCTTTTGATTTATTTACGAAGTCTGTTAATATTATGAACAATTAAATGTACGACTAGTCTATATGAGATACGTCCTCCATATTAAAGACAACCCATTTCTACGGCTATCTGTCTTCGACGTCTTTACAGATCCCCTTGATGTTATGAACAATATTATGTACAGCTAGTCCATATCAGACGCATCATCCAGATCTAGGACAATCTGTTGCTACGGCTATCTCTCTTCGACGTCTTTACAGATCCCCTTGATGTTATGAACAATATTATGTACAGCTAGTCCATATCAGACGCATCATCCAGATCTAGGACAATCCATTGCTACGGCTATCTCTCTTCGACGTCTTTACAGATCCCCTTGATGTTATGAACAATATTATGTACAGCTAGTCCATATCAGACGCATCATCCAGATCTAGGACAATCTATTGCTACGGCTATCTCTCTTCGACGTCTTTACAGATCCCCTTGATGTTATGAACAATATTATGTACAGCTAGTCCATAGCAGACACATCATCCAGATCTAGGACAATCCATTGCTACGGCTATCTGTCTTCGACGTCTTTACAGATCCCCTTGATGTTATGAACAATATTATGTACAGCTAGTCCATATCAGACGCATCATCCAGATCTAGGACAATCTATTGCTACGGCTATCTCTCTTCGACGTCTTTACAGATCCCCTTGATGTTATGAACAATATTATGTACAGCTAGTCCATAGCAGACACATCATCCAGATCTAGGACAATCCATTGCTACGGCTATCTGTCTTCGACGTCTTTACAGATCCCCTTGATGTTATGAACAATATTATGTACAGCTAGTCCATATCAGACGCATCATCCAGATCTAGGACAATCTATTGCTACGGCTATCTCTCTTCGACGTCTTTACAGATCCCCTTGATGTTATGAACAATATTATGTACAGCTAGTCCATAGCAGACACATCATCCAGATCTAGGACAATCCATTGCTACGGCTATCTGTCTTCGACGTCTTTACAGATCCCCTTGATGTTATGAACAATATTATGTACAGCTAGTCCATATCAGACGCATCATCCAGATCTAGGACAATCCATTGCTACGGCTATCTGTCTTCGACGTCTTTACAGATCCCCTTGATGTTATGAACAATATTATGTACAGCTAGTCCATATCAGACGCATCATCCAGATCTAGGACAATCCATTGCTACGGCTATCTGTCTTCGACGTCTTTACAGATCCCCTTGATGTTATGAACAATATTATGTACAGCTAGTCCATATCAGACGCATCATCCAGATCTAGGACAATCCATTGCTACGGCTATCTGTCTTCGACGTCTTTACAGATCCCCTTGATGTTATGAACAATATTATGTACAGCTAGTCCATATCAGACGCATCATCCAGATCTAGGACAATCTATTGCTACGGCTATCTCTCTTCGACGTCTTTACAGATCCCCTTGATGTTATGAACAATATTATGTACAGCTAGTCCATAGCAGACACATCATCCAGATCTAGGACAATCCATTGCTACGGCTATCTGTCTTCGACGTCTTTACAGATCCCCTTGATGTTATGAACAATATTATGTACAGCTAGCCCATATCAGACGCATCATCCAGATCTAGGACAATCTATTGCTACAGTGTAGTAGATATCTCTTCCTATCTCTTCTTCGGCAGAGTGTTCTGTCTGTTGTGAATGTGACGTTTAAGAAGGCTGTACTAATTTTATTTTTTAGCTTATCTAAATAGTTGGGCAGATGATAATATTAACTGTCGACGCAAGTTGTAGAAGTAGGATGTCTTCTCCAACGGGTTCCCTCTATCGTCGTATTTCTCTTAAAGGATCAGCTGAGGTATTCTATAATTATTGTCTTAGCAAACTGTGGGAAGACCTTGAAGGCGCTGACTCACCTTAGTACATTTAATACTATCCCGGGTGCAACACAAAAATGCATCAGCGTCACCTCTACCACGCGCCTAATCAATGCAACCATGGAACACAAAACCAAATAAAGACAAGAGAAAACCAGCAGAGGGAAACAGTGGGCAACTGACGAAAGTGACGACAACATACAGGAGATTGTTCAGATAACAAACTCATGGTTTTAATTATTTGTAAGTGGTGAAATGTCAGCAAGTTCAAGAATGATTGCGCAAATATCCATGATACATTTTTGAGGTATTAATTGCTTAGAAGTATGATAAAATATCGATTAAATAGGCGTGATTTTGAGTCTATTGAAATATAGGTGATAGCATCGGGCAAAGTATTGGGGCATAAGTAATAACCTTTTATACATTATTGTCGAATAACCTTTTAACTATGTTGTAATGTGTTAGTGCTGGGAAGTAACTAGACCTATTTTATTATATTTTCTGCAATAAAAAACAAGTAATACCCTATAAACAAACATTTTTTAAATCAATTCCTACTAAAATATAATTTTAGTTAATTTTTATTAAATAATTACAATTAATATAAATAAAGTAATATTACCTATGTGTTAAAACAGCTGTTCTACCACATAACCTATAACATAAAATCAGCTGTTTTATGAAATCATATGTTATCACTTCATTAAAGTCAAATGGTACGAACTAACTATATTGCATACCTTGCCCCTTAGTGAAAATTTTTTCTCCCATATAAAAGTAGGGTAAAGTCATCTAATATGGTGATAATTTTAGAAAACTAGATTTTACTATACTTTAAAACCATTAAAGAAATAGGATGATGACAGGAAAGATTAGTTAATTCATTAGCTACATGCATGTGTTAGTAAGATAATTTTAATAATAACTAATTTACAAGAAAAAATAAAAATAGTGAGTTACCTCTTGGAACTCTTATATGGTGATAGGGTTTCTTATTTGGTGACAGTAGTAACAGTATATGGTGACACAAGTGAAATTTGAAAAATACTTGAAATACATATATTAAAACACATTTATATCACTCAGTTCATGTTTTTAAATATTAACAATGTTCCATTTATATTGTCTTTCTTATAAAATAAGATTATTATTTATTTTTTAAATAATATGAAGGCTTGGCCTAGTGATTACTAAGTGTTCTTATTTTTATAGCTCAATACAATACCTATTTATTTCAATTAATTATCTAATTGTCCATTAGAATTTTATAACATAATATGGGCTACATAAATTATTATTAATATTTTTGCATGCACAAATCGCACATATAAACACCTTCACTTTCAATAAAATCTGGAGACTGGCATGTTTCATGATAGGGAAACATACAAAATGAGCATTGAGCCCATTTTACACCATTTCTTTCCTTTACATCATCTGAATAAAGCCCACCACATTCTTGACATTTTCAGTCATCACTAACTACTTCACTGGATTCAGATGTAGACTTGCTTGTTGACTTTCCTACCTTTGATGGACGCCCAGGTTTTGATTTTACAGCTTTTGCAGGTCTATCCGTTGGTGTTAATATTCTTGCTGTAGGAGAATATATGCTGGAGCGTCTCCTTTTAGGCTGATAACCTGAAGTTGAAGGTATAGTCAATATATCATCAAGATTCATTGGAACTGTGTTGATAATTGGTTGATCGTTCGCTTTGTCAGAAGCTGAAGTAGCTTCGGATGGCGTGTCTGATGGAAATGAAGCTAATGCCTGTTCGGTTAGCGCTGATGGAGTAATGGCTTCGTCAGAGATAGAGTCTTTATGAAATGGTGAAATTCCAGTCTTCTTGAAAGCATTTTTCATGTTGGATCTAGAAAAACTTTCAATGAAAGCGACATTGAATAATGTATGAAAATTATACCGAGATGGCTTTTCAGTAGGATTAGAAACCATAAACTCACTTATTCTTCTACTCCAGTGGGATTTCAGTGACTTGTATACACCAGCATCCAAAGGCTGAAGCAAATGAGTAGTATGACTCGGAAATGTAAGTAAATATATGGCATTTTGTTTGGCCTTTTCAATTATTTCAGGCGTTACATGAGAACCATGGGAATACATCAACAGAACCACTGGCCGGTCAGGTGGAATTGAAGCAATGAAAAAATCAAACCATTCTTCAAACAGCTGTGAGTTTATCCAACCTTTTGCTGACAACTTGACCTGGCAGTTGGGTAAACAGTCATTTGTAAGGTTATCATTCCACCTTATTCCTTTGAAGATGATCATTGGAGGTATCCATGTATCATCTGCACATACGCACCCAACTAGTGTTTGCGTTTCTCTATTTAATTGATGATTAGAAATATGAACAGAATATATATAAGGGGAGTGTGAACTAATGGAAGGAATTAAAAACAATTCTACTATATTACCTCGAAAGCAAATTGTTTTATTTTGTAATAACATTGCGTGATATATTCTCTTACCTAATGCAGTTTGTAGGAATATTAAGTAGACTAAGAAAAGCTTAACCATCAGGTCTACATGTGAGTTACCAATCGTAGGTACTTAAAGACCAAGCAAAATGGCTTCAAAACTTGGTCCCACTTTATCTGCCTACTGAACAGCCATCCAGGCCTCGCTAGCGCGATGGCTGCTTAAAACGTGTTAATGGATCTGTAAAGTATGCAACGAAAAGCGACCACTTAAGACGGCGCCAGTTGGGATCTGATAAGTTCGCCAACATCGCCCAGGATGATTATTCAACCCGCTTTATCGCCTCATTTGTAGCGTAACGCCCGCCTCTGTCCTAAGAGAATTGCGTGTGGCGCTACATCGCAGTGCTTCTGTAGCCTGCGATTTGCTTACATGTGTGGTTGTGCACGCAACGTCTAAGCTTTCAGGAGTACACTCACACACACACACACACACACACACATATATATATATATATATATATATATATATATATACACACTTCAATTTAGACCTACTTAAACAATAATTTCACCTGGTAAATTTGCGAATGACTTTCGAGAGTTTAATAACTACAGTGTTATAATTAATAAGTGCTCGAAAGTCGAATCGCAAATATACCAGTAAGATTCTTGTTTAAGTAGGCCTACATTGAAGTGTAATTGATAAGTGAATATAAGAAAACAGTGTTTCACAAGTTATATATATATATATATATATATATATATATATATATATATATATATATATACAGATACAGATATATATACAGAGAGAAAGAGAGTGGGGGGAAGAAGTATAGATCTACCTCTCTCATATATAAATATATATCTACAGTAAATTGTAATATTTAGTAATATTTGTAAAACAAGTATAAAAAAAATGTAAATATAAATTGCTGTGTAAAAAATATAAATTCTTTTTCTTTGTCTCTGCCGGTTTCAAAATTAAATTCTGTAAGAGATAATATACTAAGGTAGGGGCTATAAACCTATATTAAAACAGTTCACTCTAAAATCACAACACACTAGTTTATTAAAACCAACAGACTAATTAACGTAATAAATAATACACTGTAGGCCTATATATATATATATATATATATATATATATAATAATCCTAATTATATATAAAAATATAAATCCCAGAGAAGTAGCCTACTCACTGCAGCTACCAGTAGCCTATGTATGCTAAAGCAGTTGGCTATTCATTTCAGCTACCAGACTGTATGTTAGAGACATGGGCTACTCATTGCAGCTACCAGGCTGAATGCTAGAGGCATGGGCTACTCACTGCAGCTACCAGGCTGTATGCTAGAGAGGTTGTCTACTCATTGCATCCACCAAGATGTATGCTTGCTAAGTAGACTACTCACTGCAGCTACCAGGCTGTATGCTACAGCAGTTGGCTATTCATTTCAGCTACCAGACTGTATGTAAGAGGCATGGGATACTCACTGCAGCTACCAGGCTGTATGCTAGAGAGGTTGTCTACTCATTGCATCCACCAAGATATATGCTTGCTAAGTAGACTACTCGCCACAGCTACCAGGATGTATGCTCTAGCAGTGGAGTCCTCAATGTAGCTACTAGATTGTAAGCTATAGTAGAGACCTGATGACTGGTGCTACCAAACTGTATGTTAGAGGCTTGGGCTACTCACTGCAGCTACCAGGCTGTATGCTAGAGAGGTTGTCTACTCATTGCATCCACCAAGATGTATGCTTGCTAAGTAGACTATTCACTGCAGCTACCAGGATGTATGCTAAAGCAATGGAGTCCTCAATGTAGCTACTAGGTTGTAAGCTATAGTAGAGACCTGATGACTGGTGCTACCAAACTGTATGTTAGAGGCTTGGGCTACTCACTGCAGCTACCAGGCTGTATGCTAGAGAGGTTGTCTACTCATTGCATCCACCACGATGTATGCTTGCTAAGTAGACTACTCACCACAGCTACCAGGATGTATGCTAAAGCAGTGGAGTCCTCAATGTAGCTACTAGGTTGTAAGCTATAGTAGAGACCTGATGACTGGTGCTACCAGACTGTATGTTAGAGGCTTGGGCTACTCACTGCAGCTACCAGGCTGTATGCTAGAGAGGTTGTCTACTAATTGCATCCACCACGATGTATGCTTGCTAAGTAGACTACTCACCACAGCTACCAGGATGTATGCTAAAGCAGTGGAGTCCTCAATGTAGCTACTAGGTTGTAAGCTATAGTAGAGACCTGATGACTGGTGCTACCAGACTGTATGTTAGAGACTTAGCCCACTCACTGCAGCTACCAGGCTGTATGCTAGAGAAGTAAACTACTCCTTGAAAATAGTAGAATGTATTCCAGGAAAAAAGACTACTCACTGGAGCTACAAGAGTGTATCCTTTAGAGGTAGCCCATTCACTGCAGCTACCAGGCTGTATGCTAGAAAGGTGGCTTACTCACGGCAGCTACCAGGCAGGCTGAATGCTAAAGGGGTAGACTACTTCTGCCGCTACCAGGTTGTAT
Source organism: Prosapia bicincta (assembly GCA_036971475.1). Classification (NCBI taxonomy): domain Eukaryota; kingdom Metazoa; phylum Arthropoda; class Insecta; order Hemiptera; family Cercopidae; genus Prosapia; species Prosapia bicincta. The sequence continues at coordinate 6,427,228 of JBAIZL010000006.1, read as the reverse complement.
AAAGGCGTTTTTTAGACAGGTGTTCTAGTCGCTGCAACTACCAGTCTTTATCCTTTTCAGGTTGCCAACTTAGTGAAGCTACCATGCGGTATGCCAGAAAAGTGTACTGCTACTGCAGCTACCAGGGTGTATGCTGGAGATGATACCCACTTACTAAAGCTACTTGAGTGCATGCTAGAGACGTAGCCTACTCACTGAAGCTATCCGAGTGTATGTGAGATAAATAGTCTACTTACCGCAGCTACCAAGCCGTATACTGTTGAAGTTTTCTGCTCCCTGCCACTGTGAAGTAGCTTACTAAAGTAAAATACCAGCCCGTACGTTAGAAAAGTTGAACTACCAGCACTCATTGTAACTACCAGGCTCCAGGCTAGTGAGGTAGCCAACTCGTCTAACATACCAGGCTGCAGGACAGTGAATGGGCCTATCCGTCTAACCTACCAGACTGCAAGTAGTATCACTACCAGTCTGCAAATTAGTGAAGTGGCCTACTGACATATACCAGGCTAAATGTTAGCAAAGTAGTCAACTTACGTAACCTACCAAGCGGGGGCTACTTATCTAATCTCCACACTGCATGTAATGATGTAGTCTACTTGCCTAGCCTACCAGGCTGAAAATTAGAGAAGTGGTCTACTCATCTAACATACCAGTCTGCAGGTTAGTAAAGTAACCTTCTCACGTACCATTCAAGGCTGCAGGCTAGTGGAGTAGCCAATTCGCTGAACCTATCTGGCTGTAGGTTGATGAAGTAGCTAACTTACCTAATCTACCAGGCTCAAGAAATGAAGTAGCTTTCCAACCCCACAAATTTCGAATTTATGAGGGCGTTTCCTCGACTTTACCATATCGCTTCAGCGATAAAATGCCCTCGCGTGCTTTTAGTTAAAAACAAATTGCCTGAATATATAGATTTGTTTTTACGAAGGTCCAAGAAAATTAGCAAAAATAATGAACAGATCAGAATGTGCAAATCCTTCTGGGTACCAGATAGTTATTCCTTACTTAACATGTAAAATCACAAGAGAATCATCTTTATATTTGTACTTATGGTGAGACTAGTTAGCTCTTGATACTGACACTTAAAAACTACTTAACCCCTATATTTACACATACAATAAAAATAGTTTTTTATGTCCCTATATTATTTAAAAGTATATTTATATTTACACTTACTCTCTTTTTATGAATACGCTATATAATAACCTTTAAAGCAATAAACACATATTCTCCCAAATACTTAACTCTTTATATTTATAGTCTCTATAATCTATCATCCCCTATATGTAGGGTAAGCTATACTTTGAAGGAAAGAAGATATTCCGGAAACTCCCAAATCTGCGTAACTGTTAATACGAGTTATTAGAATGTTCGTAGTCTCACAGACAGAATAAACGTCTGATATATTTAGGATCCCGTCTTTGGGCAATACGTTGCCAATTTCTGCTTTCAGCACATGAATTTAAGCTTTACTTTTTACTTTCAAAATTTTCTATTTGAAAAGATCTATACACTTCTAAACCTCGTACTTGGTCGATTATTTAAGACTTCTCTTGCTTAGGGTAGAATATCTGATACCAGATACAAATAACTATAAAAATTATCTATAGAGTTAACATTCGTTGTATATTTGTTTGAAGAAAAGTTTTATATTTTTTTTCTTTGTAAATGAATTATATTCAACCATGTTTAATAATAACAAATAACCAACTAAATTTGTTAAACAAATTATTTTCATATAAAATGTGACCATTGTTTTCCATTTACGGGTTTGCAGAAGCCGTTGTGTAGTCTAAAAACGCGACCAATTATTAAAAAATCAGGCATAAAATATTCAGACAGAATCATATTGGCAAATGAAACATTTTATTTTTAGATTTTTTAAGTAGGCCACAGCGATTTTTTTGTTATGTATGCTACTTGTTTATTTTAATGATCTTTATTTACAAAATAATTATGTTGTTTTGTGTACGCTTCAAAACTCAAAACGTTCTGCAGCGATTGAGCTCAAATGTTTACACGAAATACAAACTGCTTCAAATGTTGTTTTCATTTATTTTTCGCGTCAATAACATACCAGCTACCACGAGGAAAAAAGCTTCTTCAATGGTCAGCTGTGTATCCCCTATTATTTCGCCATTTGCGGCAAACGAGGGGAATACACCCCATACTCAATCTTTATACATAAAAATATTATCTTGCTTTGAGTAAGTTTCAAAGTTCTGCAGTGATTGAGCACAAATTTTTATACGATAAACAACCCGTTGCAAAGATTGCTTCTATATATTCACGTCAGTAACATATAACTACGCGATCGCGAGAAAAAAGCTTTTTCAACAATCAGTTGTGTACCAGCAACTTTAACATCTGCCGCAGGGGAACACTCGCCGTACCAGCAACTTTGCCATCTGCCGCAGGGGAACACTCACCGTACCAGCAACTTTGCCATCTGCCGCAGGGGAACACTGGCCGTACCAGCAACTTTGCCATCTGCCGCAGGGGAACACTGGTCGTACCAGCAACTTTGCCATCTGCCGCAGGGGAACACTCGCCGTACCAGCAACTTTGCCATCTGTCGCAGGGGAACACTCGCCGTACCAGCAACTTTGCCATCTGCCGCAGGGGAACACTGGTCGTACCAGCAACTTTGCCATCTGAAGCAGGGGAACACTCGCCGTACCAGCAACTTTGGCATCTGTCGCAGGGGAACACTCGCCGTACCAGCAACTTTGCCATCTGCCGCAGGGGAACACTGGTCGTACCAGCAACTTTGCCATCTGTCGCAGGGGAACACTCGCCGTACCAGCAACTTTGCCATCTGCCGCAGGGGAACACTGGCCGTACCAGCAACTTTGCCATCTGCCGCAGGGGAACACTGGTCGTACCAGCAACTTTGCCATCTGCCGCGGGGGAACACTCGCCGTACCAGCAACTTTGCCATCTGTCGCAGGGGAACACTCGCCGTACCAGCAACTTTGCCATCTGCCGCAGGGGAACACTGGTCGTACCAGCAACTTTGCCATCTGCCGCAGGAGAACACTCGCCGTACCAGCAACTTTGCCATCTGTCGCAGGGGAACACTCGCCGTACCAGCAACTTTGCCATCTGCCGCAGGGGAACACTGGTCGTACCAGCAACTTTGCCATCTGTCGCAGGGGAACACTCGCCGTACCAGCAACTTTGCCATCTGCCGCAGGGGAACACTCGCCGTACCAGCAACTTTGCCATCTGCCGCAGGGGAACACTGGTCGTACCAGCAACTTTGCCATCTGCCGCAGGGGAACACTCGCCGTACCAGCAACTTTGCCATCTGCCGCAGGGGAACACTCGCCGTACCAGCAACTTTGCCATCTGCCGCGGGGGAACACTCGCCGTACCAGCAACTTTGCCATCTGTCGCAGTGGAACACTCGCCGTACCAGCAACTTTGCCATCTGCCGCAGGGGAACACTGGTCGTACGAGCAACTTTGCCATCTGCCGCAGGGGAACACTGGCCGTACCAGCAACTTTGCCATCTGCCGCAGTGGAACACTAGCCGTACCAGCAACTTTGCCATCTGCCGCAGGGGAACACTGGCCGTACCAGCAACTTTGCCATCTGCCACAGGGAAACACTCGCCGTACCAGCAACTTTGCCATCTGCCGCAGGGGAACATTGGCCGTACCAGCAACTTTGCCATCTGCCGCAGGGGAACACTGGCCGTACCAGCAACTTTGCCATCTGCCGCAGGGGAACACTCGCCGTACCAGCAACTTTGCCATCTGCCGCAGGGGAACACTCGCCGTACCAGCAACTTTGCCATCTGCCGCAGGGGAACACTCGCCGTACCAGCTAACGAAAACCACAGTCATATGTGAAACATTACAATTGCATTATTTATTAACAAAAACAAACGTATCTACTTGCACCCCGTTCATTATTATACATTCTGAATTGAGTATTCATCTTAATTGGGGTACTTTTGTGCGATCATGTGATCGAGCTGTACTGTGCGCCAAGTCACGAGTGCAGGTTATTTGGGAATGCCAGCACTCCATGTGGAACTGGGAAAACATTTCTTATCAGATTGATTCTAGCAACCGTTCAATAATAAAAAGGCATAGCTCTGTATTGCCTTAGCCTGTGAAGTATTGCAAAAAAAATATTGCAAAAACTTCTATGAATGTACCTGTATGCTTCGTTTTGTTCCTCATCTCTCATCCATGCAACCACAATGTGCCTCAGCAAAGCGAGGCAGAGTGCATCCATGCAACCACAATGTGCCTCAGCAAAGCGAGGCAGAGTGCATCCATGCAACCACAATGTGCCACAGCAAAGCGAGGCAGAGTGCATCCATGCAACCACAATGTGCCTCAGCAAAGCGAGGCAGAGTGCATCCATGCAACCACAATGTGCCTCAGCAAACCGAGGAAGAGTGCATCCATGCAACCACAATGTGCCACAGCAAAGCGAGGCAGAGTGCATCCATGCAACCACAATGTGCCTCAGCAAAGCGAGGCAGGGTGCATCCATGCAACCACAATGTGTCACAAAGCGAGACAGGGTACAGCCATGCAACCACAATGTGCCTCAGCAAAGCGAGGCAGGGTGCATCCATGCAACCACAATGTGCCACAAAGCGAGGCAGGGTGCATCCATGCAACCACAATGTGCCACAGCAAAACGAGGCAGGGTGCATCCATGCAACCACAATGTGCCTCAGCAAAGCGAGGCAGGGTACATCCATGCAACCACAATGTGCCACAGCAAAGCGAGGCAGGGTTCATCCATGCAACCACAATGTGCCAAAGCAAAGCGAGGCAGGGTACATCCATGCAACCACAATGTGCCACAGCAAAGCGAGGCAGGGTACATCCATGCAACCACAATGTGTCACAGCAAAGCGAGGCAGGGTACAGCTAGCTATCTATAAATTTCTAAGCGATATTCTATAAACATTCAAGAATGTATAACAGAACAACTTAGCAATAACGCATGATGAAGTCCCATTTCTAAAGGTTTTTTTTCACGTACCGTTTTTTTAAAACATAAATTTTTTTTTAAACAATAAAACCTTTTCTTGCATTCCCATAGCGAGGGAAAAGCATTAAGGCGTTGCTAAGTCGAGATTCTTTCTTAAATCATTGGCAGGCCTTACTGATTCAAAATTGTTTGAGTAGTTTATTGTTTAGTGTTTATTTATAACGGAACAGAAAGATGCAATAATGTTCTTTGCACAAGGGGAAAGCCCGTGACCGCAGCGGGTGACGCGGCGGAATAATCGTGATAGTGCCCGATTCCCATGGAATTAAAGTTACACACTAATATAGTGTTTTGTTATGGAAAAACATTTCTTCAGGTAAACGCGGATCGTAGAAAAACTGGATGAGAATGTGGTGAATAGATCGACGCGAACATTTTTCTATGATGAGCTAAGGAATGCCAAACCTTTAGAAAGATGAAAGCGCTTTTTATGGTCTAATGGTTCGGATTAGAAAACACTTTTATACGTTGAATTAGAGGTTTTATGGGGCTTCAGTAGTTAATGACCTTCACGAACATAGAGTAGGCTACTAAGCATAAAGATTTGAAAAACAGTTAGAGCATTCAAGGAAAATCCAAATCGAAGTAATCGGAAATAGGAAATACGTTTGCAAAATTGAACGAATGAGCATTTTCATCAGTTTCAATGACTATTGTCAAGATCACCTATTGTCCAAATAATTTACATTCTGCCCTGGTTCCTGACTAAAGTAGGAATAATTGTTGAGAAAGACTAAGCCAACTTTAACCTTTTGTGTTTCCTATTATTACCGAAAGAAACATTATACAACCTGAAAATGTGATTATATATTTTGCAATCAAGATATAATGTTAAAATCCCTATATTAGTCATCATGATACAAACATAAATTTATTTTATGACCACAGTAACGAAATGGGAGTTTCTAGTATCCAAGGCTACCACGTATGGAAGCTGTCGCCAGATTTCGTCTACTGACTGGGTTTAATTGTAATTCTTAGTAACTTGTAATATTAGGTATTTTTTTTTTTAAATTGTATGGTATTGGGGTTTTTACCAATATTTTTATTGTAAGAAGCATTAACCCTTGTAGGACCAGGGGGGGGCCTATTAGGCCCATGGTTTTTAATTTTATCGTTTTTGTATAGAAAACCTTTTCGGAAAATTTATATAAAATTATTTATTGTCAATCTGTAACTGAAGAATCGGTTTCTAGACTTGTTACATTTTTTTTTTACAAACATTCCTGTCCATAAGAATAAAAATTCCGTTTGGGCCTCTGAGGCCCCCCCTTGTTCCTCAAGGTAACCATTTAAAAAATGTTTCAAATGTCAACTTTTTTTCATTATTTTGAAAACAAACAATATTTAACATCAATAGTGTATTAATATAACAATTTAAACGACTGAGGTAATTTTTACTTAAATTTGTGTAAGATTGGTAGCATTCGTTGACCTTGGTATATCCCGCTTTTTGCCGCTTGTCATTTCAGTCTGCTAGTGTGTTTGTGTTTGCCAGCATTGTTGAGGTTGTGTCTGTGTTATTATTTACACCGAAATATGAGTAACTTATATGATCATAAGAGTGAAATAGACAGAATATTTGATGAGGAGATGGAGTTTAGTTCATGGTCGTGGAAGATGCTTCATTTGTGTCGGTGCAGCGAGGTCAAAGAAAGTAAAATATGATAAGTTAGGGAAGCCAAAGTCTGTTTGTAATAATTGCAATAAACATATATGTGGAAATCATAGCAAGAACACTGTCACCTGTGAGAAATGCCAAGCGGGTGGAGCCGATTCTGATTAAATATTTGGTTTAAGGAACATTTTTATTGATTAAATAACATTTTATGTTTTCATTATTTAATCAATGTTTTTTATTATATTTCATCAAATATTCATGTAATAGTTTAGTCAATAATATAAATATAAAGTAAATAATGTAAAGTGATGTTTTTTATAAGTTCAATATACATATATTTAATAAAATTAACGTTTTTGTTTTGTGGGCCTGCCAGGCCCCCCCCCTTGGTCCTTGAAGTAACGGCCTGACCCTTGGGCAAGCTTATCTTGGGGAAACTTAGGCTATGTTCTGAACGAGTATTAAGTAGGTCATAAGCACTGTGTCTAGTTTACGAGAATTGTAATCTTTTCGAAACGTTTTTATTATTTTGATTTCAATTATCCATTTTCAATTGACTGTAATTCAATTAATTTACTCCTCCTTAACAATTCTCCCTCAAAATTGAAGAAAGACAATGAAAAAGTATTTTATATTTTTTAGTCCGATGTTAAAACATAATATATTAAATGTGTTTAAAAATTTAATTTATTATTTTTTGTTTAGAATGTATTTTTAAATGAGTATTTAAAAAAAATTACATTCTAGTTTACCAAACCTTTGTCAATTAATACTAAATGAAAAACATTGAAGGAAAGAGGATGTTGAACAAATTCCGGTCAAATTAAAATCAATTTCAAGCTTTAAAAGTTGCCCGCAGAGATCGTTAAATTTAGATATAAGTTTTCAATCACAGCTTTTCAAAATAACAAACTAATTTTCTAAAGAAATGAAATTGGATGGAAAAAGTGCTTTAAACAAATTACGGTACATTTAGAATAGACTACAGTTTGTCATGTATTGTTGCTAAAATTGATCAGTGCCATTAAATACGACCGTATTTGTTTTCAAAGAGGTCTGCAGAGCGCGACCAATATTTTGGTTTATTTCGATGCTTTTGCAAGATACGAAAATTAATTCAAACTAGGAAAATACTCAATATTCTTTAAAGTCGCTAGCTACTTAATTCAGCAAAGAAAATTTTTATGTTAGTTACGTTTTATTAAATAATTACGATTAATAGAAATAAAGTAACATAGCCTAAGCGTTAAAACAGCTGTTCTACCACATAACCTATAACATAAATCTGCTGTTTTATGAAATCATATTTTATCTTCTATTTTAAGCCAAATGGGACGGAAGAACTGTACCTTACTCCTTTTCTGAAAAATATTTCTCCCATATAAAACTAAAATTAATTCATTATTAAATTTAATCAATGATTTAATATTTGAAAAAAACTATATTAACACCAGGTGTCACCCACTACAAGTATAAAGCTATATTTGAACTTGAGTGAATGAATAAGTAGTATTTTATTAACAATTGAAAATTTGAAGCCTGTATATAAGGAGAATGTGAATTAATAGTAGGAATTGAAAAAACTAAATGAAATTGGTAAAGAAAAAATTTGAACAGTTATTAATCGATAATTTAATGATAAATAAGACACGTGTATTGTTACCATTATAATTATCTACGACGTGAGAAAGGCTACGTTTAATATTGCTGGCCGCCAGTCACAGAGCAAGAGCATGCACCAGTGCTTCCTATAATAATCTAACAGTGCATACATACTCACAGGTAATTACACAACATTATAAATATTGTGTACTCAGTATTACACTAATATACCATAAACAAGAAGTCAGCTTTGCGTAAACAATTAGGGATTCATTCACCATGAATGTTCGCCTCTCATTAGACAGCGGACTGAACACAATGCGGCTTTTCACGGTTATTGTTAACAACTGTCAGGCCTAGTCCGGGAAAGTCCCAAGCAATGTGCTGGTCTATTTTCTGTAAACAGGTGGGAAAGGCTTAACAATGAATGTGTCTTCAATTAATAGACAAAATTCAATTTATGGTATAGAATAGACTACACTTAACATTTTCTACTGTTACTATACTGTAGTGATTTGAGAAAGTTTCGAAGAGCATAATGAACTGTTTCTGTGCTCGAAAACATATTTAGCCAATGTACTAGAGCATTTTTTTTTAAATTTTAGGCTATAGCTAAAACTAAATTTGAAACCTAATGTTTTATTATTATTTTACAAATAACTATTCATATTTTTTTGATTCCATCTTCACGTGAGCTAAATAAGTATTTAGTGAACAACAAATATAAGTAAGTGCTACTATAGGTAGGTTTGTAAATATTTACAGTGTTTTAGTAAATAATTACTATAATTTACTGTGTAGGCATTACTAGCAACAATGCTAATTATATTAGTACATGGAATAAAAGTAATAATAGCCTATTTACAGAAGAATACTTTATTAATTTTATTATTCTTTTACTTCAATAAGTGCTTGAAACTTGTAAAACTATTAATTTAAAATGTAAAGAAATTGTATGCACGACAAACAAGCAAAAAGAAACTGAAAAAGGGTTTTTTTATATTTAATTCATTTTAATTTTTTTAATAGGTAGGCTAGTAAAATTCTACGTTTCGGCTGATCTGGGTGAATCCAATAACTGGCAAGCCCATATTAAAAGGACCTTACAACCTAGCCCACATTAAAACTAAGGGATAACTGGTGTGGACTGAACATGCAAGGATAGCACACCTGCTGACGGTACCTTAGCGCATGCGATCTTTAACCTAAGCCATTTTTTTTTCAATTTATTTATTATAAACTGCAACTAAGATAAATCCTATCTAGCAGCTTGCTTTCTGATGGAGATTACAATGTTCGTCTTGTTCCAGTGAACGAGACTAACTTAATGTTGCTCTGGAATCAAGTCCAAAGGTTTAGTGCGCTTAAGTCTACGCACTGATATCCTGTGAGCTAGTCGCATAGCTACAGGGTTCGTATGTTCCTGGAGCCGCCCGAAGTGATTCACTGCTGCAGTGGCGGCCTCCTCTCTCACGCTCTTCATCTTGGGGTCCCTAAGTATATAATAGTTACGGACGTACCATGGAGCTCCCACTATAGCTCTCAACACTTTATTTTAAAAGCGTTCTATTACTTGTAAATTGCTGCTCTTGGTGCATCCCCAAAGTGGTAACCCGTATGTCCATACTGGCATTAGCACTTGCTTATAAACAAGGAGTTTATTGTAGGGGTTTAACTCCGAATACCGGTTCAGTCTTCTGTATCTTACATCTAGTTCATCTCCTCCTGAGCCATTAAAAGATAAAGATAAAATGTGGAACCTAATATATAGAATGATAATATGTGATTAGTGTACATACGCGTGCTGATAATTAGCGAAACTAAGAAGAAATGTAGAATAGAAGCTATCGGATGGAGTAGAAACTCTAAATGAAGGAATAAAGGAGGCAAGGAAACGCCAGAGTGTAGGCTTAGTTATTGTTATAGGAGATTTTAAGGGTTAGTGGTAGAAACAATAAAACTTTAGAAAGATTTAGGGATGGAGTTGCCAATGAGAACGGATTAGAATATTATGAACCTAATGGTTTCTCAATCTTTACTTTTTTTTGGGGCATGGGCATAAAGCAAATTATACAAGACAGGGGATTTAACCATGAAAACAGCTGTTAAACATTTCCATAGTTCACGTAACAAACTATTATTATCGAGATTAGTAAATTTGTGAAATATTTTAAACGACTTTCGAATCGTGTATGAGAATATGGAGCCACCTTCTAGTTCCAAGCCTGGATGGGTAACAGATGAAACCTTATTTATTTGGTTGAGCCATTCAAAGACCATGGAGCAGCTTTCTAGTTCCAAGTCTGGATGGGTAATAGATGAAACCTTATTTATTTGGTTGAGCCATTCAAAGATCATGGAGCCACCTTCTAGTTCCAAGCCTGGATGGGTAACAGATGAAACCTTATTTATTTGGTTGAGCCATTCAAAGATCATGGAGCCACCTTCTAGTTCCAAGCCTGGATGGGTAACAGATGAAACCTTATTTATTTGGTTGAGCCATTCAAAGATCATGGAGCCACCTTCTAGTTCCAAGCCTGGATGGGTAACAGATGAAACCTTATTTATTTGGTTGAGCCATTCAAAGATCATGGAGCTACCTTCTAGTTCCAAGCCTGGATGGGTAACAGATGAAACCTTATTTATTTGGTTGAGCCATTCAAAGATCATGGAGCCACCTTCTAGTTCCAAGCCTGGATGGGTAACAGATGAAACCTTATTTATTTGGTTGAGCCATTCAAAGATCATGGAGCAGCTTTCTAGTTCCAAGTCTGGATGGGTAATAGATGAAACCTTATTTATATGGTTGAGCCATTCAAAGATCATGGAGCAGCTTTCTAGTTCCAAGTCTGGATGGGTAATAGATTAAACCTTATTTATATGGTTGAGCCATTCAAAGATCATAGAGCAGTTTTCTAGTTTCAAGTCTGGATGGGTAATAAATGAAACCTTATTTATTTGGTTGAGCCATTCAAAGATCATAGAGCAGTTTTCTAGTTTCAAGTCTGGATTGGTAATAGATGAAACCTTATTTATATGGTTGAGCCATTCAAAGATCATGGAGCAGCTTTCTAGTTCCAAGTCTGGATGAGAAAGAAATGAAACCTTATTTATTTGGTTGAGCTATTCAAAGAACATGGATCAGCCTTCTAGTTCCAAGTCTACATGGGTAAGAAATGAAACCTTATTTATTTGGTTGAGCCATTCTTAGAACATGGAGCAGCCTTCTAATTCCATGTCTGGATGGATAACAGATGAAATCTTGATTATTTAGTTGAGCCATTCAAAGAACATGGAGTAGCCTTCTAGTTCCAAGTCTAGACGGGTAACAGATGAAGCCTTATTTACTTGGTTGAGTCATTCAAAGAACACGTATCAGTCTTCAAAATACAAGCCTCTATGACAATGTTTGGAATATACAAAATGTAGAAAGAAAATTGGATTTACATGTTATCACTAATGCGCCGCAAGCCCATTTACCTACATACTTTAGATGAGATACTTTTCAGAAATCTAAGAGGAATGCTAATTATTTCTTTCGTAAGTTACAAAAATAAGTTGAGCAGAAGAATTAAAACCAATGTTTCATCTGTATTGAAAAAGGGTTGTGAACAAGCAGAAGGAATGGAAAAAGCTAGATCAGCAGTTTAAAACTCCAGAACCCTCTCCCATTAACCCCCCCCCCCGGTAAAGATATAAATCTCTAAGGATTAAGGCTTTACAGAGTTTCATCATGCTGGTATTATGGGCTCTTTGGAATTTTCAGCTTCAGGAAATGTGAAATAGCTGTTTCCTGCTATAGGTAAAAAATTGTGCAAAATACAGGTTGAAGAACTTCAAGAATGTTGTTGTATTCAAGCAAAACAAAAACTTTGAATTTGACGAGACAAGACAAATGTAAATGTTCCAGATTTTGTCGGTGATGCTCTGGAAAAAAAAAATTGATAGGGGTGGAGAGGAAGGAAAAAATATTTAAAAATGGAACAATGAGAAACATAATACACAAGACAGCTGGCAAAAGATGCAAGGGAGTTGAACTAGATTAGGGACAATGTGTAAACGACCAGATGACGAAATGACTCACGTCTGTTGGAAGATATTGGAAAACCACTCTCGAAGTATGGCTTTGCTATCGTAGAAGATATTAAAGAGCACTATCGCGAGTGTACTTTGTGATGGAAAGTTGGATCTCGTGACTTTGGTTTGATGCGTTTGCAGTAGTGTTAAGTTCAACTGACGGTTACAAATGTGATTACACTGTTATTGTACAATGGTCAAGAGTTTTTGATGAGTAAATATCTTATGCAATATCTGACGTTTACTGTCCATAATAGGCTATAGGCTCTATGCTGAATGCGAATTAAGGTAAGTTTTTCAAAATATTTTCAAAGCATTATTATTTTTATTTAGTTTTAAGAAACAGTAAGGGTTAAATTTATTTAAATAAAATACAAAATTTTAATAATCATCTGTTATGATTTTTATTTACTTCATATGTTATGATATTTATTTATTACCTATTAAATATTAATAGGTAGGCCTAAGTTATTTGTCCTAACCTTACACATAACTGGAAAACCTTACACAATTAGGTAGCAACTGTGGTGTATTTCTAATTATTTATAAATAAAACCTCTAAAACCACACAAACTTTTTATTTATGGCCATTATACACATCTCAATTGCAAGGCAATCATCTTCAGGGTAAACTACTTAAAGACCAACTACAGTAGCCTACTTTTAGTTCGAAGACCCTACTAGAAGTACATTACTACAAGTAGTAAGCCTTGTAGTGATTTCCTTTGATGATGATTGCTTTGGAATCGAAATGTACATCAGGACATAAATAAAACGTTTTTGTAATTTAAGAAGATTTATTTACTTATAATTAAACCTTAGATATGTTTTTAATTTAATATTTTGAGGATATAAACAAGGTAATTTATAACTTATTTGGTTTATCTCAATAAATTATTGATAAAATGAGATAGCCTGTATGCCTATTCAGTAGGCTATGGTCTAGATCTACAGATGTTGGCATATTGCTATGCGTTATTTAATTCTATAGTTATTTAGGCTACATCAAAAGTATTATTTAAACATTAATTTAGCCTACTGCCATGCTAACACTTAAAATAAAATGATTTATATAGAATGATGCTTTCTACATCCCCTCTATTAAAAACATTTCTTATAGCCTACGTATTATAAAAGTAGGCTAAAGATTTTGTTGCTACTGCCTGTTGTTGCAAAAAAAGTTATGAACCGAAAAATAAAATTTGGAAAAATTAACAATGTTATTGCTTACCTTTATGTGAAGAGTAAATGAAAAAAAAGTTTGAAAAAAGTAGACCTATAGCTTATAAGCAAGAGAAAATATGTCCTAAAAGAATAATTTATTTTACTTAAATCTAAACATCTTTTAATTAAAATAAAATATGACAAATACATACTATATGTTTGTTATTTTTTTATTTACCAACGAATTATTTTACTAGGTTAGAATGAACAGTGGTAGGATGTTAGTATTTTAAATTATACATTTTAATTGCCTACATTAAAAATTTAAGTGTAACTTATTGTATTTTTCAGATTAGTTGAGCTATTATTTTTATGAATTATGAAAGAGTTATTTATAAAACAGGAGGAATTTTATACGTATTATGTTTAGGTTTATAAAAAAATAGGGTGTTAAAATATTCACAGTTGAGCTGTACGTGTGTGGAGAGGAAGGGGTTATTATTGAAGGCGATGTTAGGTTACAGCTTATGCAGCTAATTTTAGTCTAAAGAAAGGAATGCTATTTGTATGACGGGTCGGTTTTGTCAGAAGCGATTTGTAATATTTGCCTTACAATAGTGATTTGCTATGTAAGTATTAACAGGTAGGAGAGTGTTTGGCAGGGGAGGGAGACGTTGTTTGTATCCCCCCCTCGACTCACAGAATCTCAGTCGCAGATCCATAGCAGGTCGCTTTCTGGTTGAAACGTATCCTTCAAAGCGTTGCTATTGGTCAGGTCTAGCGGTTGCCATAGCGACGCCCTAACCCGTAGCCAATCAGGTGTAAGCTAGCTAACAAGCCGGGATACGGTCTGATTAGAGGGCCAGTGTGATATGATCCTCCGTGCTGGCGAGTGAATGTCGCCCGACATGGCGTTAAGTTTGGGAACGGCTACGCAAATACCGACTCCTGTATCTCCGGCGATACCGCAGCCGCGGATCGTTCCGCCGATAGTTCCGAGTCCCATGTTCGCTTTGCCCACTTTGAACTTTACCGTGTCACAGGTGGCAGCGGTCTGTGAAACTCTGGAAGAGAGTGGTGACATCGAGAGGCTGGCGCGCTTCTTGTGGTCTCTGCCCGTGGCGCATCCGAATATTAGTGAGTTAAATAAAAACGAAGCGGTGCTACGCGCGCGGGCGATAGTGTCGTTCCACAGTGGTAATTTTCGCGAGATGTACAGTATATTGGAGCACCATAAGTTTACAAAGGACTCGCACGGCAAACTACAGGCGATGTGGTTAGAAGCGCATTACCAGGAGGCCGAGAAGCTTAGAGGTAGGCCGTTGGGGCCGGTGGACAAGTACAGAGTCCGCAAGAAGTTCCCGCTGCCCAGAACTATTTGGGACGGAGAGCAAAAGACACATTGTTTCAAGGAAAGGACGAGAAGTTTACTGCGCGAATGGTATCTCCAAGACCCGTACCCGAACCCAACGAAGAAGAGGGAACTGGCGCAGGCTACAGGACTGACCCCGACGCAAGTAGGCAACTGGTTCAAAAATAGAAGACAGAGAGACAGAGCTGCCGCCGCAAAAAACAGGTTAGTTTATCCAAAATTAAAAGTTGTTCTCGTGCTAAAACCTGTCAATTTCCTTTCCTATTAGGGCAGATAAGTTTTATAGATAACATAGAATACGTACAGTATATAGATTTATGTGTCATTCTGAAATCTAGTAAAACATTGTGAAGTGACTAAGTGAAAAGTGCGATATTTGGTAGCCTATATAGGCAGCAATTTATATGTTTGTGTAGGCTATAAAGTGGAATTAGGCCTAAGTATACTAGTTTGCATGTTTATAGCTCTATAATCTGGTAATATATATTAGTTTAAACACAGAAAATTGTATCTGTAGTGTTGTAAATGTTTCAGAACCTAGCCCGTTATCGTCGGCATTTCAAGTAGTCTAATCGTTATAGACCAATAGTATTTACACGGTATAATAGCCTATTGTATTTTGTTGATATTTTACTAAATTAGACAAGCCTAGATCTAATTATCTGAGTTTTAAAACCTGTATAGTAACAGATTTATCTAATAACAAGTCTATGTTACATTAATTTGTATTTAACCAATATAAATAGCCTACGTTACGTGAACGTAGGCCTATTAGACTCTAAAAACTATAAGGCTGATTAAAAAATTAAATTTTCTTTTCTTAGGTTTCGTAACATCAAGGTATTTGATAGATTTTATTAAAATGAGACGCGTTGAAAATTAACCGGAAACGAATTAGTTTTGCACAATTACCGTCCATAACAGCAACTTGGAATAACAGTAAATAAAGTAACAAAAATTGACACAACACAACAGAAGTATTACAAGAAGCATTGAAAAAACAATAATAATGTGTGCTTATTTTTAATGTTACACCGTCTGAACCGCTTAAAAGATATACAAAAGGCTCAGACATAGAAACTGTGAGTTAGGCTATATAAAATTTAACAAATATTAAAAAAATTGGTTTCATATATTTAATTTTAATTTTAATTCCCAATAAAAGGATCCAGAAACACTGAAATGTCTAGTAAATTTATTGACAGATTTTACAATTTCTTAAGCACTGGTTCCAGCATGAAATTTTAGGAATTAATTTTTAATATTTCCATCTTTCTGTTAAATCAACGCATAAGTTATAGTGTCTAATCTGATTTTACTGCTTATTAAAAATAAAAACATCTGAAAAAGTCGTCCCTCTGTATGAAATATTTCAATATTTCTTATCTTTAAGGTTTTATACAATATAGGAGTAATTTAAACACAGATTAAACTTTTATTAAAATGTCTAAAACTATAATATTATTTTTGACAAAACTTAATTGAAAAGTATTTCTTTAACACAACAGACCATAAATTGCTATTAAACTTACTCAAGTCACCCGAAATTGTAGGATAAGTTATTTAACAAATAACCTTTTTAGGAATATGGAAATTTAATTGATTCGATTGGTTTGCTCGCCTTATAGGGGTCTCGACCAAGTTGCATAAAATTTGTTAGACTATATTCTAGAATAATGTAACCGGCATTGTTTCCGGAATCACTGGAACACTTTAAAACTTCTGAGTCCACATTTATTCCACTTAACATTATGAAGCAATTGTTTAACGTTTTGCCCTGAGGCTACGTACACTACTGGAAGCCTTGAGCACCGTATGAAGTGTTAATGTAGAAACATTTATCTTTAATGATACAGTTTCCGCATATTTGTAGCTCTTGTGGTACAAAGAAATGTTAAGCCGTGGTGTTTACAAGCGTCTGCAGTTGTGTTAAGTGTTTTTTAAAACGACAAGTAAAGGCAAATATTTTAATACAAACTTGAAATTAGTTTTTTTACTGCAAATAACCATTTTTAATAGCCGTATTATTAATCACTTAAACAATAGTTTACGATCGAACGTAATGTAGGCCTACTACAAAATTCAAGAATGCCATATTAAGTTTCAAACAGTAAAGAATAACAATGGCCTCATAGTGTTGAGGGAAATAAATGTAGACTCAGGAGTTTTAAAGTCTTCCCGTGATACGGGAAAGCATTACAAGTTATAGGCCTATTTGTGTATAATGTAACGAATTTTATACAACTTGGTCGAGACCCTTATGAAGCAACGACTGCTCAATCGAATCAATTAAATTTCCGTAATTCTAAATAAACAAATATTAGGGCCTAAGTAACCTAGCCTATACATTTACTGATGACTTGAGGCTATAGTCTGTTATTTTCAAGAAATATTTTCGAATTGTGCTAAAATAAATATTGTGTTGCCCGTTTTATAGAATTTAAATTTTCAAAATATGTCTCCGCATTGACCTCAATAAATTTTGTTTATTATGTGAATAACTAAAGATTTTTTTTTTATGTAGGCTGATGACAAATCACAGACAATTTTGCTTTTTTAAAACACTCAACGTTTCGAATTTCTTTCCGAAATTCCTTTTCAAGAGCTCAATTTTAATTAAACAATTATAAAACATAACTTACTATTTATAAAATACATAACATAATATAGAACATTAAAAAATCAACAAATTATAAAACTCTTAATAAATATCCATTTAAAAGTCAAATATTTTCTATCACAATAAAACAGACAAATCACAGATAGGCCTACATACACTAACACATCTACTATTAGTAATATAGTCAACATTTTAAATTTTTTAAAACATACAATCATTCTAATACACAGGCCTATACACTACCTCGAGTAACCAAAACACCTACAAAAATGTATGATTATTTTTATTATGTTTTATATAATGTTATCTATTTTATAAATAGTAAGTTATGTTGTATAATTGTTTAATTAAAATTGAGCTCTTGAAAAGGAATTTCGGAAAGAAATTCGAAACGTTGAGTGTTTTAAAAAAGCAAAATTGTGTGTGATCTGTCATTACCCTATATATATGTAAAAAATTAAAAATTGAAAGAAAAATTAATAGTTATTAACAGACATTAAATAAAAATATTAGTAAATTGTTTTTTTAAATATAAAAGTCAGTTTCCGCCTTCCTCAAGGCGCCTGGTGACCTTTTGCTGGCATCATCCATATTTAAATTTCAGAGGATCTTTTCATATTTCTGTACTCATGTAAATATTAAAACACAAATATAATTATTTTAATGTAGACAGTATTTACACAATGTGAATGCCTAGTAACTACCATTTTACCTAACTGACATTTAGGTATTTAGTTAGAACGCTTATTCTGCACAAGGGTAAATATAAGAATAAATATTGTAGCAATTTTTGTATTTCGATTAAGCCTATTCCTTATTTTTATAATGTCTCACAAAGACTATAAGTAGGGCTATTAGGGCCTATATTTAGTTTGCAATCTTTCTCGTCTCATTAGGCCAGTAGCCTATTATATTTACTATATGATATTTCATTATTATTATCTTTATTAATTATAATATTATCTTAAATATAAGTAAATATTATAAATTTATTAGACTACTTATATTTTGGAAAGAAAAGTCTTGTAAAAAGAGTGTTTGAATATTAGACACGATGTTGCAAAACCTAATTGAAACTATAATTTTCGTAGTTGCGGATATCGACAAATCTTTAAACTTTTAAACTAAGTCCAAGCGTTTGTGCGATTTTATCATCACTAACAGGAAAATGTTCAAAAAAGAGTTATTACAGATTTTTTAAAATTACGAATTACAGAAATAAACTATATATTTGCCGAAATTTTACCAAAGAATGAACTATCCGTAGCCTAAACTCACACTTGCGTGTAACACCAGAATTCAAAGTCATCCGAAGTATATGTCTTGATAAGCTATACTGAAGCACATATAGTCTATTCGTCAAAGCAGATACTTTGAAAACCTCCAAACTTTTTACAATGTAATTAAGTTTAGAGTATATCTCACATACACGTAGGCTACTGTAAATAGGCCTATTCTATATTTTTAAGTAATAAAATATAAGGTCAAATTTGTTTGTTTATAAATAAGGTCGAATCTACAACTCAAATTTTACTATGTAATTTAATTCGGTATTTTTATACAAAACGGTTGTATTAGAGCCTATAAAAATAAAACCTCCAAACCACAAAAACCTTTGATTTTGTCCTGAAGGTGAATGCTTCGCAATCAAAATTTAGCCTTTGATTTTGTCCTAAAGGTGAATGCTTCGCAATCGAAATGTAGCCTTTGATTTTGTCCTAAAGGTGAATGCTTCGCAATCGAAATGTAGCCTACATCAAGACATAAATAAAGAAATTTTGTTGTTAAAGACTTTTTATTTATTTATAATAAAAAAATTACACCACGGTTACCTCAAGTTAGTCGAAACAGATGTAATTTCGACATGTAGACTACAAAATATTAAAAAACAAAACAAACAAAAACAATGAATAAATTACTTATTTAGCTGACACAGCCTTATTAAAAGACCTGTTGGGTTTATTATGAAATTTATAGTTTGTTCTACTTACAACTATAACTTATTATGCAGATTGTTTTTGAGTTGCTTTTTTCTTCAGATATTTTCCCGAAAATCCTAAAATGTACAAAGAAAATCATGAGTAAGGCTCTAGACAAAAATAAACCATTATCCTGTTTTTGCAGTGTTTTGACTGTGTAATAATTTATTTAGTTTATAATGAAGGAATATATTTGCAAAATATTACTAAATAATAATTTATAAATCTTAGTGAATTCATATGACTCAAAATAAAATCAATTTCAAAACACCATAGGCCTACTTATATTAAAAACTCAATTTTACTGTTAGATATAGGCTACTTAAAAAACGAAACAGGGAAAAAATATATATGCAAACAATATTGTACAGATTATAAGTGGAAACAGTTACAAAAACATGTTTTAAAAATTGTCATTGTCATTATTTAATTTTAAAATAAGTGGGAATTGGTCCTGGCTAGGCTATGCCCATTAATTAACTTCCACTGACGTAGGCCATATAGTAAAATAGCTCAACGTTTATTCAATTCCTTCTAATTAGTTCCCACTTTGCCAATATAAAATATAGACTATATATATATATATATATATATATATATATATAACGCCTATCTCGTTCAAGTTTTCAATCGTAAATAAAATATTTTTATTCAACCACTCAAATTTAAATACATTTTTTTAAATTTGTAAAGGTTGACAATTGATGTAAATACAGTTTTTCAAATCGAATTCGTTAATTAAATTTTAGGCTAATGAATTAATATTAGTTTATATGGGAGAAAAACTTTATAAACAAATGGCAAGGTATACAATATAGTTATTGCGTCCTATTTGGCTTTAAATAAGTGATCACATATGATTTCATAAAACAGCTGATTTTATATTATAGGTTATGTGTAGGACGGATGTTTTATTACTTAGGACACATAGGCTATAATTATTACTTTATTTATATTAGTTAATTGTAATTATTCAATAAAACCTAAATAAAATAAAATTTCTCGTTGTTGACCTAAGTAGAAATTTACTTAAATTTTTTTGTGGTTTGTACCTATATTACTTGCTGTCTTAGCCTAAAGTTTATATCTAAAAGTAGAAATTTTTGTCAGATTGTAGGGTACTAACTTATAGAGACAAGATTTATTTAAACGAAACTGAGTAGCTTTTATTAGCAGATTAATTGATACAACTTAGCAACAATGCGTTAGGTATTATTGTATTATTTTTGTTAATTTTATTGTTTTTAAAATTCACCGCAAATATCATCTAGAATAATATAGATTATGACCAGGTTCACCATTAGTTCGAGATGGAACCCGTAGACTCTTGCTCAACCGGGATGAATCTTTGCTGTAGTTTTTAGTTTGACGTGTTTTAAAGATATTAGAAATCTTTGACCGGCTTGTGCCGCCTTATTTTGATGTTCAGAATTAATGTAAGTTTTAAATATGGCTGCTAATTAGCGAACTCATAAAGGTAATTAATTATATATTAGTCCTAATGTGCTTCTTAGGTGTATTAGAATCTCGGCGTATTTATTTCTTTAACCGCTTTTCTACATTCTAGCTGAGAAAATGAATTTGGTCGCGTTTTGGGCATGATCTTCCGACATAATTTTATTTTAGCCTGCATCAATGTTTGAAAACTTTTGTAGCAACGCCTACAAAAACTTACTGGATGGACGTAAACATTCAATTTCCGCAGGTTAGGCCTAATAGCGACAGTATAAATTCCACCAGGTTTGCTATGAATCGCCTTAAAGTTAATTAAATGATAACATATGATGTCATACATCAGCTGATTTTAGGGTCTGTGTTATACGTATATGTTGTAAAACAACTGTTTTAACACGAACGTTATGTTACATTATTAAATGAACATTGTTACAAAAAGATTCTTATTAAATAGTTTTGATTAGTCAATAAATATATCAATTTATATAAATTTCTATAGCCTATACAAATTTACAAATAATTTAATTGACAAATAATTCAGTATAACCATAGTAATAAGTTAGGCCTATGTATTTTTAAGCCAATTTTTGAACCAAGTATCCTTAGGGGCGTCTGATACTTTTTAAAAACTGATTTCAATTGTTAAAAGCATTTGTTTTCAGTAAACATCTCATAATTGTTTTTTTAAATAATAAAACAAAAATAATAAGATATAAAAATTGAATGATACTTGTGTCGGCCTAATTTCTTACTTTCGGAGGTTTTCGTTGAAACTATTGCAAAACTATCAACTCTAATTTATTATTTGTAATTCAAATTTAGTGTTGAATGTGAAAGATATCTGTATTATTGTTTATTTATTGTAAAATAGCTTTCACTAAAGGTGGCTTTTCTACTTTCTAACCTTGATATTTTATTTTTTCGTGGAAGTTTTAGGCATCAACATCATCCAAGACAATTTATTTAACATCAACTTTTAATTGTACGTCAACCTTTAATTGTAAATTTCTATCTGTGATATTCTACTTGGGCGCGCTTTAGGACATCAACATCATCCAAGACAATTTATTAAACAACAAATTTTAATTGTACGTCAAAATTTAACTGTAAATTTCCATCTGTAATATTCTACTTGGGCGCGTTTTAGGACATCAACATCATCCAAGACAATTTATTAAACAACAAATTTTAATTGTTCGTCAACCTTTAATTGTAAATTTCTAGGTGTAATATTCTACTTGGGCGCGTTTTAGGACATCATCATCATCCAAGACAATTTATTAAACAACAAATTTTAATTGTACGTCAAAATTTAATTGTAAATTTCCATCTTTAATATTCTACTTGGGCGCGTTTTAGGACATCAACATCATCCAAGACAATTTATTAAACAACAAATTTTAATTGTTCGTCAACCTTTAATTGTAAATTTCTAGGTGTAATATTCTACTTGGGCGCGTTTTAGGACATCATCATCATCCAAGACAATTTATTAAACAACAAATTTTAATTGTACGTGAAAATTTAATTGTAAATTCCCATCTGTAATATTCTACTTGGGCGCGTTTTAGGACATCAACATCATCCAAGACAATTTATTAAACAACAAATTTTAATTGTACGTCAACCTTTAATTGTAAATTTCTAGGTGTAATATTCTACTTGGGCGCATTTCGAGACTTTCTGCCATGAAATAAAGTACTAAAAACATTAAGTTTAAACATTTAAGTTTAAAAACATAAAATGCTATTTGTTATAGTAAATTTAGTCAGTCATTGTTGCTGTGATTACGCGGCCTGAATGGTCCAGCGAATTTGTCAATGACAGAATGAAAGGAAGTCATTTTGTAATTGAAAATCCCTCTGTAAACATAGCAATCAAACGATGACAAAAGACACGTGCAACGCCAAAGAATCGTCTAAACAATGATATTACAAAAACCTGAATTTTATCGCCCATTCTAGAAATGCTATAGGGGAAATGTGAATATAATTCTGATGTTAGAAATATATTAAACAATGGGTAGCTAATCTAAACTCAGAGTAAAACTATACTAGACTCAAAGTCGACATATAACTTATAACGAACAATGTTTAAAAAATTTAAATATTTAGAAATTAAAATTTTTTACTTATTAAGAGCATTATAAATGCATTTCTCTCCTGATTGAGAAAGCTTGTATTACCAAAGAAGGCGAAGTTAAAGGGGAAATATTGTTTGCCATGCTTTTCGTTAGGCTAAATGTAATGAACGAGTTTGAAATAATATAATCATAATAATTAAATTCTTTATCACGTGTTACAAAAATAGCATATATATATATATATATATATATATATATATATATATATATAATCAATTATTTTATAGGCCTAAGTAAAAATTAAAATGGCTTGTGAGTTAATGCTATAAATAAGTAAATAGCTGCACACGAACTCACAAAACAATATACTTTATCAGCAATAAAGTAGTTGCAATTTTAAATTTGCAGTAATAGTCACTGATGATGATGACTTCATTGAAACGCGTATGACAATAAAGTATATTGTTTTGTGAGTTCTTGTGCAGTTACGTATACTTTATATTTATAAATGCTACTTTAGCCTTGTGGGCTATATTTGTAAATTAATAGGCTATGCAGCCTATAATAGGTATAACCTATTATTAGGTTATACAGCTTTATAAAACATTACGGAATGCTTCGTATTAAACGTACTTTATATGACGTGGAGGAAAACAAATTGTAGCATCCTTCTGTCTAGTTACTGGATTCTTTCCTCGTAGGATTTCTTTTTCTATAAACAATTTAGTAAATCCTCAGTATTCTGATAAAAAAACTAATCATTTCGTACACTTCCATAGGCTACTTAAAATCTGGTAGCCTATTAGGTAAAATCCTTAACATATAGGCTGATAGACCTGACTTAATAGACAGACAAAAATACGCCTGCGCAGAAAACAATAAAATATATATTTAAATTAAAGTACAAATTTTAATAGACTATAAAGAAAGTTATAAAAATAGTTTAAAATATTTTTTCTGAACATAAAATGTGATTATTTTTACTTCAAATAAAAGCTTAAAATTGTTATTTAAAATAAACACATTGTTAAATAAACACAATAAAAATAAATATAAAATTTAAAAATAAATTTTAATAAACCTTGTTCAAAAGTCTTTGAAATGTGTTTGAAACAAATAATGTAGGTAAATAATCCCATACATTACCAAGTTATATTCTAATATGACATTATTACATTGTTGTGAAGTATTGATGAGTCTAATTAATATTAATTATAAAGAAAAATAAATTAATAGAATTATAATATAAGGGTTTCAGTAACATTTCCTAGAAATACGCAAATTATTTATAATTCTTTTAACTAGACAAAACAACATTTAGACCTAGAACGAGTTATAGCTTAGAGGAAGAATATTTCGTGGAACCTAACATTAGATCCGTGTTACATGGATATTAGGCCTACGATAAAGTTAAATGGTTAAAAGGAGTTTGCTTTCTGGTGACACATCTTGGTTACAAAGTTCTTTACTAGTGATAAATAGCCTAAACAAGTAGACGTAATTAAATTACAACGACACCAACTCGCAATCTATAATTTATTTTCGGATACGCGTTTCAATACAAAGTTATCATTATCAGTGAATAAAGCTACAAAAGTTCTATACCATAACTAAATTAATACTGTTTTTATTATATTATATAACTATATTTAATGTTATAACTATAAAAAGTTATATTTTATTCAAGAAAAAATAAAATTAAGGGTCTGTGTAGAAGGCCTATATTTGCTCATGCGATAGTATAAAATGTAATAAAAATAAGTACAGCCTTAGATTATACAAACGGACTGTTTCTGATATTGTTTTAAATCCGTGCATTTTTTTCAATTTCTTCTATTAGTTCACACTCCCCGCATGTAGGCCTATACAGTATCTTGTTCGAATTTTCAATCGCAAATAAAATACATTTTATTAATCCACTCAAATTCAAATACATTTTTTAAAACTTGTAATGGATGACACTTGATGTTAATGTAGTTTTTTCAACTCTATGGGAAAAAACGTTTCACAAAAGGGGCAAGGTATGCAATTTAGTTATACATCCCATTTGGTTTAAAATAAGTGATAACATAAGGTTTCATAAAACAGCTGATTTTACATTATAGGTTATATCATCGCCAATCAGCAACAAAACCAAAGCAAAATATTTTACATCAGGCAAAATAAGAATAACACAAAAATTATATAACCTAACAAGCATAATGTAAAGATATCGGTAATAATATAAAAATAAATATGTAACAATAACTATATAAAAATAAGGAGAAATATAACAACAACAACAAAACAAAGCACCATCGCAATTAATAACAAAACAACAAAACACATAACAATAAATAAAACGTAACAATAATTTACAAATATAACAATAGATAAATATTTATAACATTATAACAAGAAAATAAAATATAATAAAGTTGATTAAATGTGCATTTATACACAAAACACAAATACAAAGAAATCAATATATAAATAAATATAACAATGGATATATATTTATATCACTATAACAAAAGAATAAAATTAGATAAATAAACATCTATACAGAAAACTGAACCACAAAGAAATAAATATAAAAACACAGTAATAAATTTTTAAATATTAAATTTCAAAAAACATGTTTAAGTGGCGAAAGAGAGCGATGACCCGATCAATGGCTGAGGCATCGTCCCCTAACACCACTTTTAAACTGTCTTCCATATTAAAAAGGGCACGAATATTGCTTAAATCAACACAATCCACCAAAATATGTTTTACACCTTTAAACTACCTTTTAAATTAAAAAGGGTACGAATATTAGTTACTACAATACAATCGACCAAAATATGTTTTATTGTGAAGATATCCCCACAATACTGACATATTGGGGGATCTTCACGGCGCATCAAATATCCATGAGTTGCAAAAGAGTGGAAAACGCGAAGGCGTGTAACCACCACTTCCTCCCTACGTTTTGAACGAATTTAAGACTTCCATGGACGGACGGTATCTTTAATTTCCCTCAGCTTATTTTGAATCACGGTATGTCATTCGTCATTCCAAGCAGCGAGCAATACATATTTCGCAAAACACATATTCAGATGCCATAACTCGTTCATTAATGGGCACCAAACTTGTGGTTTTAACGCATAGGTTATAATTGTACTTAATAAACAATAACTAAAATAAAATCTTATTAAGACTTATCGTAATATTATGTAAAGGAATCATTAGATAATAGAAGTTAACTTATTTCTATCAATTTAGAAATGCAAAATTTAAGAACTTAAATGTAAACAGCAGAAATATATTCTCCATTCAGCTTACATTTTCTTTTACTTTAAACAAAAGCGTTTTTAAGAAATTCATTACTATATGGACCCCATGTTTGTCAGAAGTTTTGAATATAAGATACACTCGTTTGTGTGATGGTTGGGTGGTGGTTGTGTGATGGTTGGGTGGTGGTTGTGTGATGGTTGTGTGATGGTTGGGTGGTTGTAGACATCACAATAATGTAATAATACCGTAATGAAATATAACTTGACAATCTTTGGGATTATATTCGTAGGTTATTTGTTTACCAGACTTTTTAAAGACTTTTGTATTTATTTGTACGACTTATATTTATAACAAGTCTCCATTTAACAATGTTTTTACTTCGACGAATAACTATACGTTTTTTTAGAGTAAACAAGCAATATTTACAAAAAATTAAAGCCAATCCCAACTTAAATAAACAAAGACAAAATTTATTTTAGTACCTTTTATATAGTACCTTTTTAGCCTATAATTATAATTAATATAAATGAACTTACATAACTTATGCGTTAAAACAGCTGTTCTATCACATAACCTATAACATAAAATCAGCTGTTTTATGAAATCATATGTTATCACTTATCTTAACTCAAATAGGACGAAATAACTATGTAGCATACTTTGCCCCTTTTGTGAAATGTTTTCTCTCATATAGACTAAAACTAATATTTGTTGATTCCATCTTTACGTGAGCTACAAGTCACTAATGATCTAATCACTAAACACTTTTAAATGTATTGGGTCTGAGTTGACGATGGGACACATCTCTCGAAACGGCCGTTCTCAATAAATATAAGTTAAGTAAGTGCTACTATAGGCAAGTTTATAAACATTTAAAAGTGTTTAGTTACTAAAAATAATGCATTAAATTTAATGAATGAATTAATATTTGAAAAAAACTGCATTAAGATCAATTGGCATCCACTACAAGTTTAAAAAAATGTATTTGAGCTTGAGTAAATGAAAAAAAGTTTGTATTAAGGATTTAAAATGTGTACAAGATATGTGTAATGTGTATATATATATATACAGTATATTAAATATGGTGATATGTTTTATTGTAATATAGTTAATAAATTAAAAATATTTCAAAAACAAGAATACTTTTAATGAATATATAATACTTTTAATGAATTAACTATACAGTATATATATATATATATATATATATATATATATATATATATATATATATATATATATACATATATATATATATAGGGTATATATATATATATATATATATATATATATATATATATATATATGAAGTTAATATATTACTATTGTAAGTAGGCCTAAGTAATTTTATCCACCATTAAGTGCAATGATTTTACCTTAAAGGTAAAATCATTGCACTTAATGGTGGATAAAATTACTTAGGCCTACAATAGTAATATATTAACTTCATAAAGTCAGTGCAACGGAAAAACAATGGATAACGTAAAATATCAAGAATATATATATATATATATATTTATATATATATATATATATATATATAAAGCATATAAACTAATAGAATGTATTTTAAAACAATTACATTTTAATTAAATAAATAAAATAGTCAGTCTCTACTTGACGTGTTGTTTTGTAATAAAACATTTAACAGCAACCGCCAACTGTCTGATAATAACAGCTCACGTGTTTCCATTACCTTTACACTGCGCAACACTGTTGTGGCGTTCAATATAACATTTATAACGATATAGATGTAATGTTAATGCAACGTAGTACTTTAAATGTTACATCTCTCGTGTTGTAAACAAGAATCTGCACGCTATATACTCGCGCAGGCTTGACGACAACAAACGTTGGCTCTCTACATGTAACTGCTAGGTTAGGATGCTTATTTTATCATTAAATGAAACATTGACTGAAATAAACACTGCTAGGAAAAACTTTATAACCTAATTGTTTTAGAACAAATTTTTAAAAGTAAATAGTTGAAATAAAACTAATTCTTAGGTATTGAATTTGTAAAAATATTTAATGGAATTATAAATAAATAATACACACAACAAAACTTTAACCTGAAATATTTTATTGTAGTCTTATGTACGTTTCGATTACCAAGTGACATCCTCAGAGACATGACAATACATGTATTGTCTGAGTGACCAT
Organism: Prosapia bicincta; assembly: GCA_036971475.1. Classification (NCBI taxonomy): domain Eukaryota; kingdom Metazoa; phylum Arthropoda; class Insecta; order Hemiptera; family Cercopidae; genus Prosapia; species Prosapia bicincta. Next base: position 6,398,812 of record JBAIZL010000006.1, on the reverse strand, counting down.
TATCAGAGATGTATTGTCATGGCTCTGAGGATGGTAAGGCCTACTAGGTAACTGAAATGTACATGAGACTAGATTAAAATTATTTGTGGTTAGAGCTTTGTTGTGTGTATTTAATAATGATTAATCACACTAAATTATTCCAAGCAATTAATGGAATCATAAATGAGTGAAAATGTCCTTTTTGTGCCTGGATTATTAGAAAATATTCACCTAATACTGCAGATTTAATTAAAACGCTCAACATTTTAAATATTTAGATTTACAATAATTATTAAATATGTGTTTAAGAAAACTGTAAATTTTGTTATGGCAAATGAAATAGAAATTTAATTGAAATGCAATTAGGCTTTTGACTGTTCAATCAGGTAGTTTTACCAAAACATCAGAATAGAATCTATGAGATACAGATTGTTGGAATTGTGTCGCTTGAATTAATAAATTTTCAAACGTAAAATATTTATCGATACTATATGTTATCGAAGTGCTAAGATTGTTTGAGAGTTTTTTAAGAATAGCTCATAATGACAACAAACAATCTTAGATGAATGGAAGTTATGATTTTTCATTATTTTATACTCATTTCGGAATTTATTTTCATTATTTTATTAAATTATAGTATTGCGAAAAGCTTGAGTTCTGGGGCATATAAAGCCTTAAAAGTAGGACTATATTAACTTATTTAATAGTAATAATTTCTGCCAATCCCAGCGTCGTCAACCTTTCTATAGGGCCTATAAGTAATTACCGTACTCGGTGCGTTTCGGGAAGCCATATCGAACCGGAGTTCTTTATTAATATTTAATAATAAGATTGACTTACTATTTCAGATAGCTTTCCGAAACGGGTAAACCACCATTAAAAAAGACTTCGGATTTTACTAGCCTCGTAATTTGAATTTATTCCACAGAGCTTTGATAAATTTACCCCACTTTACTTTTGCCTTCCTAAATTTGTTTACATTTAGATTTTATTTCCTGCTATAAAAGTAGGCTTACACTTTAAATTTATTTGTTGGACCTCTGTATTGAATAATTTTCTAAATCGAGAAACGTTGGACTTAATGTCTCAGAAACATTTCGAGGTATATGAAAAATAAAAAGAGCAAACAACCACGACTCATAATAAAATAAAAATCAGAAAATGTTTGTAACTAACGATTCTGCCATTTATAGTTTTCTCATTGTCCAAAAACTAAACTCCTAAGTAAATTGGTCTTATCTTAAAGTCGTAAATCTTATAAATGTAATATTTTAAAATTGACAATGTACAAAATATTTTTTTTAGTTAGTTAAGATTCATGTGAGTATTGTGAATGGTCGAAACTTTGATAAAGAGCGTATAATCACAAAAAGAAAAATGTGCGTCTGATCTTGCGTCTGTTACTGTTTCGCAAGATATTTTAATCTTATTATTAAAAAAAAACAGCAGTAATCTGGTGAAACAAAATAAAAAGAATAGGCCCTAATAATTGTGTGGTTTAACAAATTGAATAAGGATAAACGTAATACTTACTCTTGGCATGTTATATCTGTGAAATCGAAAGCACGACCTGTAGTTCTCGAGGTTACAACCAGTAGCAACCGATCTCATATTCCATATAATTAATCATTCGTGGCAGAATTATCCTAATGTGTATAAAGCGTTAAAGTCACCAGGAACAATATTGGCTACAGTATATATTGCTGATAAACAGCGTTTGTTTAAAAATTGTAATAAGGTATTAATTTAAAGTTTTAATTCGCGACCAAAGTAATATGTATTACGACTAAAGTGTTAAAGTTACCCGGTACAAAATAATTTTGTTAAAAAAAAGCGTTTGTTTAAATAGTTTAATAAGGTGTTTATTTAAAGTGATCAATCGCGACCGAATTAAGTTGTACCAAGCGTTAAAGTTACCCGGTACAAAATAATTTTGATGAGAAAAGCGTTTGTTTAAATAGTTTAATTAGGTGTTTATATTTTTGAATTCTTTCACAAAGGTTTTATATTTACTTTGTCAACTCGGACCGTAACTGTCATATGAAAAATGTAGCATTTTCTCAATGACATTAATAGGTTAACCAGATCAGGTCGAGCTGATAGAGAGATACATCTCCCGAAAGTGTTGTCTTCATCAAAAGTGCTACTATAGACAATTGTGACGTAAAACACATGTATTTATTTTGCTCGTTACACGTATATATATATATATATATATATATATATATATATATATATATATATATATATATATATATATATATACATTTTTGCGGATTGCGGAAAATATGAGTACTACTAGACCGAGTAAACTAGCGTCACTACTACCGGACCGAATATACATTGAACGGGGAAAAGCAGTGAAATAGGCCCTACTAACCTAGTAAACAATGTATAGTAGTTCTGTAGACAATGTGCAATAAGGAAATTGTTGCTAGTATTCCCCTCTTTGACCGCAATGTCTACTCGGTCGGGTAGGGCTGCACCAACATTTATTTATTGCTTGTTTATTAGGCACTATACTATAAATAAAAAGAATAAACATTGTATAAATCGTAATACAATTCTATCGATCGCTACAACTCGAGGCTAATGTTTAGAATATTTAAATCGATTATCAAAATAATAACAGATGCACGTATTTGGACAGCGATTATATCGAATAAACAAAATAGCGGAGCTGCCTATGGAGTCGGTAAAATAAACGATGAACTCAGTAAATGACTAAACAAATATTGAACCAGAGTAGGCTTCTGTGTTATTAGAGCGTTATTATTTGAATTAGAAAGCGAGGTGAGCATCAATAATATATTGAGCAAATTACGGAGCGCGAGCTGTACAAGCCATGAACAATAGCAATTAGAAATAGGAATAAATAATTATGGGTTGTAACATTGGTATATAAAATGTAAAATAGATACATACATCCAGTACGCTAATATATTACTTTATTATTCATAAATATATAATTTTAATAAGAAGTAATAGATAAATTTTGAAAATTAAAAATACCAAGAAAAACAGTTTAAATTATATTAAAAAAATATTAGTCATTAACTAACCGCTAGAAGTGAAAACTCGTGTAAAAATTGCATTTAAGAGTTGTAGGCCTATATAGTGTCTAAATTTACTGACTGCAAGTTAATTCAACGAATTCAATTTAATTATTTTTTTAAAAAGCTTGAAAAATTTAAATTAAAATATATCTTTATATATTGAATAGCCTATGTTTGTAAGATTTACTATAATGTAAATTAATATTTTTATTATTTGATAAATAATATTGAATAGTACTTTAACTTAATAATCTACAATACAGAAATAACATTATATACGAGTATGGCTTGAGGACAAAGTTGTTGTGTGAAATCAAAATCGATTAATTTAGAGCGTACACACACACATACACACACACACACATACACACACACACACACACACACACACACACACACACATATATATATATATATATATATATATATATATATATATGGCTTAATATCTTGTTTGAAAAATAATGTCCGGAACTTATGGGTTTTCACCTTTCCAGATAGCTAAATAAAATTTCACTTCTAAACGTGCAAAAGAGTTTTATAAAATACTGAGGGGATTCAGACCACAATATTTACAAATATTTTGTCTTCGCCCTATTAGTTAAATAATCCATAGGCTTATAATATACGAGTTATGTCATCTGTAAAGTCTATTATACACTTTATAAAAAATATAGCAGTTTATCAGTGACATAAATCATTAAACCAGTTATTTGTTGCTAGACTAGATTCACATTTTCTATTAGTCTCACAGTTTAGTTGGCAATTGGAATATGAAGTGTTGATTGCAAGGTGAGTAGGTTGCTGTCTGTACTTTGAGTAACTTTAATGCGCGGGTGTAACGGATACCTGTCCGTATAAGTCTGTTTATACAACGCAATTGTTTCCCTTATAGAACCTTACAACCGTCCAATAGAGAGGGACTTGTAATTATTAATACCCAATGAATATGAGTATGTGTATTGCATTAGCTTATACGTATATCTGAGTAGCCTAAAAGACGTTTGTGTGTGAATGTGTAGGGTAACAAAATAAGCTATCGCCTCTATACTGAATCAAGAAATACGAGGACCTAGTTACGGATAACAACTTTATAATAGAGCTATCATAATACTAAATAAGTTCAAACTAATTTAAGTTTAAGTAGATTCTTTCATTGATGATAAAAAATAGTAGACAGATAGGCCTATAATCCCAAACTACATGTAGAACGTTTAACACAGACAATACTTGTGTTTAAATGCTCTGCTTCTTTCCTTGTTAAAAAAATCTTTCGCAATAAATTTATTTTCATATTTTAAATATTTGATACTCAGGTATAACCATGTTTAAACAGGTGTAACGTTTCTGCTTAAATTATAAAGTTAAAATTGGTATATTTAAATATATTTATTTTACTTTGGAATCTGAAATGGCTGGCTACAAACCTATATGTTTCTAGTTATTAAACAATTTAGAACATTTGTTAAGAAAATAACTTTTAATTAAAATTAAATTTTAAATTCTTAAAAGAGCTTTAACTAAGGTAAATTATACTTAAACCGACGTTTAGGCTACAAGTCTCAGAATAACTTTATGTAATATATATTACATTGTTCACACTGAAACATTTAATCATTAGGCCTGTTAATTAAAGTGTTATAGCAAACCCTTATGCCTGGTACCCAGTTGCAACCTCTACTTGTTATAGTGTTCACAATTTATTACAAACAAATTACCTAAAAGGGCCACTTCGAGTATCGTTGTTGGATTTAATGGGCGTAACACAAAAATAACGGGCCAATCATAGCCGCAGAAAAAACGCACTGCGCCTTAGCGATAATTTTGCAGTGGGGCGTTCAACGATTAATAATGTCACTACGACTAAATTTAAAAATTTCAACGAATAAATTGAAAACTTTGAACCTTTTTTCGAGTTGAAATCAATTGCATCAACTATCTTAAAGTACTGTATCGTTTCAAACCTCTTATTAAATTATCTTGGCTAATAAAAAACGTAGACTTAAATATTAGCACTAAGTTAATAAGAAATAAGAAGATATATTCATAAACCATAAAATATGAAGAAACCCGTTTACTTCTATAAATAATGCAAAAGTAAATTTAATTTTTAACGTTTATTTTTTAATGTCAAACATAAGTTTTTATAATATATAAAATGTAACACTTGTTTTGGCAACAAGTTAACGCTTCGTAAAAGCATTTATATTATTTTTGTTTTTATGTCGTTTTAGTGTTTTATTTTTAGTTTTGTTTTATGTTATAGTTTTTTGGTATGAATTTTATTTTGTGTAAAACTATAAAAAATTGAACACACAACCAAAAAGACTCTAACGTTTTACAAAAAGCAATCGTTTGACGTTTTGTCTGATGTTTGATACAAACAGAAAGTCCAAATCATTATTTTTCACGAAATCTGGACTTATATGTGTTAATAGATTAACCGATTGTCAGATTTTTTAAAATAAATATCAGAGGTATTTTAAGATATGTTGTAATGTTAGACCTAATTGTGTTGGACCTGGTTATTGGTATGTGATAAATTGTGTAGTGTTCGCCCACACAAGTCGCCAGGTTAATGAAAACAATTGTTCCAGCAAAAAACATATAGGCTACTCTTGTATGCGTTTTAGTGATTTTAATGAATTTAAGAAATATTTTCTGCGAGATAAATAAATTTATTTTGGAGGGTTAGGAGTTGCTACGGTGACCCAAACAAAACCTCACGAAACCTAAAAACGTTGGTAATACTTGTCGAAACCTTAGTCAATTCAGTTTTATTTGATTTTACACATATTTGGTTGAAAATATATCACAAACAATAATATTAGTAATTAAAAATTACTAAAAATAAAATTATAGACAAAGTACAAAATAACCTTCATCTGGCACACACTTGAAACAGTAGAATAAAACAGAGTACTATATTATACAGTACTACATTACTGTAGCCTATATCTTTATTACAATGCCCCTACAACTAATCCTTCAAGCATGGCCTTTAAGTAGCCTAAGGATAAGCTTATTTATTGTAAATCCGTCAAGAGGTTGTTTTATTTTTTAGTAAAATCGTTGACATGTGGATCAGTGATAGTATCTGCGCCATTTATAGACCGATTACACAAAGATTAATATTTATCCGAGATTATGTTTCGAAACTATAACCGCGTTTCGCCAAAACTGCCGAAACCTTGATTGCTTAACACTAAGCAATCTAATAACAAAGGCAATCGTACATCAACAGGTTTAGCTTAGCTGGCGAGTATTGTATGCTTGAAATTAAACGCGTTCCTCACTTTTATTTGGGTAAAATAAAAAAAATGCTTTAATTTTCTTTGCTTTGATTCCAAGATATTCTGGAAGAGTTCAAAATTGTAAGTTCTATTTGGAGAGGCCACCTGGCTTTACAGTAAGGGTTGGAGTCCGTGGGGATGGTAAGTATGTTAATACATTTACCATCCCCACGTTTTGGGAGTGCAATCCACCCGATTAAGGATGCCTTGAGATTATGGTTGGTTTCGTGGAGACATTGTTTCACATGCTGGGGATTTTAGATAGGCCAAATCCAAAATCTCTCATCCATCTTCGGGCGAAGGGATAAGATGGGTGTGTTTCTAATCCCAAATCCTTTACTTTGGGAATCTTTCTTTCATCAAATTTTTTTCACTACCACTCTGGCAATTTTAATCAGTTAATGAAGTATCGGTTTTTGGCTCTCACGTTGGCTAAAATCAATTATGTGTGGCACTAAAGAAAGACTCGAAATCCGGACCGAGTAATTCAGGGAAAGCTTTCAAAACCGTACTCGATCTCGCCGAAGGATTGGAGGTCTCGCCAGAGGCGTACCAAACCTTTACGTAAGGCTTGCGAGCTCTTATACACTTGTACCATGGTAACAACCCGAAGCTCTCAATTTTTGTCACCCCCCTTCTTAGAGCTGACGATTACTATCAGATTTGAGAATTCGAGGTTGACTTCATGAGAGTGATAACTTCCCATGCTGAGTTTTATATAACCAAAAAAAATTCTCCAGCCTTCTATTCTTCTGGAAAAGGATAAGATTTCTTAGTCTACTTTCCTTCAAAAAAATTAAGTTTTGTATTTATTCAAATTTTCACTTTTCACTGACCAACTACCAATATGCAAAACATTTGTCGTTACAAAGTGGCTTACCTTAACATAACTTTGTCTCGGTATAAGTACAGTGTTAAAGTACCGCTTTAAATTGTGCCATACAAAATAATACTACTGTTAGTCATTAAAACCTCAATTTTATTTCTAATGATCTTTTAAAAATTCAAAATATGTTTTTGGTGCTATTTTTCCAATTAAAACTGTCGTAATTTAATATACCATGTACTAATACTGTATTTAGCGTTTACAATCGTTGGTGACAACTAAGGGAGACCTGAATGCCGATAGCAATCTGTTGCACAATTGACTAAATACAGTACAATCGTATTTCTGTGTAGCGCTAACTTTTATTTTATATCTAGTCTTACTTTATTCGAACTAAATTGAAGATTTAAAATAGTTTTTACTTTTTTATTTAATGGTGTTTGAACATATGTAGGCCTAATACCATGATGGAACACGCATTACATTTCAACCATGTAAGACTACAGTTGGCTGGCTATTCCTTGAAACAGATGGTGTTTGTCGTTCATGTGATGTCACATATACAAAGAACGTGATCACACTTACGTAGAGAAACACTCACACACACGCATTTTTATAAGCCAAAGTTATTTTATATTTAAATTATTATTTAATATACATAAATCACATTTCGTCACTTACGCCCACTTTTGGGATCCGCAGCGTGGAATATGTTAGCTAGTCCAACGGTTTTCTCCTAACATAACCTAATATAGATGTAACAAATTTTAATGAATAGTTTAACATAACAGTAGACCTATAGTATAACCTAAAATAACCTGAAAACAATTTACATTACGCTTTTAGAGAACAAACCTGTTCAAGAATATAGTGTTCCTTCCAGTTATTCCACAGAAACTGCGCAAAACAAATGTAAAACTAAAACATCTCTACTAAACTCTTCCTACTTATAGGCATACTCACGGCTCAACATTATCTTCCGTCAGATAAAACGTTATTGTTTACTTCTCTGATAATGCAATATTTAGAAAATAGTTTACTTCTGTTCATAGGCCTATAATTTAAAAAATAATAATAATAATCTACAAGACATAACAATAGCCAAATTAAATTTCGCCATTGTGTTTTTATTTTAGAGGCTATTTTTTTAGTAATAAATCTTCATATTAAAAAGGTTCCGATATGGTTAGAATGCAATTTTAATTTAATGTTTAAAATTCTATTATTTCAGAACTGATATTGAATTTGCAAAAAAACATTTCATTATGAGTTTAGCGTAGTTTTTTTAATACTTTTTTATATGGTAATTATTTAATTTTAAAAGGTTTAACTTTGGAAAACCTCCATAGTCTTTTTTACAGTGAAAAGAAAGAAGATGTAGAAGTCCGCCACGTAGTTAAAAGTTTTTTTTCTTGGAGGCGCTGCAAACATGATAAATATACCATTTTAAATCATTGACCTGATGGTTTAAGATTGGGTTCAGCTAGTAGGAGGCTCTGGGGGTGTTAACCCCTCCCTACAAGGGGTTTTATTAATATTCCTTTTAATATTTTATTTTCTAAAAAAATTACTGCTAATTTAGTTTAAAACTTTGTAAGAAAAATTTAAAGTTTTAATTCAAGATAGTGCTCATCTACCTGTTTTCAGTAGCCTAATGCTCTCTTGCTGAAAACTGACATCCTCTGGCGTTTAATTTCCCCTCAGATTAACGCGACCTCTGATCTACTCTGAGTTGCAGTCTCTTATAAAACGAGTTGACAGTAAACGCAGAGCGGTTAATAAATATTTGCATACAATGTGCGTAAATAACTTCGATTTAAGTACCTTCATTCTGCCACGGGCGTACATTTAAGAATTAAAACTTCAAAAGAGAGCCTAAATGGACTTCTACCTATGGCTTATATTAACGAAAGACTGTAACATGGGATGACGTGTTTAACGAATCTTCAAATAAATTTTTAGGGTCGAAGTTTATGAAAGTGGAAGTTCTAAGTCTGCATTTAAAACCTTGATATCTCTTGCATAACTTTTATGTGATTTTTTAAAATAAATAGCAATCTGGGATTAATTATTCATTAAGTATTCTATAAATTAGGAATAAATTTATTTGATTATTTTGACAAGTTAATACTCATTGCAAGCATTAGAATTGTGTAAAATGTCATGTTTAATCAAACCCCCTAGAGCTACAGTCTTAAACCATTAACAAAATAGCTACGTCCCAACAATGTCTAATTATTAGAAATGAGAATGAACGCGATTATAGGCTGCCGTTAAAAGCTATTTAAACAAATTAAAACAGTTTTCGAAATAAAAATGCAGATAAAACCAACATTAACAAAGATTATGTAACATTGTGATCATTACCTCTGGAATTAATTATAAATTCTTTCACGTAACACCTAATGGACCTGAAACCCCGCCTTCGTTTCGTCGGGAGGAGGGCCTATTAGGCCAACAAAGTGCTGATCACTGTGGAAATCTGATTAAATATTGGTAGTATGCCCTGTTAATTCCCTCGCCTTGTTGCAGAGTCTGTCCGTCAGGTAGGCTGCTTTCCGCGATAGCTCCAAAGTTTGCAGAGGTTAAATGCGATCTGAAAAGGACGTTCTCGTGCAAACACTTGCGCGAAATGAAATTAAGGGGAAAGGATTCGTTAGTTTGCAGGTGATAGGCTGTATTATGTAACTGTTGCAATAGTTGTCATGACAACGTGATTACACATGACAATCCACTGTCAGGTTCCATTCATTATTTACTATCGTGAATATAATATTTGTACATCCATATAATAATAGCCTATTTGTGTTAGGAAAAGTTTTTTCGTTATAGTACCGTTACATATTTAACGAAATAAGAAATAATTGTAAGTAAATGGGCTTAATTAATCGCTACACATTTTAAAAATTAAATAAATGAGAAAATTGTTGATAATCGAGTGAAAGATATTTATTTTTATAAACCGTTTCGGCAACAATTTCGTTGCCCTTGCCAAGGCTGTTATCCTATAAAAAGTCCTTGCATTTAACATAAGGTGACCATATTTGTAATGACCTCAAAGAGGGACACACATTAAGAGGGTCAGGGGTCCCCCCCCGATACCGTGTAAAAAATATTTTCTAAATTGACACAACTAAACGTCCTAAACTCATTATTTTATCTATTTTAGCACTTAAATTTACAGAAATAAGCATATTAAAAACTTTACTGTTCAGGTAGTAAAAGTAGTGGTGCCGAGGTGTCTCTCTCACTCGCACTCTCTCTCTCTCTCTCTCTCTCTCTCTCTGGTCCCTAGGTCACTCCCGTAACAATACAAAGGTAAAAAGTTGAACTCACTCACTGAGATAACCTATGCTACGCGATGACAGATTAGTTAATTAGCAGAATTGCCAATCCAAAACTACAAAATTCCCCGATGCAGGTATAATTTACAAGGAAGCAAATAAACCATACGTTTAAATGTATGCAGTGTTCTTGTTGCTTTTATATTGTGAAAGAGTCAGTCAAGAACATTTTATTTTGGGATATAATATTAAATAATATTCAAAGCAGAACGTTTATTTGTTTATCTTTATCCTGCCAAAGCGGGACATAATAGCGTCCCCGGAGTAAATCTGGGAACAGCGGGACACTAACCTAAAAAGCGGGACTGTCCCGCCGAAAACGGGACGGATGGTCACCTTAATTTAACATTCAAATGTGTAATGTGGAGAGGCAAAACCGCTACACTCGACTAAGAACTTACTTTGAGATATAGCTCTACGATTTTCTTTCAGCACTAATGTAGCTTTTGATAAGGGCACGAACGTTGTCGAAACGTTGTTTTATTAAAAGAAATATCTTTGACTCGATTATCAATCGTATTCTCATTTATTTAATACTCAATTCGAGTTGCTTGAATAAACATGAATTACATTTTAAAAAAAGTGTTAATATAATTGCATAATAGAGAAGGGTAGACTAACCCTGAGTAACTAATTTTACAATTAGGCCCTAATATTAACGTAAAAGCGCAATACAAGCTTAGTTTGTGGGTTTTGATGTACATGACTGTTTAAAAATTTCAAAGTTGAACTTTAAAACTAATAACATGTCGAGGTAATAATTTAAGGAATTTTATGAAAATCTTACCGATACAATGTTTTTAATTAAACTAGAGGTTTTCGTCAGTAATTCTAACTTATAACCCTTTAAACCCTTGTGTACATTTTGATTCCTCTAGTCTATAGCTTTTCAATAGAAATGCGCTACATAAGGATTTAAATAACATATTTGATTTTCGGAGGTTTTATTTTTTAAAACACAAAATTGTGCCACAGTTTTTATATATAACCTGTTTACGTGAGGCTATTTTAAAATATTTTGTCTTTTAACACTTGTAGTTTTCCTGCTTTGTACGATAAAATCATACTGCAGAAATAATTATTATACTAAGCACGGCCTCAGTGAGGGAGGGTAGGATTAGCCACAAAGAAGAGTATAAAGTTTCTTTAAGGCTTTTAGAAGCCACATTGTTTTGCTTTGCAACGAATTTCAAACTATTTCAACTATTACAATTCCAAGGTAGTTGTCATACATGAAAGATTTAACAGCAAACTGAGGGTTGTTAATCCTAAACAGGTGTATAAAATACTTCAATCTGTGTAACTGGGTTTGGGGTTGGCTTGTACGGCTTCGTTTGCCAAAGCGATGGCTATATTCAAAGGGGGCCGTAGTAACAGAGAAAGAAAATCTTAACAAGCTTTCAGGGAATACTTTTACACTCAAAATGATTTTGTAGAACTCACGTTTACGGAAATCTAATTTTAAAGTTTGTTTAGTTTTAAAAAATTAAAGAAAGTCTCAGAAGATGTTCGTAAATGAGGACACATTATTAAAGCTCTCGAAAGTCGACCCGCATGTATACCAAGTAAGATTCTTGTTTAAGTGTAATAAAGTGTAAGTGATAGGCCTAAATATATCATATATATATATATATATATATATATATTTATAATAAATATATAATATAAGAATATTAAATATAGGCCTATATATATATATATATATATATATATATATATATATATATATATATATATACAGTTAAGAAAATATATAAATTAAAACTATTCTTGTATTTGAAATATTTTTTTCATTAATTATAAATTAATGATAATGATTTAAATTGTCTTATGTGGTTGACCATAGCAGTGATAAGAAATGTAAACGTTAATTAATTGTTGACAACAGAAGGCATCGGCGTTAGGTTGGATACTTGTTGCAGGATTCGTTAAGCCTGTGTTTGCACAGCGTTCCGAGTTCGTTGTAACCGCTGTATATTAATAAACAATGCCGCTGCATTCCCCTTCTGGAAATCTCAATCCACCCACTGCAGAGCCCACGGACAATATCATTTGCATATTTAGCAGAGATCTGATTTGATTTCCAAGCGAACTTGATTATATTCCAAGGCACAACAATAGGCCTGAATAATCTGTTATCGTTCGTGAAGGAAAATACGGTTTGACGAGGCAATTCTACATCTGTTTTAACTACAGCTACTTATTTCTTACCCTTAACAATCCTGAGACTGTTTTGATATAAAAACAAAGTTCTCGCATTTGACAATCATATGTTCAATGTGAGAAGGCAAGACGCCATATCTCCTACCCTTCATTAAAATCCCTTTGAGCTAATACTCTAGTAACTTTGCTTTGAGCAAAGTATAGAAGGTATGGCATTTTGCCTTCTCACATTGGAGATTTGTTTGTTGAATGTAAGGACATTTTTTTAGCGAAACTTAAAATAATAAAATAATTTACTTGCTTATCAACCGTATTATCCTTTATAAAAAAACTTCAAACTGGTGACTAAATAAAAACGAATATACTAAAATGTTTCACTCAACAAATTCAGAGACAATAATAAAATAAATCCTTTAACATTAAGTTTTTAAGTTAAAAAAAACATATAATTGTCTATAGTGACGTATAACAGCTGTGATATAATTATAATACACTCGCACGGTTAGCAAACATTAACAAAAATACCGCTTTTAGCAGAGTTTTAGAAAGAAAGTATTTATCTATACTAAAATATAAAATTCGAATGGTGTCTGTCTGTGTGTGTTACTCAATCACGTAAAAACCACTGGACCCATTGAGCTGAAATTTTACATAAACATTTTTATGGTCCCTGGTTAACACATAGGCCTATTATTAAGTAGAAATTCTGTCAGGGCATCGCCCCACTGGTCTTGAAAACTCTCTTAACACGCAATTATCTATACTCTATTAGGGCCTATATACTTGGCTTTATCAGCTGATGGTAAATGTGGTTGTAATCACCTGTAGAATTCACTTTCAAACACAACTAAACAGGTGTAAATGTTTGTTGTTATTCATCTTTCAAGGTTAGTTATACTTTACAAATGTCATGTCGCAATCACAAGCTTTTCGTTCTTTAGGTTTTTCAAGAAATAATCGGTAAGTTTATAAACTATAGTTTGATATATTCATTGAGATTTAATTTCAGTAAATTAAATTCAACCCAAATACATATACAAATTAAATCAATACAAACCTGTGAGAAGGCGAGTACTCTGCTAGTAACAGAATTAATAATTATGGAATATATGTTATAGAAGTGGCTCAAGTTGTTGTGAAGACAATCTACACTGTAGCTTACCCATTGGTGGAAATGCTAGGGATTAATTCTGTACCCTATAAGTTTTTTTTCTAACAGTATAATTTGTAACTATATTAAAGTCTATAGGATATCTAGGTTAATATTTTATTAAACATATCTTCAAAATAACAATAACATTTTAACTTATGTTTATTCGGCACTCGAAATAAGTATTAAATAAATGGTAAACTGGTTGAATATCAACCGGTTTATCATTTATTCAATAAAATTTAAGTAAAGTAAAATAATAAGCTTATTGCTAAATTTTCTTATTTGTTTGATAATAAATCATAGGTAATTGAAATTCTTAATATACTAATCTTCACTTCTGCTAGGAATATTTGTAGGTCTTAAATAGTAGGTCCACTTTTAAAAAGTATTATTTAAATTTGAAAAGTAGAGTCTTTCCAAAATGCGTCAATAAAGGAAAATATTGTCCAATAGGCAAGGTAGAAAATTGTACTCGAATCATAGGTAATTATTTAAGGAACTAAGTGGCGACCTGCTACTGAAACGCGTCACCATAGTAAGTTAATAGTTTTCACTTAGTTATTTAAATATTTACTTATTATTTAATCAGTGAAATCAAGATGATTACAATAACTAACTCTTAGTTGTTGGATAATTTCTTAACCCCTCACTCAACTTACTAACACGAGTTAACTCGGAAAATGAGTTTCCTCTTTAAATTACTAACCCGAAATAACTGGGAATGTCTTTTCTTCTTGTGTGGTGTGTTTCACAACGCGATAGAAATCGATAATGTAAACGCAGGCATAGATACGGTTCTATGTCACGTACCAGACTATTTATAGCAGTGATTAGCTGATATTTGTTTACAATGTTATGATGACACACTAGGTTTTCGGTCGTGCAAGCATTTTGTCATTGACTCTTATTTACAGTAGTCAGTTCAATCACTCTTACTGATTGACAGTTATCGTTTATTCTTGCTTTGGTTCACAAATCTTTGTCTATTGATTTTACCGGATATTGTGCTGCGTTTCGAAATTTGTTTCGACTTCTTCAAGCCTATAAGTCCTAGCTCAATCACAAAACCAGGCTAATAGGCTAACAGGGCGTAAACTTTCATAGAGACTACCACAAACTGTCAACAAAATAAAGTTTAGTTTGTGCTTGACCACCTGATCCAAACGGCAAAACAATAGCGCGAGAATCCAGATTTTTCTGCTCTGTCTGTGATGTAGCACTTTGTGTTACACTATGTTTCAAAATTTACCATTTTCTTGAAAATATATAAAACAAGTTTTACAAATTTAAAGTACAATTGTGTAGATATTTAATGATGGAAGCGTATAGGTCTACATTTAGTGCGTACTTTTGTGTCTACATGAATAGAATTTTTTTACGAGTGTGAAAGTGAAACACTCACCATGTTACTCTGAAACTACATTCAAAAGCAGCAATATTTGGGAATGTATCTTACAATTTTTCTTTGTACAATCACTTCAAAGTTCTAACCTATATGCATAAATAACATTTTATTATATAAGGTGGTAGTAGGTAACTGTTGCATGTTAAATCTATCATTTATTAAGATACGTTTTGCAATTTCCGAATTAACTCGGGTTAATAATTAAATGACATTTATAAGACATATTTCAACCCTTAATATATATAAAACGGTTTTTCAATGAGGGCAGTTCTAATGGGATAGGCTAGAGAGGATTAGAAAATCACTATACAAAAATATTTTTTGGGGAAAGAAATGTGAAAACATTCTGTGAGATAAGTGGGTAATATGTTAGACTTAAAATGTTGTTTTCCAATTACCTGTTACTAAATAATGAAACAGTATGACATTATTATGTAATGGCGATGTTTACGAGGGGCTGTTTGCATTATTCCTATTACGTCTGATTAGAGCTGCGTGAAAAATTTACGATTTATTCATAAATTATACACTTTAAGTTCAAGATTTGTGATATTAAATTATGAAAAATGTTTTTTTTAATCCAAATTCTGTTCGTCATATTAAATTGGAATATATAGTAGTAACGTGCTATAAGCTACAGTCAAGCTCTTAATTACCATTCTGTCCGAAACACGGTCGATTTCCGAAGCTCTACGAACTGTTCCGAACGTTTACGAACTCGCATACATTCAGTAAGGTGATACGAAATAATTTTATCCCATAAAACACAAAGTGCGTTGCAACTGTATATTATGTTTTCCAAAAAATACTCAGTCCAAAATAATGTGTAAGCCAGGAGACAAATGTGTCTTGAAAGTTATTAAAAGCATAGAAAATATACAGTTTAAAGTGTGTGTGTGTGTGTGTGTGTGTGTGTGTGTGTGTGTGTGTGTGTGTGTGTGTAGAGCTGCAATATAAAGACTTAATGTACAAGCAAGTTTAAACCCGGGCTATGAACTGAAGGTTATTATATACTGAATGCTATTAAAACTGTTAAAGTAGAATTATGTGTAGGGAATGTGTGTAAAGATCGTCCATTCAGCAACAGGGTTGCATTCAGTACATTCAGGAGTGGGTTTTTAATATAGCCCTATAATATTGTTTTATTGTAATACCATTAACATGGCCTTGGACAGTCAATGTAGATCCATACTTAGGTCATTCACGAAACGTAATGGGGCGAGCACTACGCTTCAACCGTTCATTGTTACCCTGGGTACGTCCTGCGGATTGACAAATCTCAGACGCTAGAGGATCTAACCCAGGAGTTACAGACTAGTAGCCAAGGGCTCTTCGCACAAGACACTCAGCCACCATTTTAATATTTACATGTTAATACTTTCCAAAACGTTCTTTGTGTGTAAAAGTATTTCTGTGCGCAGAGTTTAAAAATATTTTCGACAGTTGAGACGGTTAGACCATAAGGAACAAAATTAAGTGTGACAACATGTGGTTTTCCCTGTGAATGTGATTTAATTTCAATAATGATACCTTTTGATAGATAGCGGCACTGAAACCTACTCCTGTATGGTCTATTACGGGTTTTTCCTGGTTGGGTTTCTTTCTTGCTAGGATTTTCATCCCGTTCTTATCGCGACAGTTTCCGTACTGTTTCATGTTTACTACCTCATGAATATTACGAAAAGAGCGTAACATCTCGGTACATGGGTAATCAATCCCGTTTTCTTCACTAGCGTTAGAGATACTAACAGGATGCTCATGTGAGACGGAGGCAGCTCGCTAGAGAATGGTTATCAAGAGGGCTGGGTGGGTACTATGGTCCTAGACCCGGGGGGAAAGTAGTTTATACATTACTACTACTACTACTACTACTACTACTACTACTACTACTACTACTACGTGGCGCTACAGCCCGGGGTGGGCCTTGGCTTCCTTAACAATGTTCCGCAATGTACTTCTATCCTTAGCCTTCTGTTTCCATGCTGTAATGCTGAGTACCCTTAAATCTTCCTCAAGGTCCTGTAGCCATCGTTTTCTTGGTCGGCCAACTCTTCTTTTGCCAATCATAGTGCCATGTAAAAGTTTGTTCGGCATTCTATTGGTGGGCATTCTTATGATGTGACCCAACCATTCTAGACGTCGCGTTTTAATAAAATGGACCACATTTGCGTCTTTGTATAAGGAATACAACTCGGCATTAGATCGAAGCTTCCACACATTTGTCTGTACATCGTGGACCGGACCATGAATGTTTCTTAAAAGCTTACGCTCAAACAATGTCAACTGATTTTTCATCGCGGCGGTTAAAGTCCCCGTCTCCGCTCCATACGTTAGGACTGGCCGAATTAAGGTTTTATAGAGTCGTACCTTAGTGATTTGAGGCAATAGCCTACTTTTAAAAAGCTTTATATTTGCGAAGTATGCTCTATTAGCTGTCATTATTCTTTTCTGGATTTCATTTATTGTTTTATTTTCATCATTCACTTCCGAGCCCAAATATGTGAAACTTTTTATTTTTTCATATGAATATCCATCGATATTTATAGTCGTACTGCTACGCTCTCTGCTTGTACTCATATATTTAGCTTTTCCCTCATTTATGCAGAGACCTATCTTTTTGCTTTCGTTATTGATTATATTGAAAGTTTCTTTGAGCGATGGAAAACTCCTGGCAACCAAGCATATATCATCAGCATATGCACATATTTGACTGCATGATATTCCCTGAAACGTTAATCCTCCTCAAAACGCCATGTAAGGAGAGATTGAAGAGGGTAGCAGACAGGGCATCGCATTGTCTCACGCCAGTCAGAATAGGGAATTCGGGACTCATACCGCCGCCTATGACAACTTTGCCGACACTATCACACAATGTCATGTTGATCAGTCTGATCAACTTGTTTGGTACGTTGAACTCCTTTAGGATTTCGAGCAATTTTGCTCTGTTGACACTGTCAAAAGCCTGCCAATAGTCAATAAAAAGAAGATGAAGGTTTTATATTCCCAACACCTCTCGAGTAACTGTCTTAAAACAAATATCTGATCGGTAGTTCCCCTTCCCTGGCGGAATCCGCACTAATAATCTGTTATGATGTTTTCAGCAAAGACGTTGAGCTTTTTCAGTATTATCTTTGAGAATATTTTGTATGCTACCGTGAGTAGAGATATTCCACGATAATTACTGCATTCCAATTTATCACCCTTTTTAAAAACAGGTCATATGAGACTATTTCTCCATTTTCTAGGCATGCGTTCTCTTTCCCATATGTCTAGGATCAGCGAATATAATTATGACTGTACAATTTCTACACAATTTTTAAAAAATTCGGCTACAAGTGAGTCTTTACCAGGTGCTCTGAGCTTTTCGATCGACTCCATGAAGTCATCCATATCCGGTGACTCAATATCATCCTCATTTGTCAATTCTATTCGGCTCAAGGTATTGTTGTGCTTGTCTATCGTCTGAGCTCCCGCGTTGTACAGATCACCAAAGTACTTTGCCCATCTGCCAATAACTTCCGCCTTACCCTCCACTACTCTACCATCTTTATACTTGCATGAGTTGGTTTTAGGCTGGAAACCTCTATTTATATATTTAACTGCACCATAGAATTTCCTGGATTCGTTATTACTTCTCAATTCCTCAATTTGCTCTACTTGCTTCCTTAGAAAGGCTTTTTTCTTTTCACGTATGACCTTATTTGCTCTTCTACGGCTTAGTTGGTAATCTGAGGTGTTCTGTCTTGTAACGCGCTGTAACATTATCAATCTATATGCATTTCTTATTCTTTGCACCTCACGACATTCGTCATCGAACCATTCCTCGCCACGTCCCCTCATTTCTCGTCTCACCAATCACATCACTCGCCGTCTCCTCAATGACTCTGCTAATTTTGGACCACTTTACTTCTATTCCTGTTTTCCCATTTTCCTCTTTTAGTAACACTTCTAACATTTTTCTATCGCCTAGTTCTTTAATCCTTCTAATGTGTCCGGATCTTTAAATTTTTCTAGGTTCCAGTGCCTTCATTTATATAATTTCTCTTGTCGCAAACATGCCAGTCGCTCTCTATATTTAATTTCCACCAGAAAGTGGTCTGAATCACAATTTGGGCCTCTGGCCGTTCTGACATCAGTCACTGAGGAAGAATGGCGTTTTGAAATGAGTACGTGATCAATTTGGGTTAATGTGCCATTTGGTGCTTTCCAAGTTCCAATCTGTATTTTTTTTTGTGCGGGAAGCAAGTACTTTTTATTATCATGTTGTTTCCTTCAGCAAATTCACACAAATGTTTACCATTATCATTCGTTATATTATGAAGTGAGTAGGCTTCAGCAACAGTTTGTGTAAAATTCTCCTTACCCACTTGGGCGTTTAGATCACCAAGTATAATTTTTGTGTCATATTTGGGACTACATAGAAGAGCATTTTCTAATTGTTGGTAGAAAAGTATTTTTTCATCTTCATCACTGTCTTCAGTTGGTGAATAGGCAGAGATCAAAGTTGTATTTCTAAATTTTCCCCTCAAGCGCATCTTGCACAATCTATCATTAATGGGTTCGAATAGCAATAAATTACGGCATAGTCTCTTTGTAAGCATGAATCCTGTTCCTCTTTGTCCAGTTTTTGCTGCTCCACTGTACAGTATGGTATATTCTTTCTTATCAAGTCTACCTTGCCCTCCCCATCTAATCTCCTGTAGGGCCACTGCGTGAATGTTAAATTTAAATAGCTGTTCAGCCACTTCAGCCATTTTCCAGGCTGTAATATTGTCCGAACATTTCATGTTGCTAAAACCAGGTTCGAGTTCCGTTTTCTTTTGCCTTTTAATCCATCCTTTATTATTACATTGTTTCGTTTCGTAACAAGAGTTTTTTACGATGTAGGGTTGTTAATCCTACGCTGAACCACTAACTGGTGGGCCAGGTCATTTTTTATCAGGGTTTCCATCCCCTAGCTGGGTTGCTTTCTCTGCACCTAAGAGCCTAAGCTACCCTTGTTTTTATTTTGGAGTTCACTCTCCTAGTCTTTGGGGTAACATCCCAAACCGTGCAAGACAGCACAGGGCAGTGCTTATTTGATGGCGGCACTTACTCGCCATGCCACAACATCGTCAACGGGTTATGTGGTATTTAATACGTACGATCTTGCCAATGATTGAACGTCCAACCCTGTTGATGTTGCCACCTCTGGTCCGGGACTGCTTATTTGGAATCCATATCTGTAGGCCACTCCACTATCCGTCACCTGTGGACCCGCCCAGTAGCTGAGGTAAGCCCTGGGTAAATATATAGGCTACATTAATCTATACCAATTCCTTCAGGCGCGGTAGGGATACTAACCACATGTGCATGTGAGGCAAGAGGCAGCATGCTTTGCAAAGGCTAACACGAGGCCTGGGTGGGTTCTAGGGGCCCAGACACGATGACGAAAAAATAGTTTATATATATTAATGTATCCCGATTACTTCAGATTTGGCAGGATTACTAACAGCACGCTCATGTGAGACGGAAGCAGCTCGCAAAAGGATGGCTGCCACAGGTTCTGGGTGGGGGAGGCTAATCTAATCCATTTTGCAGATTTTTAGCACTTATTATGGACCCTGTCTGACTCTAATCTACTCTTATTATAAAAGAGTAACTGATTTTTAAAATTTATTTTAATATGCAAATAACTCCTTAATTGTTTCATTATTAAGTGAATGTGAAATTTTAAATTGTATGTAGTGGACGCCGTAGATCGCGTTATCACTTTGCACCATCTCGAGGAAGTGAAGTAATCGTAAGACTTGCTGAAGATAAAGGCTCCGCAAACAATAACTTCCAGGGCGGAGGTGTCCGCACTATATACGCTGCGCAGGTATAATACTGTTTGATTGACAGCCGGGTTCCCGTCCATGTAAATAAGAGAATTGTAATATCTCTACAACACAGGAAACTTCTATCAGGGTAACGACTGCCGCTCAACAGCTGCCATCTACAGGCAGCAGTGAGTACAAACAAATGTTTATATTACAACCGTCAACAAAATGAAAACAATAGTCTACATATTCGCATAAATAAATCGTAAAATTTAAAATTTATAAGAAATTAAATTTACAGCTTATATTTATCAAAATATTATAAATTATATGTTGCTACGTAAAATAAAAAATTACTTCTGAACTAATATAAATATATATGTGACACCCTTACTGCCATTTTATTTTCTACAGAGTTTTATGAAGATCATTAATTTTTTTCATTTATATAATAACTTAAATTAATATTTGGTAAAGTCAAGTTCATTTTATTTCTTAAGTTGAATCGAAAAAAACGAATCGATAGGAGACGCTACTGATACTAGCGGTCTTTCGGCTTGAATGAAGCCATTCTATCTGGCCATGGTGGTTCTCAAACGGCTTTTGCCCAGAGACTGAGGGGCTATCTTTATCGAACCCCCCTCAAACTTCAAACTCTTGATTGTTCAACCCAGGTTGTATCATCAAGATCGAGGAGTTAGCTGCCAAGACCGTCGGTACCAACATGTAAGAACTCAAGGGCCGGGACGGATCACTGTCCCCCACCTGGTACGAGATGAATCTCCGGAAAGGACTATCAGTACAAACTTCCAAACGACCTGGTCTTCCATACCGCCAGAACAACCCTTGATTGAATAGGTCCAGGTAGTGCTGTAACACTTTAACCTGCCTCAGTTGCCACTAAGTAATTATAAATAACAATAACCCTTGCTGCAAATATTTAAACACCCTTGATATACATTTCGTTTACACATCGTCTGAAGGCTACGAACATAATGAGTGTTTTCATAGGATTTTTATTACGAAAATGTGGAGAATTGTGTTCTTCGGGTATTAAAAAGGTTCAACTTTGTTAAATGCGACAAAATGGTGCCTTGAAATTCCTAATATTTTAAACCCAATTAGGAATAGATTCTTTAGTTCTTGAGTATGTTTCACTTAGAACAAATTTGTTGTTATAACCCAAGCACTGATAAAAAGTGTTGAGTGTATTTTTTGTTATTATTATTTAATAGTTGTATTTTCTACAAATTTTCTCATCTTTTACCTGTCATTAAGATGATTACGGAATGTTTTTACATTGCTATACATTGAATGCACTCTACTTACAGGAACTTCATAAAGGCCAAGAGAAATAAAAACGGAGGAATTTACATTAAACAAACAAATTCTTGTTAGCCAGGAAAATCTAGCGGCAAGGTAAGGAACTAAAATGTTTCCCTTCGCTTGGGTTTTGCTTCTTTGTAAACGCAGCCGTGCAGAAAATACGAAAAGAAATTGTTATTTCTAAGTTGTAGACTGTTTAAAAAGGTAATTCAATTTCGGATCGGAATGGAGCGGAGCGACTTTGGTAATATCGATCTTTCAATTAGGTTTGCAAATGTCGTTACGCTACATACACGCATGCATGGCTCCGTTCCACAGCGGTGCATTCAACTGATACAGTCTTCGGCGGAGGCTTTATCATAAACCAATTTATGCTTGCAATTTCCCATCTTGGATAACGCAGACTTGATTTAGCTTTTGCGACGAATAAATGAACGCTCACATGCTCGGTTCACCTGAATCCGATTCAGCCGTCTCGGATAACTCTGGCTTTATTTCCTCTCCTCGTGAAACCTCTTGTTTTCTCCACTTACAGTAGTTTTATGTTTGCTTACATAGTTTCATGCTAAAATATTTTTCAATCCCTTCTGTTAGTTCACACTCTCCTTACATAAATCTTGTTAAAAGGTTATTATTAATAAAACACTTTTTATTCATCCACTCAAGTCCAAATACATTTTTTAAACTTGTAGTGGATAATATAACTTGATGTTAATACAGCTTTTTTCAAATATTAATTAATTAATTAAATTTAATGAATTAAAACTAGTTTTACATGGGAGAAAAAGTTTCACAAAAGGGGCAAGGTATGCAATATAGTTATTTCGTCCCATTTAGCTTAAAATAACTGATAACATATGATATCGTAAAAGAGTTGATTTTATGTTATATGTTATGTGGTAAAACAGCTCTTTTAGGTTATGTTACTTTATTTATATTAATTGTAATTATTTAATAAAACGTAATTCAAATACAAATTTTCTTTGTTGACTAAAGTAGGAATTGACTTTAAAAATTTATTTGTTTGTATCACTTGTTACTTTTATACTAAGAATATAATAATATAGATTATTGTGACATAAAATTACAATATTTTTGAAGAAATTATTAAAAAATAAACTACCTAGTAGTTTCAAGATATGCTAATATAGGTTTGAGAATGTAGGTAAATAGTGTAATGCAGGTAATCTATAACTATCTGGTAAGGGATGTAGGAGTAACTGTAAGAGACGCATGGCGTGCTTGTAGAACACTTACTCTCTGTCGGGGTTACAAAGAGGTGGCTGCACGTTACATCCCTTGTAAGAAGGATAATAGAGCCTAGATAAGGAAGAACTAAAGGAAAGTTCCTGTACTGGTGGGAAGGGAATCTTTAGGCGTTGCGAGGGGAGTATATTTATATCTTTGTTTTGTTGAGTTAAGACATAATAAAAATAAGTGTTCTAAAGTGGATGGAAACTATGTCGGCTAAGAAACACAAATAAAACTGTTGAACTCTACAGTCAACTTACTGTAATAATTAATCAACCAGACCTAATCAACTGATACCTACGCAACATCATTGAAAGTTCATTAAGAACGTTATCCTCCATTACAGAGATTTTTTCATGGATACAAACTATAGGAATGCCCTTTTTCGGATTTATTTCCTCAAATATGTGTCCACCGCCAATACTAACATAATGTAATCATAAATTTAACAGAAATCATTGACTGTAAATTCTTTTTAATGGAAAACTACCTTCATAATGTATGGATTTCTTTACGAGAGTTTAAAATAAATATGATAATGGTTACGAAAATTACTAATTTATAGTAATTTTTAATTCAGTAAATTATTAAAAATAAACTCTCAAAGACATTAAGTTACTCCCAAAGCCACCTTGGCTGCGCTGCTCCCGAAATTCCTTCGTTGAGCTACTCCTAAACCCCCTCACAGCATTACATCCAAAGCCACCCTCGCTGAGCTACTCCCAAACGCCCCTAGTTGAACTACTCCTACACGCCCATCACAGCACTACTCCCAAACTCCCCCTTGAAGCGTTACTGCCAAACGCCCCTCATTGAGCTACTCCCAAAACTCCTCGCTTCGCTTTTGGGATTAATATAATAAAGTTAAAACCTCTTACAACACAAACATTTTAAACAAACTTACAAATGAATATTGGAGAATTCATTTTGTTTTTTTCTAGGGTTGGGGGGACATTATTTCATGTTTATATAAAGATGCGACACAGTTTAATGAATTATCTGTTTGAGAAATAAAAGAAAAGGTAATTTAATTATTCGTTACAAATGTTTCTCTTTAAAAATTAATAAAAGTTAAATAAAAACATCAGAGAAAACGTTGATGCGTATTATATAGGAACGCTCACATTTCCACATTTTGTAATTACAACACCGTATTACAGATAATCCACTGCCTAATGAATCGGCGAAGTATTGCTGCTCAATCCAATGGCTTATTAATCGTGGCCTTATATTAAACATATTTGTTGGCAACGTGATGATATAATTGACGTTATGATAATGCAATCATGTTTGATTTATTGCCTTCATTCAGGAGAACAGGTTGCAAGTTATGTAATTACAATAATCACACGGCACCCGACAAGCGCGCTCTTGCCCGGGCGTTAGCCTTGCTTTCAAAGTAGAATGTCAAACATTTTAACGAAAGCGCATAGTTCATGACAAATCTTTGGTGAACTAAATTCGACTTACAGAATGCAGCTGGCGTGGTTGCATCCAACCAGACATATGGAAGACAACAGCTGTTACAACAGCGTCAAGGCCGAAAAAACTTGGGTTAAAATAATCTGAAGCGAGTTCACCACGGCTGAATGGTAGGTGAAGCGGCTTCGATAAAATTATCGACTTACTTTAAATTTGAAAAATGTTAATTTATTTTCTTGCCAGTAGCTAGGCCGTTTTATGTAGGCCTACTGTATAAGTATAATCAGGGGACGACTTCTGAAATACATAGGCCTATTTAGAATATTAGAATGAAACATAAATACAAAGTAAAGACGTCTAAACATAAAGGTTGATATATCTGGGGTATATAGCGGGACATAGGCCTAACAGTAAAAATATTCTTAAAGGAAAAATCCTCAGAAGAGGAACAATATCCTGACTCAGAAATCTGCGAATATAGTTTACTGAAACTACGACAGAGTATTTCAATCACAGCAAAAAAAAATACAAATTATAATGATGATAGCCACTCATTCGATAATGGCTAGACAGAGAGGAAGAAAACTTATATACGCTCTTAATAAAGGCTATTGTCGTGTGGTAGAGAGGTGAGGTTATTGTGGTTGGTTACAGGTGGGGACAAGCTCTCGCCTGTACGGTAATAATCATTGCTAGAGTGTGTAGGGCTGCTCATCGGAGGTAGAACTACTCTCTGTAGAGGTCACAGAGAGGTTTATAAATATTTGTTCTTATTGTTAACACTTTGTTTTAACATGAAATAGCCTTAAACATAAAATAGTTCAAGTGGCTTCGACAGAGTATTTCAATCACAGCTACAAAAATACAAATTATAATGATGATAGCCACTCATTCGATAATGGCTAGAGAGAAAGGAAGAAAACTTATATAAGCTATTATTAAGGCTATTGTCGTGTGGTAGAGAGGTGAGGTTATTCTGGTTGGTTACAGGTGGGAACAAGCTCTCGCCTGTACGGTAATAATCATTGCTAGAGTGTGTAGGGCTGCTCATCGGAGGTAGAACTATTCTCTGTAGAGGTCACAGAGAGGATTATAAATATTTGTTCTTATTGTTAACACTTTGTTTTAACATGAAATAGTCTTAAACCTAAAATAGTTCAAGTGGCTTCGACAGAGTATTTCAATCACAGCTACAAAAATACAAATTATAATGATGATAGCCACTCATTCGATAATGGCTAGAGAGAGAGGAAGAAAACTTATATAAGCTCTTAATAAAGGCTATTGTCGTGTGGTAGAGAGGTGAGATTATTGTAGTTGGTTACAGGTGGGGACAAGCTCTCGCCTGTAGGTTATAATCATTGCTAGAGTGTGTAGGGCTGCTCATCGGAGGTAGAACTAATCTCTGTAGAGGTCACAGAGAGGTTTATCAATATTTTTTTCTTATTGTTAACACTTTTTTTAAACAAGAAATAGTCTTAAACATAAAATAGTTCAAGTGGCTACGACAGAGTATTTCAATCACAGCTACAAAAATACAAATTATAATGATGATAGCCACTCATTCGATAATGGCTAGAGAGAAAGGAAGAAAACTTATATAAGCTCTTAATAAAGGCTATTGTCGAGTGGTAGAGAGGTGAGGTTATTCTGGTTGGTTACAGGTGGGAACAAGCTCTCGCCTGTACGGTAATAATCATTGCTAGAGTGTGTAGGGCTGCTCATCGGAGGTAGAACTATTCTCTGTAGAGGTCACAGAGAGGATTATAAATATTTGTTCTTATTGTTAACACTTTGTTTTAACATGAAATAGTCTTAAACCTAAAATAGTTCAAGTGGCTTCGACAGAGTATTTCAATCACAGCTACAAAAATACAAATTATAATGATGATAGCCACTCATTCGATAATGGCTAGAGAGAGAGGAAGACAAATTATATAAGCTCTTAATAAAGGCTATTGTCGTGTGGTAGAGAGGTGAGGTTATTGTGGTTGGTTACAGGTGGGGACAAGCTCTCGCCTGTACGGTAATAATCATTGCTAGAGTGTGTAGGGCTGCTCATCGGAGGTAGAACTATTCTCTGTAGAGGTCACAGAGAGGTTTATCAATATTTGTTCTTATTGTTAACACTTTGTTTTAACATGAAATAGCCTTAAACATAAAATAGTTCAAGTGGCTTCGACAGAGTATTTCAATCACAGCTACAAAAATACAAATTATAATGATGATAGCCACTCATTCGATAATGGCTAGAGAGGGAGGAAGACAAATTATATAAGCTCTTAATAAAGGCTATTGTCGTGTGGTAGAGAGGTGAGGTTATTGTGGTTGGTTACAGGTGGGGACAAGCTCTCGCCTGTACGGTAATAATCACTGCTAGAGTGTGTAGGGCTGCTCATCGGAGGTAGAACTACTCTCTGTAGAGGTCACAGAGAGGTTTATCAATATTTGTTCTTATTGTTAACACATTGTTTTAACATGAAATAGTTTTAAACATAAAATAGCTCAAGTGGATTAGGGGTGGGATTTGGAAATACAAATATTATTAAGTCTGTAAAACATATTTTATAAAAATCTGTGTAAGTAAAATATTCTCCATTTATTTTAAAAATAATTAAAAACAATTTCCTTGCGAGTTAGTAATTGCTTTGGCAATTCTAGACAAGATATTCCAGACTATCTTTGGATCATGTAAGCATTCTGATTTGTTCAAACCTGAAGCTTGCACACAGATCTGAAGATCTAAGACCGTATTATAACCATATCTTGTTTACGTTCGTAGATTATTGATAAATTTTTGATACCTAGGCGTTAAGATTCAACTGGATCAATGAATTTTATAGCGAAGTGCAAAACTCATTATAAGTAACCTCTTGCTAAACAGCTGAAGTTTGACCTAGAAAGCCTAGATGGACTTAGCTTCCAGATGTACCCTCGGTCGGTATATTCGTCTATTACTGCGTCCAAGCTCAGCCTTGCCTGCAGTTATGCTTATAGCTAAACATTTCGTCCTCTCCATCATGAAAATCCCATATTTGTTTTATTTCCTACAAAATGTCAAATGATGTGCTACGTAAATTGAACGAGTAATATAAAAAAAGGCAATTCCTTCTTGGATCAACAAAGAAATATTTTATTATAGTTACTTTGTATTAACTAAATACAATTAATATATATATATATATATATATATATATATATATATATTCTTGATATTTAACATTATCCATTGTTTTTCCGTTGCACTGACTTTATGAAGTTATATATTACTATGTGAGTAATTTTATCCACCATTAAGTGCAATAATTTTACCTTGAGTGATGAGGCACCTTTCGGTAGTTGACCATTGTCGAATCACTGATTTTTCTCTCTATATAACTTCATATATATATATATATATATATATATATATATATATATATATATATATATATATATATCGCAATATGTACTCTTGTGTATTAATAAAGAACTAAGTCAAAATACAGATACAAGAATTATAATTGAATTTACAATTATATTATAATTTAATTGTAAATTCAATTATATAATTCTTGTATTTATATTTTGACTTAGTTCTTTATATATATATATATATATATATATATATATATATATATATATATATATATATATATATATATATATATATATATATATGACAGAATCATAAATAATGATAAATTTAATTAATTAATTAGTATTAGAAAAAAAACTTATTAGCAACAAGTGTCATCCACTATAAGTTGAAAAAAATTTATTTAAATTTGAGTGGCTAGATAAAAAGTATTTTATTTCCGTATGAAAATTTGAAAAAGGTATATAAATACGTAGACTATAGGGAGAGTGGGAACTAATAGAAGGAATTGAAAAACCACTTGAAACTGTCAAAGATTAACAAAAAAGATTAAGCACGTAATTTGGTCACCGGTTACTGTAGTTTCGGTATTTGAAATACCATCTTCATACCTTCAAGAATGTAAAATATCGTTACAATATTAGACACTTGAATAGTCATCAAAGCAAAAAGAGCTACAAAACATTTACAGACAGTAAACACGACTTAAAATACTGAACTTGGCTTACAGTATAGGCTATATTGTTGGAGGTCTGGAGTTGGTCGTTATTTTAACCATTAGGCCTATTGAAGTGGTACTGGAACTATGTTACTAGGTACAAATTACGATTAGGTGAATAACCTGTTATTGTAGAGTAGACATGGGTTTCAGAGGCGGTATAGAACCAATAAAATGTATATTTCCAATATTATCAAATGTTTATTAAACAAGCCTAATTAAAATGCGAGTACAGTGCAAACCAACCAATAGAGAATGATTCTTTTTGCTTAGAAGATTCTATTGAATGTGCAAATTAATTGAAAGATTTTAGTTTTGGTGAACGTAAAATATTACAAAATAAATTTAGGTAATAAGTTTTATATCCTAATTTGATTATTTGAGGACAATTTTTAGTAAGTATAACAAACAAATGTTACTTTGTAAAGAATATAAATGATAACCTTAGCTTACATGTTCCTGTATTATTTGTAAACCCCCTCGACGCGCGAAAACTGAAAGAAAAACTAGAAAGCGAGAGAGAGAAAGAACAACAGACACCTTTCTCTTATCTCTCTCTTTCTCTCTCACACTCACTCACACTCACTCATACACACACACACACACCCACACACACACACACACACACACACACACACACACACACACACACACACACACACACACACACACACATACACATACACACACACACACACACACACACACACACACACACACACACACACACACACACACACACACACACACACACACACACACACACACACACACACACACACACACACACACACACACACACACACACACACACACACACACACACACACACACACACACACACACACACACACACACACAATATTAATATTACTCTAATCCGTTTATGTCAAATCTAACTTTTGAAAACTATCGATTGTCAAATTTTGACAGGCCCGAACGTAAAACTCTTTTCTCGCAAAAATGGCGATCAGGGGTGACTTGACCCCTCTGTTGCTGAGGACAAGTACAGTTGTTAGTCCTATTATGATAGCTGTTCGTGTGAAGTCTTCTTGGCTCATTAACCTTTAGGACCCCGCGTGACTTCCACACGCTGTGCATTGTCTGTCGTATAACTAAACGTAAGCATAGCGGGCGTTATACACTACGAGGCGACTTTCTTTCACATTGCAAGCTATAAGATTCCAACAAATACTTTATTGCAATTCTGATTTATTACTTTTAATTAATGCAAAATTATTATTTCACTGTGCAATAAATAAATGTTTGAAGCAAAAAGCATACACACCTTCAAACACGTTTATTTCCAATTTCTCTCTTGATCAATTGTTTCGTTGAAAATTCTAATTTTTTAAAATAAATTTTCTCTAGGCCCTAAAAATATATCTAGGGTAAAAGGTTTTTTGCCATAAATATAATTTACTATTTAGAAAATGGCAAAACAGTAAGGTATAAATAATACAGGAACACCCTCTAATCTGAATAATCTTTTAATGACCTTTTTCAGTTACAAAGCAACCATTATGGGACGCAACAAAAAACATAATCCTGGGGGTGCATAGGCGTCATACTTTGCGACCAAAATGTACGGAAGGCTATTAAAACATTGTGGTTGGAGGGTGTTTGTGCGATATGTAATATAAATACTCCAGTATTTGTTCCAAAATAGCGAAACAACAGCCCCATGCGTTCACAAACTTGTCACTGTTATTGCTCTTTGTAAATAACGATTATTAATACAATATTTTTTTATTTACTTTTGTATTTTTCATAACTTCAATATTTGGACTTTGTTTGCATCTTCTATAAGATATGTTAAAGTAGAGTATTACTGCAGCAGATACATTTAACGCACTTTAACAAACAATCGAATCTCTGAAAGAATGGAAGCCGTCCCTGGCGAACGAAGTAGCCTACACAGAGTGCCACCTAAATGTAGACGAATACTTATAGTGACTCCAATCTTTTCAAGGCCTAAACTCGCGTCAAAGCATAACCGCAATAACCATCTTGCTACAGTATTTTGATGACACTCTTCTACTTTTATAACTGTATGAAGCAACTGTAGAGTAATGTTTATTTTTAAATAAATAAAACCTCTACAACTCGGAGTTGTATTTTTTAAATACCTCTGAAGATGATTGCTGGGCAATTGAAATGTACATAAGGATTAAAATAAAAGTTATTTGTGGTTTAGAGGTTTTATTTATTTAAAATACTCTTCTACTTTATTTACGCCATCGTTAACAAAGAGGTTTCATAATTAGACCTTATTTCTTGGGTGGTAGATGACAATCAAATTAGGTACTTTTTGTGTTTAAAATCATAAAGAATTGAATTAACCCAACCTATCTAAAAAAGAGCAAAATGAAAAGCCAGGGCAAGGCAGGAAAATCAGAATAATTAAGGTGATTTGAGGAGTCACGGCCCTATGTCTTCTTCCGGCTTCGCGTTTACCCTTCAAATGCCCTGGACTACCAGTTGTAGCAGCGGTATTTACTATGTCTTATCAGATTAGAAATTCAACACTCCTCCTTCAATAATAAATACCACAATAATAATAATATTACTATTAATAATAACAATAGTAATAATAATAATAATAATAATATTATTATTATTATTAATAAATAATGATAATAATAATAATCCTTTTATTAATAATTCTTTTCCTATTCGGCCAGTACTTCCACGTTGGTGATGTGTTCAGGGACTCTGATGTACAAGAGACTCACTGTAGAGTCGGTATACCCACATTTGAAATACCTCTGGTCTATTCATTGCTGTTTCGGTCATTATCCACGTTTCTCCACCACTCGGCAAACCTGGAAAATTATGGAAGAGCAAAATTTCACTGGAAGAGTTTTGCTACTGAGTGTTCACCAGTGAAATTGAAAAATTACAAATTAATCATAATTGCTATCATAAAGTTTACTTTAATCGCTTAAGCTTTAATTGCTTCGAATTTATTCCAAGTAGTAGTTTTAAACTATTTTGACTTAACATTACAACACTGATAAATGTATACATATTCCACATTTCACTACATGCAAATACGTTGGCAATTTTTAGGCCAGTTTTATGAACACATATATTCATCTTCAAGTGTTAATTGAATATTTATTGCATTCGTGGAAACATTTTCTAGTAAGTATATTAAACTTTTATTTAGTTGTTGTTACGTCATTTATTGAAGGATAGTGTGTGTGTGTTCGCGCGCGCGCGTGTGTGTATGTGCGTTCGTGCGTGTGTGTGTGTGCGTTCGTGCGTGTGTGTGTGTGTGTGTGTGTGCATGTGTGTGTGACAGAGAGAGAGAGAGAGAGAGAGAGAGAGAGAGAGAGAGAGAGAGAGAAAGAGAGAGAGAGAGAGAGAGAGAGAGAGAGAGAGAAAGAGAGTATAGGACTGCCAGGTTATGCACAAAGCTGGAATAATTTGCATTTTTACAAATGCGTATTGTATTTCGTCGTTTTAAACTTTACTTACACATTTAAAAACGAAATTTAATAAGTGGAATTCCTAATTTGTTTTACAGTACAAAGGTAGTGTAATTATTGCATTTGGCGAGAACACAGTGACTGTAGATTTCAGAGCGGATAGCAAAAAATTGTCTTGTTTAATTTAATTTAGCACAGCTAATTAAAATAAAGGAAAACACGCATCAAGATTAATGCGTAATTTGCATAATGTGTGCAAAATTGCATGATTTATTATTCTATAATTAATAGCCGGTCGGTTTCACTGGCTCCTAATTGTTTAAACAACATTGAATAATTAAACAATATCTAGGTGTATGCTTAATAAGTGGAGAAGTTTAAAGTATGTATGAAGTCCAATGTAGGTCTATGTCCGAGTCGCGTTTAATTCTAGAGAAAGCCCGGTCATGTGCAGGCCTGAAATATGTTCGAGAAAGTTTCGCCACTGGATGGGAAAATCCAAAACGTTAAATTGGATGAACTCTTCAGCAGTCTGATCTTATGGAAATGCTTATTCAAGTAACACTATTTACAACGGTTTATTCACTCAGCCTTTGTTTTGGACAGTCGCACTTTGTTAAATATAGCCTACTTTATGAAATCAAAGAACAAATCGTATTTGTGCACTAAGAATATACAAAGCTGCTCTTGTAATACTAAGTTATAGGCCTATCAATGTAGACGCGTTATATTACTGTGTCTAAATAGAAAGGAAAAAGTTTGTCAATGGAGCAATTTGTAGCCCTTGTAAAACTAAAATACTTAATCTAATATATTACCTAATAAAAAACGTGGTTGGACAGTCATCTAATTACAAGTTCATTTTAAAATATAAGTTGTCTTTTTTAAAGTTACAATTTCAATTATTGTCTGTTATAGATTTCTTTCCAAATGAATCTGAATTTAAGATCTATCAAATCTCTTCAGAAAAGAATTTTTCATTTTTTGAGATGCTAGTTTTTCTTTTTTTAATATCAAACAAAAATAATCAATGGTAAATTTTAATAGTTTGTTTTGAAAAGTCTGAAATTTGTATTAAAAATATTTTCCAGTCTCCAAATAGGCAATATGTTTTAGACCTATGGATAAAAAACAGTCTAGCACGTTTGCAGGATGGTCTTGTGTATGCAGGGATGCTCTTATATTTCCAGGGTAGGCTTGTGTTTGCAGGAGTGGTCTTATATTTGCAGGGATAGTCTTGTATCTGCTGGGATAGTCTTGAGTTTGCAGGGATACTCTTTTGCTTCAAGGAATACTTTTGTGTTTGCAGGGATGGTCTTGTGTTTGCAGAGATAGGCTTGTGTTTGCAGGGATGTTTTTGTGTTTGCAGCGACGGTCTTGTATATCCTGAGATGGTCTTGTGTTTGCAGCGATGGTCTTGTAATTCCTGAGATCGTCATGTGTTTGCAGTTGTGGTCTAGTATTTCCTGAGATCGTCTTATGTTTGCAGCGATGTTCTTGTGTTTGCAGGGATAGTCTTGTAATTCCTGAGATGGTCTTGTGTTTGCAGGGATAGTCTTGTGTTTGTAGCGATGATCTTGTGTTTGTAGGGATGGTTTTGTGTTTGCAGCGATGGTCTTGCATTTCCTGAGATAGTCTTGTGTTTTCAAAGATGGTCTTGTGTTTGAACTGATGATCTTGTGTTTGCAGCGATGGTCTTGTATTTCTTGAGATCGTCTTGTGTTTGCAGGGATAGTCTTGTGTTTGCAGCTATGGTCTTGTGTTTGCAGTGATGGTCTTGTACTTCTTGAGATCGTCTTGTATTTGCAGTGATGGTCTTGTACTTCTTGAGATCGTCTTGTGTTTGCAGGGATGGTCTTGTAATTCCTGAGATGTTTGCAGCGATGGTCTTGTGTTTGCAGTGGTGGTTTGTACTTCTTGAGATCGTCTTGTGTTTGCAGGAATGGTCTTGTAATTCCTGAGATAGTCTTATGTTTGCAGGGATGGTCTTGTGTTTGCAGCGATGGTCTTGTGTTTGCAGTGATGGTCTTGTACTTCTTGAGATAGTCTTGTATTTGCAGTGATGGTCTTGTACTTCTTGAGATCGTCTTGTGTTTGCAGGGATGGTCTTGTAATTCCTGAGATGTGTGCAGCGATGGTCTTGTGTTTGCAGTGATGGTTTGTACTTCTTGAGATCGTCTTGTGTTTGCAGGAATGGTCTTGTAATTCCTGAGATAGTCTTATGTTTGCAGGGATGGTCTTGTATTTGCAGTGATGGTCATGCATTTCCTGAGATAGTCTTGTGTTTTCAAGGATGGTCTTGTGTTTGCACCGATGATCTTGTGTTTGCAGGGGTGGTCTTGTATTTGCAGGGGCGGTCTTGTATTTGCAGGTGTGGTCTTGTATTTGGAGGGATGATCTTATGTATCTTGCAGTATTGTGAATATGTTGAGACTGCGGGGTTTTCAGGGGACTTATATTTGCAGATCGCCTTCAAGGTGTTTAGGCATAAAATGTCAACAGACGTTTTTTTTTTATTTTGAAGCAAAAGTTGTTTGTTTGCAGGAACTTGCATACAGCCTATGCCTGTAGTAAATTTCCAAGGATGAGCTTGAGTTTGAAGCATTTTCTTTTCTTTAATCAACGCCGACATTGGTGTAATATTGATATCACAAACTCACTGTTTATAAAGCTGGTTTAATAATTATTATTGAAAATGATTAGTGAAATAATCTTTTAAAAGGAAAATGCAGATATTAATTTTTAATAATTTATTGACACATTACAAAAAAATGAAAGCAACTTAAAGCAAAGACTAATGGCAATTTTTACGAATTTATGGAACCAATTTAAATATTTTAATTAAATAGTTTAAGCAAATTTTATTACACCCAATATTAAATAGGAGTAGGTTGCCATAAGTAGGCCTTCATGTTTTCAGACATTCAATTAATATCTTTACAAAAACAGCTTGAACCCTCTGAATATTTGTCGACTGTTTTTAGCCCCAAGGCATGCACTTGGAACTCTGTGTCTGTTATCAGTTTCATTGTTGCTGAGTATACACACTATTGTTTGTTTACGTTGATGGTATTTTATAACCTCCTGCTCTGCCCTTTCACCTTCTCTTCAGGGCATTGACATTTACGTGCAGTTTATAGGACTTGTTGTATATTAATGTTGATAAAACTTTGTAAGAATTGGGAAACTAGAGAGCTAGGAAGACTTTAAATCGTCCTGAAGGATTTAGAGTATAACCTACTGTACTGGAACCATGCAAATACGTTCCTTGATTGCCGCTGTAACACGTAACGAAAGTAAAAAAAAGATAGGTCTACCACTTTTTCAGTTCCCTCTATAGTTCACACTCTCTCTATATCTCACCTATGTATATACCTTGTTCAAAATTTCAATCGTTAATAAAATTCTTTTTATTCATCCACTCAAGTTCAAATACGTTTTGAAAACTTGTAGTGGTACTTGATGTTAATACAGTTTTTCAAATAATAATTCATCAATTAAAATAAATGACTTAATTTTATTCTTATATAGGAGAAAACCTCTACGCAATGTCGCAACACGTAATAGCGATTAGGTTTTGGCAAAAACTTTTCCCCAAAGAGGCAAACTATGCAATATGGTTATTTCGTCCCATTTGGCTTAAGATAAGGAGCAAGGTATGCAATATAGTTATTTCCTCCCATTTGTTTTTAAAATGAGTGATAACATATGATTTCATAAAAGAACCGATTTTATGTTATAGGTTATGTGGTAGAACAGCTGTTTTAACGCTTAGGTTGTGTCACTTTATTTCTATTAATTGGAATTATTTAATGAAAAGTAGCTTAAATAAAATTTGTCTTTTATAAGTAGGAATCGACTTTAAAACATTTTTGTTTATATTAATTGTTTTGTTTTTAATCTTCTCAATAAAGAAAAAACCGATCAAGTAAAGGTTAGAGTAAATGTAAAGGTTAGAATATCCCCGTATAATTTACAAACTTAATTTTTAATGTAGATAAAAACACAATAGTTTTAATTTTCCATGCGTTAAGAAAACAAATTTAAACAACTAAATGCCAGTAGATATAAAATGTTTATTACTGAATCTGTCGACTTAATATTACTTACTCAATGTTTCTAGGTCATGTGTAAACAGTTGGATTAGTAATTCATAACTTTTGTTTTATACTCATAAAGTCGTCTTGGTTAAAGAATATTAAAAGTTTACTCGCCAATTCTAACGTCACAGTTTTTTTAAAGATCAAATTAACGGTAAGAATAAATTATCTTCTTCCTTTTGCGAAGAAATCTCCGCTTTAAATACCAATAACTGCTTTTATAATTAAAAATAAGCAAATGAGGAAAATCAGAAGAAATAAAAACAGTAAAACCTAATTAGAGTGTCACCAGCTTGAGTTTCTTCCGAGTTAAATATGAATTCAATGTTGTTTATTTTTTCCACATTTCAGACGTTACCGTTTCGCTCTTGTGTCAGAAGCGAGGTAAGTAATGACATCATCAGGATCAGTTTGACTGATGGCCGCTAGTAGCGCTTCTGATAGCTTCCTTTATTTCGCCTGGACCGGACCGTCTATCACTCGTCCCATTGCTTTTTTGTGGCCGACGCGCATCACTCAACGTTAGGTTTTAGGCTTTCCCCTCTGCTTAGGCTATTAGTAATGCAGCGCAAGTTAATACGCTACGTAATGGCTCTCGCGAGAAATATGTTTCTCTTGAAAATGAAAAATTGTTTTCGACGTAACTTAATTAAGCCGTTTAGATCCCCCTTCTGTCTCCCGAAAAAACTTGGTTCTCACGCGATCACTTCCATTCACACCTATAATTTTCAATCTTTTTGCACATTTCAAAATATATTTATCATTTTGTGTAAATTGTATTACTGTTTTATTTCTTATTTCCTTTTATTTCCAACGGGTAGTTAATACCAACAACGACCGATTATTTATTATGCGACATGGTTTAGGATAAAAGCTTCCTACTCTCTACGTTACGATACCGTAGAACTCCCTATTTGATCTTTACGGTATTCAAGGAAGATAATGTGGCTAGCTTACGCTTTTAATGCCCTATATTATCCTTTGTTGGGCCCTAGGTGCTTATTTTCACAGGTTGAGTCGACCTGGAGGTTTTAAACTCACATTTAAATTCTTTGGCGCTACTGGGAATCGAACCCAGAACCTTTAGTATCATAATAAAGCACTTTAACCACTCAGCCACCTCGACGATTAGATAATAGACCCTACTTAACGTAATGATAGTTTCAAAGGACTGTTATAGCTTTTAATTCTGTGCAGAACATGATCCTTTACCGAACGTTACCACACTTGAGCGATATCACTATCGTCATCAACATCCATGATGGTAGAAATATGACTACTTGGCGCAGGCTATTGGCTAAGACCTGGCGAGAAACGTGTAGGACCAAGCTGACAGATTAACAAAAAAAATAATATAAAAATGTTTGTCATTTCCTACTTAGGTCAATAAAGAAAATGTCCATTTTAGTTACTTTGAATTAAATAATTGCAATTAATGTAAATATGTATAGGCCTATACATATGACAGAATCACAATATTAGTGGCCAAAAAGCAAGTGAAATTAGTTAGTTAAATTTAATTAATTAATTAGTATTTAAAAGGACTGAATTAACATCAAGTCTCATCCACTATACGCTTAAAAAATGTATTTGAACTTGAGGGGATGAATAGAAAGTATTTTCCATTGAAAATTTGGGCGATATAGGCCTATATAGGGAGAGTGTGAACTAATAGTAGGAATTGAAAAAAAGCTAGCAAACTGTAAAAAATAAATAAATCAAATACACTTATGTCTGTAACAAAAACAACCATAGGCCATCGTCCATGGACGGAGTGACCATCAAAATAATGAGAATAAAAACCTCCTTAGTATAGAAGAAATATTTGACAATTGAAAAAATATTTTTTTAAATCATAAGGAATTTTTACCAGGTGTAATTTAACATAATTATGTTAGAAGAAAACATTTCTGTCAAAACGCGCTTGTTTAAAGATTTTATGGTGATGCTGTGTTTATATTATATAAGATTATTTATTTTGTTGGTTGTTTCCCTATATTTTGTTTTCACAATATATAATTTACGCAATCCTTTTATAATTGTTGCTATAAAAATATTAACGAATTGTACTACTTTACGATAAACATTAACTGTCATGATAACGCAACTTTTAACAGGTTGAGGGATTGCTGTTAATGATGACTTTAGGCTACACCTCTCTTTAAACTTTTGGATTACTATAAGACAGCTAAAAAGCTTCTGAAACTTCTTCTCGTCACAAGAATTTATTACAAAAATTAAAATAACTTATCTCAGCTTAACCCTTGAAGAGCGCTCCTTGGAAGACAACTCCCACTGTTTGTCGAGAGAGAGGGCGTGGTCGAATGAAATGCACTTGGTCTTTAGTTACTGAGAATTTAGTAAACGGATAAAAACTATTCGCTGGATACTTTATCTAAATCCAAAATGTGAAACAGAGTTTCCATTTAAATTCCAGGAAAGGACACCTGTGAGAGGAAACAGTTCCATTATCACGGTGTTTCCTGTAAGACACTGTTTTCACAAAGTATGACTGTCTTTGAAACCAAATTGATAATAACAATGAAGTAAAAATAAAGTTAACGGGGTATTTTGCCAGACAGTTATTCAAATTAAAATTTTAAAATTAAATAAATTAAACTTATTATTAAAAGGGTTGTCCTTAATATATTAACACATAAAGACTACTTTTTATAGGTTAGAGCAGATTTTGTTTACCTATACTTTAAAAAAATTAAAAATAATTCTAAATCTCGCATAATAAAGTTGGGTTGAGTTGAGATTACATTAGGAATGTAAGTTTTGCCGAAATATGTTCGCATATACATACAAAATTATATCCGGTTGTAGTAAGTTTTGTGAGCTTTTATAATATTACATATACGTCATTATAAATAAATAAAAACATCTTAAATCACAAAAGAATTTTATTTATGCCCTAATGTAAATTTCGTATAATGCGGATCACGTTGCCGTGCACTTGGCCTTGAGAGATCGCAGTAGGCTAGCCGGGGAAAATATAAATACCTGATAAATACTTGACAAACATGATAAGGGCTGTCAAAACACTGACTTGGATGAGATGGTCGATATTAGATAAATTCGGTGATAAATTAGCTTGCGGTATGAATTAACAAACAATCTTGAAACATGTGTAGACATGCAAAAGCTGATGTAACATTATTGTAAGAAGTGGCCTAAAGGCCAAGTGCACGGTTACTTGATCTAATAGTCTTGTAGTAATTTCCTCTGAAGATGATTGCTTTAGAATCGAAATATACATCATGACATAAATAATATGTTTTTGTGGTTTAAGACGTTTTATTTATTTATAATTAAAAATTACACCACAGTTGCTCCAAACTAATATTTACTTATAAGTAATTTATAAACAAAGTTAGGCCTACAAAATAGTTCGTTTGGACCCGCGTATTAAATTTGAAAACGAAACTGTTAAACTAAAACACAACAGAACAGTTTTTGCTTAGCATTTTACTGTTATTGTGAACATCCTATCGTCCGAATATTAATTTCACGTAATTGAATAATACATGTTACTAAATCTGATTCGTCAATGTTTATGATAAATATAAAATGTTTATGTAAATGTGCAAATGTCGCCTCACATTGATTTCACTTAATTACAAAGTCAGAAAAGGTACATTAAGTTTATTTATTTTACGTTTACATAATGAATATATTCTAATGCAATGCAATAATGAGTTATGTAAATGTAGAATTGCCTAGTTGTAGCTTACATGTAAAAGGTAACTCTCGATTAATGAGACCTAATCGTAGTTCTAGTCAGACCAAACAGGAAGTAATACGATCGTTGATCTGAAACTGAGTTTATCACTAAAAGCAGCGGCATAAAATATAATATAGCTACATTTAATTTAAAAAAATATAAATGCTAGATTTATCCAGAGACTTTTAAATACATGACACTTTTAAAGTTAGAATCGAAATCAATTACGCTCATAAAATTTGAATACTATTAATACACTTAGATTATTTCCGGAATTTACCCACGTAATCTACCTTTAATTCCAGTGATTACAAGAAATAAAAACTTAAGCACCTACCTAACCTGGCCTAAACCTAACCTAAAGTAACATAACTCACAACCTAACCTAACCTGACATGACCTAAACCTATCCTAACCATAGTCTAACCTAACCTATCCTAATTTTTAAACTCTAGTCTAAAGATTTTAACGTATGCTGAGTTGTATTTCATTTTCAGCCATGTTACTAAAAAATAGATTCTAAGCCAGAAATAAGTAATTTTAAACTGTTACAAATAGGCTAGTAAATAGAGCTTGAAATTGTAAATATGCGAACGTAACCTCAATACCAAAAAAAACACAACTGCGTAAACTGAATGTTTATTTTAAAAGAGAACTATTTTATATTACATTTATATATATATATTGCAATGTAGCAACAAATTATTCGGTCAAGTTAATTTTAGTTATAAAGAATATTTACTCTTTGTCTTTGAATGGAGAAACAGGTTAGGTCACGAAACTTATATAACCTAAGCTAACCTAACTGGATGTTTTGATTGCTATTTGGTAAATAGTAGGTTAATGAAAAATTTGCCAGTGGGACTTGCTTACAGAAGTGAATACTCCGCATGAAGAATGTACTTAATGGAGGTTTTAATAGAATCTATTCACTGAATGTAACAATAAAAGAGTTTAGTTATTAGAAAACGTTTTAGTATGTGTTGAAATATTTACTGAACAAAAGTTTTAATTGAAATCTGTTCATAAAAACTGCCAAACTAGCCAAAGGAAGTTTTAAATTTACAAATTGGAATAAAAATGCATAACTCTTGAATTAACTATAGTCAGATTTATCGAAGTATAAATAAAGTAATATTATTAGTAACTTATAAATAATATTGAATGGTAATATGCAAACTTAGTAATGTACAAAAAATAAAGTAACATAACCTATGCGTTGAAACAGCTGTTGTAATGCATAACCTTTAACATAAAGTCAGCTGTTTTATGAAAATCATATGCTATTACTTATTTTAAGCCAAATAGGACGAAATAGCTATACTACATACCTTGCTCCTTTTGAGAAAATTTCATCTCCTATATACAACTAAAATAAATTGATTTTATCTAATTAATAAATTAATATTTGAAAAAATGTAATAATATTAATTTTCATATTCTACAAGTTAAAAAAAAATATTAGAATTTCAGTGACCTATTTATAAGTATTTTATAACCTATTGAAAATTTGAACAAGACATAAGGAGAGAGTGAACTAATAATTAAAAAAGAAAAAGTCGGATGAATCGGTCTTTGACGTGTATTAACAATATTGTTTAAATTTTTACTATTGGTAAAACCATTTAATATGTTCACCAGTGGTGAAACCATTTCTTCAACAAATATGTATAAAACGAAGGATTTGGGCCGCTGCGACAGGTGTAGGCGCCCACTCGAGTGCCGTGTTGATAGCTAAATGTTTTCAAGAGTTGGGCAAACAAAACAACACCCTTCTAGAAGACTGACTTATAATTGCACTTCCCCCTTCCACCACCATCCACTCCATTCAGTTGAACGATATAACTTTTAAAAACGAGAGGGCTATTATACATTCAAGTGCCCGCTTCGGCCATGAGCGTTTTATATTGAACTGTCTTATTGAAAGGCTCGTCATGATAGCTCTACACACCGTGCGATACATTGGACTAATGGTTTACCAACGCACGCAAGGGCGCACTGTGCTAAGAGGAGTGCGTTAGCTTGACTCTTGTAATAAGTGACAATAAATACAATAATTAAAGAATCTGTTATAGTTAGAGCGATTAAGCAATATGACTACGAAGAATAGGTAAGTACTGTAGGATTAATTAGGAACATTATATAAGTTGATACAATATATAAGGGAGTGGTTATGGCATCACGCGTGTAGGGATTGTCCTTAAAATAGACCTACTCTCTATTAGTGTCTACTTGTTAAAAGGGTAAAGTGATTTACGTAAAACTGTATTTTTTACAAAGTACACCCTTCCCTGCTTATTGACATAACCTACTAACAAACTCGCACCTGTCCCAACGCTTACTAACTCACCATTAATGACGTCATTGTCTTGTGGTTTCAGTCACTATTCAGTTTTTACATCTTTAGTTTCGGAATCATCGTATTGGCTCATTGAACCGATATAGCCAAAATCAGACGACGTCATAACTGTGTTGTGGAAAGCTGATTTAAAATATCTTGAATGAATGGATAATACTTGACAAATATAACATAAATCGAGATTTTTTTCGTTTTTATATATATTTAAAAAAAAAATTTTTGCTAAATAAGAAAAACATGATTTTAAAGGGTGAAAATCACAAATAGTGGTTCAAATTTGAAAAAAAATGAACATAAATTCTATTTAGAAATAGACTTACACTCGAAAGTTTGTAAACTCCACGTTTCCTAATAAAATAGAGGTCTCTATTGTACTATATTGTAATATAGGTATATAGTATCTGGTCAAAACAGGTTTAGATAGAAAGTATAATTAAGCTTAATAAAGTAAGCTAGCCATATATGTCCTAGCAAACATACGTATGTTGTTTAAGACCGAGGAAAAAAAAAGTATACTGTTCAATTCGGCA
This sequence comes from Prosapia bicincta, assembly GCA_036971475.1. NCBI lineage: Eukaryota > Metazoa > Arthropoda > Insecta > Hemiptera > Cercopidae > Prosapia > Prosapia bicincta. Next base: position 6,355,567 of record JBAIZL010000006.1, on the reverse strand, counting down.
ACCGGTTATTTGTCTTTTTTTTAATAACGAAACCATTCAGCAATGGGGCAAAAAGTGAGGAAATGAGTAAAGAATTACTTAGTAAGGAGTGTTTGCTTAAGAACGACGTTATTTTGCATTAATTAAACAATAATATTTAGTCTTATAAATACTAAAGCATTGTATGATATTATTTAATACATTACCAGTCTAAGCAACACTTCTACGTAAAATTATAATAAAATGACAGAGATAGTGATAAAAGGAGGTAGAAAATATCCTAGCCACTAATCAAATAATGATATTAGATTTTCATAGCTATTGAGACAGACGCTTTTAAGATTCTAAGTCCCCTATAGAATCTTTACCACACCGCGAGCATGGTTGCAGTAAAGCACCAATAAACCTTCTGTGTTACCATTGATCTTGAGTGTATGAAGTCCTCTACCTTTTAGACTACCCAGCCGCGTTCGATTATTAAACATTTTATTAAACTTCTATGAATAGTTTAATGGAAAATGAAATAAGATTCAGTGAGATGTTACTTGATACTATAGCATACAACCAACGCATGTTTGTAATAGAATT
>JBAIZL010000006.1:6200000-6347500 GCA_036971475.1 Prosapia bicincta | reverse complement strand
ACACTGGAGTGAAGGCTAGATTCGAATGTATAAATATGCGCCATTATTTCTTACTCAAATTGTCATACGCTTTAATAGAAGCAAGGTGCAATGTTGACTGTTCCTGCGTTTGTTTTACTTAAATTTCTTCTATTACTTCATACTCTACTTATAAAACTGTCTTGTTTCAATTGTTAATAAAATATTTGTTTATTTTCATCCACTCAATCACAAACAAATACAATCACAAACAAACTTGTAGTTGATCACAATTGATGTTAATACAGTTACTACAGATACCTCGTTAATTAAATATAATACTGAATTAATTTTATATTTATATGGGAGAGAAACTTTTCACAAAAGGGCCAAGATATGCAATATAGTTATTTCGTTCCATTCGGCTTTAAATAATTGTTAACATGATTTTATGTTGTAGGTTATGGGATAGAAAGGCAGTTATAACGTATAGGCTATGTTACCTTATTTATTGTAATTATTTAATAAAAAGTAACTAAAATAAAAATTTTTATTCTTTACCTAAGTAGGAAACATCTTTGTTTACGTTACTGGTTTTAATTGTATGATATTTCTATTGTGAAATGAGTTTTTGAAGTAAATCTTTAATTGAAAACAAACACATAAAATACACAAATATGAGGATGTATTTTGTCTTTAAACGAAGCTATCCTCTAGAAGTCAGTACTCATAAATAATTTTTTTATAACAGATTACCTAAATAATTAATAAAAAAATTAGGCTTGATAGTAAAAGTATCAAAAATTAAGAAAATTATTTTAAAAATTTCAATTTGATATGGCGCCAAACACAAACTGGTGTCTTTAATTAACTAATAATATTAATATTTTGACCACATATAGATACAGTCACTTAAAAATTGAAACAAACAGAAGTAAAAAAAAAACATTAAAAAAAACACCAATATACCACAGACTCACGCCTGATCAACAGTCTTGTCCGTGACTCACAGCATTGATCAATGCGCTAACCTAGTGCGAATTGCATCTGTTGAAACATGTCAGTAAGTAGTGGTTTCTTTCCAAGTTGATACCAAAAGTGTAATTATGGAAAATGCTCAAGATGTACAACACAAAAACTACAAACAAAATTTGACTCATCCACACTTCGAAAACCCTCTCACTCCGACATAAACATTATTTACGTAAATGTTATCAATAAACCAATTATTTCTAGCTATAAGTTACAAGTGACATTCATATTTATATCCTGATACTATCCGAACATTGTTAATATGTTTAATATAATTAATCTTTGGTCTTTGAAGAAAAGATATGTCTTTAAAATGTATTGTTTAGTGATTATTTTATAAGTTCAAAAGGTAACTCGCAGAGGCTGTACGTTAAAAGTCATCAATAATGCTCCACCCAATGAAAAAGCTACCTTTCCGCACATATCCTGATTCTACAAGGGTTTTGTAAGGCAGGCGAACCTAAACAGGAGTTGAATGTTACACTTATGTGGGGGGGAGCAAAATTTTGTTACATTTATTTTCTTAGTAATAATAGTAAAGATGAATTTTTCTACTAAATATAATATTTTTAATAAATTTTATTTCATTTTCTTAAATCATAAAAAAGTAGGAAGTTAAATAACAATTTTGAACATAAGTTTAAAATGGTAGGTCTATATTAATTGATCAATAAAAATTCTAAATGGAGTACGACATTTTTGTTTAAAGAGGGCAGTAAGTTCAGGGGGTTCAATTACATTATAAATTCAGTTTAATGGAGGCACATGCCAGGTGCGTAGTTCCTGCGTAACGTCATCTATCACCTCCTTTTTAATAAACCAAACCTTTTTTCTCCCAGTAGGCTACACTTTTCCGTGGCCAATCCTACCTCTTGTTGTTCAGTTTTCTTCTTCTTCTTCTTTTTTCTACCAGTAGGCTATACTTTTCAGTGGCCAATCCTATCTCTTGTTGTTCAGTTTTTTTTCTTCTTCTTCTTCTTCTTTTTTCTCCCAGTAGGCTATACTTTTCAGTGGCCAATCCTATCTCTTGTTGTTCAGTTTTCTTCTTCTTCTTCTTCTTCTTCTTTTTTCTCCCAGTAGGCTATACTTTTCAGTGGCCAATCCTATCTCTTGTTGCTCAGTTTTCTTCTTCTTCTTCTTCTTCTTTTTTCTCCCAGTAGGCTATACTTTTCAGTGGCCAATCCTACCTCTTGTTGTTCAGTTTTCTTCTTCCTCTTCTTCTTCTTTTTTCTCCCAGTAGGCTATACTTTTCAGTGGCCAATCCTATCTCTTGTTGTTCAGTTTTCTTCTTCTTCTTCTTTTTTCCCCCAGTAGGCTATACTTTTCAGTGGCCAATCCTATCTCTTGTTGTTCAGTTTTCTTCTTCTTCTTCTTTTTTCCCCCAGTAGGCTATACTTTTCAGTGGCCAATCCTATCTCTTGTTGTTCAGTTTTCTTCTTCTTCTTCTTCTTCTTTTTTCCCCCAGTAGGCTATACTTTTCAGTGGCCAATCCTACCTCTTGTTGTTCAGTTTTCTTCTTCTTCTTTTTTCTCACTCCTTTAAGCCCAACGTGAATTTACCTTTAGGTTATTTATCTTGTTCTTTATTGTTCTTAACCAAATGAATATTTATATAGTTTTGTTTGTTAATATTATGTATATAATATTGTAAACACTGTATAATTATATACATTAATATTGTTCTTGTTGTTTGATTAATATGCTGAGTATCATGGTTCAGGCGCGTATCCAGCGACTTGCTTTGGGGGGGGGGCGATCGATGCGTTATATATATATATACATACACATACACACACACACACACACACATATATATATATATATATATATATATATATATATATATATAATATGTGTGTGTGCGCGCGCGCGCGCGTGCGTGTATGTAAAAACATAGAACAGAAAAAGTTCTTTCTACGCTTGCGTTAGAAATCGGTAACGTGATAAACCACTTATGGCTAGAGAATATTATTAATTTCATAATAAGCTATTATTATAAAAATGGTTTATTAATTAATATAAGTAGTTATTCTTCCAACACCAACAATTCCGGAGTCAACGGCGAATATTACGCTTGCAAAATTACGTATTGAAAATCATATGTTCGAGACTAAGCTTCACTAGCGCTATCTGTTGTTAAAACGTTTAGACGTTTACGAGCGTATGCCGAGGGAACGCGTCACATTTTCAAATTAAAAATTAAAATTTTATTTATTATTTACAATAAAAGACGAATTAACTTAAGTAATAGTCTATTTTAATAGAAAGTCCTAATTTAATAATTTATTGTCGATTTTTAACCCAAAGTTCTTGAGGGTTGGGGGGGCGATCGCCCTATCGCCCCCCCCTTGGATACGCGCCTGTGGTTGTTTACTGTTCTTATTGTTGTCATATTAACGTTTTTCGACGCGTTTAGAACCTCTACTAGTCAGAACTTACTATACACTAACTATTTAAACAACTTTTTAAAATTATTAATTATTTTTGGGCAAGATATAACCCTAAATCTTTAGGCCTACTCTTAATGTATAGCTGTTGAAGAAAAATCCAATGCTATTTCCCTTATACTAATCGCTATACACATTAATTAACTTCTCTAAAAGAGATTAACTTTTAAATCACCGATATTATTCTTAATTAATTGAAGTAGATTTTATAATCTTTGATGACTAAGACTTCTGAAAATCGATGCTATTTCACCGGTGGCTGCACAGCCTGGATGTGGAGTGATTGGAGTACAAAGAGGTTATGGCTAAATGAATTGGTTGTTGGTGCAGTGGAAATGCAGAGACATCATGTGTGCGAGCGAGAGCGCGCGCATCGCTCGTGATCGACGCATTGTCCGTGCGACTGAATAATGAAACTGTAATGAAGGCTGTATTGTCCGGTGGCATCGCATGTTGCCAGCCATCACTGCCCTGTCATCCACGATAAACTGCCTGGCCTGCTCGAAATCGGAATCCAATATCACCAGGACAGGAAGCGGCCGAAACAGTGCCTGAAGCAGTAATATGAAAGCCTTCATCTTGATGTAAGGCTTAAGTGAATGTGGAAAATTGTGCGGTTTTTCGGATGATTCCTCTGTTGGATTTGAATGAATGTGACCAGATGTTTTGCTAGTGAGTAGTCACTCTGATATAGTCCTGATCAATCTTCCACCTTCGCCTACAGTTTAACCAAATAGGCGTAGCCTATACTCATAGTATTTTCAACTTTGTAGGTATTAGACTTTAAGGTTATAAGGTGTTATAACATAATTTAACCGAATATCTTGAAAGCTTTTCACCTAACTAGAAAGCCTAATTTATGAATATCAGTTACATGGCTAAGCTAAAGGTTTTCTGTTTTTACTACTTTATAAATTATCATTTCCTCAGTTTTCTTCCAGACATTTTTGTCCAAGGTGTGAAAAAACTTGTGAAATCCTCTCAACAAATCATACTATTAAATTTTTATTGCATTTTGTTTAATTATTTTAACAATTAACTTATAAAAGAACATTCAATGTTCAATAATTGTACTGATATATTGCTTTCAGTGTTTTTTTTTCAGTCCCTTCTATTAGTTCACACTCTCCTTATATATATCTTGCTCAAATTCCAATCGTTAATAAAATATTTTTTATTCATCCGCTTAAGTTCAAATACGATTTTTGAAAACTTGTAGTGAATGTTGTAGACTTGATGGAAGTTGTAGGGTGTTGTAGGCTTGTGTTATTGTTTTATTTTCAAATAGCAATTCTTTAATTAAATTTAATATTGACTTAATTTTAGTTTTATGTAGGAGAAAACGTTTCATAAAAGAGGCAAGGTATATAATATAGTTATTTCGTCCCATTTGGCTCAAGATGGGTGATAACATATGATTTCATTAACATCTGATTTTATATTATAGGTTATGTGGTAGAACAGCTGTTTTAACGCATGTGTTATTTTATTAATATAATTTGTAATTATTTAATAAAATGTAACTAAAGTAAAAATTTTCATTGTTGACCTAAATAGGAATTGACTTGAAAAATTTTTTGCTACTTATTTTTTTAATTTAGCACACGAAATTATAACTCTAAATTTTTGAAGAGCGCTCTGTTACGTGCTGTTGGGCCAAGTTATTAGGGTATTCAGGGATTAATTGCCTCTTGAGTCTGACCTTGTCGGGCAATTAAATAAATACAGCCCCAAAAGTACTTTGGCAAGGTTGGTTGACAAAAATGTCTATTGTTCAATTCGCCTACACTCCACTACACAATCAATCCATTGTTTGTCAAAGGACGGCATTATATTCATTCTATGACGTGGTGAAACAATAGGATTCTCTTCCCCTTGTCTGAAATAGAGTTGTGTGTGTGTTTGTGTGTGTTTTTTTGTGGTAAGGTCTCCAGGAGCTTCTTTTTAGTGCCTTAGGTTCTTTTTACCAATTAAAAATTATAGTTTTTTCTGAATCAAAATTCGATTAAAATATGGACAAATAGATATTCGAAAAGGATTTGATGGTTCGTTATCCATGACGATTTCATTTTTGCAGAAAAATAATGAAGCAGCCAGTCGAGAAAGGCGACAATAGATTTACGATATTTTAGCTCGTTTTCCAACTTATAAAATACATTTCAGCTTTCAGTGTAGACTAGGAAATAAGTAAGAAATTACTAAGGCTGGGTAAATAATAACCTGGTTCTCGGTCTTACAGATCGTAAGCCCTTTCAGAAACATAATGAATTTTACAACTATACATCCTTAAAACTAATGGATCTTTACAATGAATCTCTACCTAACCTAACCGAACGTAACTAGTCAAATCTAACCTAAACCTAAACTAATCCAACCTAGCCTAGCTAGTTTAACCAAAACGTAGCTAGTCAAACCTAACCAAACTTAACCAGTCAAACCTAACCTAAACCTACCAAACTAAGCTACTCCAAGAAAACATAACCTAACCAAACTTATTCAGTCCATCCTATCCAAACCTACCAAATTTAAGTAGTACGACCTAACCTAACCTATCTAAAGCTCTACCTAAACCCCTAAACCTAACTTGCTTAACCTAACCTATCCTAAGTAATTTTCTTCTGTCCATTAAAAAAAATAATAAACCCCAATTAAATATGAAAATAACAGAAAACAATGTGTAAAAATCAAACCACCAACATAACCAAAACTGTGAAAAGTGTACGTGTTAATTGAACGGTTCCTAAGTAACAATTAGGTTACAATAATAAACATTCTAATTTATTTAGGCCTAGCTACTTCAACTTGTTAACCTGGATTTCTAAAATTTTATCACAATGTTTCATTTAAGCAAACAGTATCGACTTGGAAATGATATTCTTTATATCAAACGTTTTTCACAAACTTTTAATCTTATTGCTTCAATGATTTTTACTTCGTAGTTAACCGAAGGATTTTGTAAGATATTGTGATTAGTTTCTTCATTTTGCATTAGTTTTTGAATTCCTTCTATTAGTTCACACTCTCCTTATACGTTGTACAAAGTTTCAATGGTTAATAAAATACTTTTTATTCTTCCACTTAAGTTCAAACACATTTTTTTAAACTTGTAGTGGATGGTACTTGATGTTATTACAGTCTTTTCAAATATTATTTCATTAAATAAATGTAATAATGAATTAATTTTAGTTTTATGTGGGAGAAAAATATTTCACAAAGGGGGCAAGTTATGTAATATAGCTATTTCGTCCCATTTGGTTTAAATAAGTGATAACATATGATTACATAAAACAGTGATTTTAGTGGTAAAACAGCTGTTTTAACACATAGGTTATGCTACTTTATTCATATTAATTGTAATTATTTAATAAAAAAGAATAAAACAAAATAAATATTTTTCTTTTTTTGATCTAAGTAGGAATTACTTTTAAATCCTTTTGTTTATATAAGTAGAAATCGGGGCATTTGAGATGCAGAAATTCAGACGTTAATTTATGCGTCTCAACTAACTTGTTTCTTATAACATGTTTAGGTAATATACAAATTTCAAATGAGTAAGGTGTTGAGAATTTCTTTACGAAGATTTTATAAATTTTCATCTGCCTCCCTTCGGAAAGAGAGTTTTAAATCTTTCTACATTTGCGAAAGTTACTCTAATTTAGTGAAAAGAATGAAAAGGGAGTTAGCGAAATAGCAACCAGAATGGGAGGTAAGGGAAGTCAGATCACTGATAAAAGAATGCAGATCCAAGCACCCCAAAATCTCTTCAAATCTTAGTGTGTTATTGACGTTTGATAGCTTTAACTCTCTAAAATTAGCAAATTAAAAACAAATTTTAAAACTGTATCGATTGAGTGAAAGATAAACGAATGTTAACAAAAGGGTTGGCGGTATAATGGCCTATTATTGTTACAAAAGGATTAATTGGACCGGCAAAATAGGCTCCCCTTGTAATAAGACCTTGTCGGGGGAGGGGGTTGACACTCTATTACACATGTTTAGGGGTGAAGCACTACGTATTTTCAACATTTAGCGAAATCACCTCAAGCATTGCTTTCATCAGCTGGAGTGTTTTATTTCATTTCTAATAATCAAAGAAAATGGTAGTTTGTCTATTATTTGTAAATATAGATTTTTTCTATACGAGAGTTATATAGGCTAGTCCTTTTAGCTATCTTTAGCTTGCGCAGAAAACGAGCCACATTTTTTTGTGAAAAAAAAGGAGTTCTATGAGTTTTAGTACGTAGGCCTATAGGGTAGAAGTATTTGTATAGATTAAATTCATTATAGGCTAACAACTAAAAAAAACAAATGAATAATAACTTACATGTTTTTTATAATATGGTCTTACCCCACGTCGCTGTCGTAGTTTGGAAAATGGTTTTCAAACTATGACAGTCAAATTTTTAAATTGTCTATATTTTTTCATAAAAAGCCGAGGTAATAGAGTTCTTGTTATTAACTTCCTGATGTAGTTCATGCTAAATTGCAAGTGTGTTCATACTTGACATTATCTCGGTCCATGTGAACCGATATCTCATATGGTTACCCATGACTTCACGAAGCATGTTTATTACGTAACGTTAGCTTTTCTAATTGCACGCTACGGTAGCCAGTAAGCGTTACCTTACATGATACGGTACTCAATACGCAGTACGTTACACACTACGGCAGTCTCTAAATTCTCGATAAATATATAGTGCATCTTGATAGGGCAAACGTAATTCTCGTTAAATCTATAGTGCATCTCGATAGGGCAAACGTAATTCTCGTTAAATACAACGTGCTTCTTGATTGGGCAAATGTAGTTCTCAATATATCCAACGTGGTTCTCGATACGGTAAACGCAATTATCGATTAATCAAAAGTGCTTCTCAATAGGGCAAACGTAGTTTTCGAAAGATCCAACGTACTTCTCGATAGGGCAAACGCAGTTCTCGATATATCAAACGTATTTCTCGATAAATACAACGTACTTCTCGATAAAGCAAAGGTAATTCTCGATAAATACAACGTGATTCTCGATAGGGGAAACGCAATTATCGATAAATCCAAAGTGCTTCTCAATAGGGCAAACGCAGTTCTCGATATATCCAACGTATTTCTCGATAAATACAACGTGATTCTCGATAGGGGAAACGCAATTATCGATAAATCCAAATTGCTTCTCAATAGGGCAAACGTAGTTCTCGATATATCCAACGTGCTTCTCGATTGGACAAACGTAATTCTCGTTAAATATAACGTGCTTCTTGATTGGGCAAATGTAGTTCTCAATATATCCAACGTGGTTCTCGATACGGTAAACGCAATTATCGATTAATCCAAAGTCCTTCTCGATAAGGCAAACGTATTTCTCGATAAATACAACATACTTCTCGATAAAGCAAACGTAATTCTCGATAAATACAACGTGCTTCTTGATAAGGCAAAATCAATTTTCGATAAATACAACGTGCTTCTTGATAAGACAAAAGCAATTTTCGATAAATCCAAAGTGTTTCTCGATAAGGCAAACGCAATTTTTGATAAATCCAAAGCGCTTCTAGATAGGGCAAACGTGCTTCTCGATCGGGCAAACTTAATTCTCGATAAATACAACGTGCTTCTTGATAGTGCAAACGTAATTCTCGATAAATCCAAAATGTTTCTCGATAAGGCAAACGTAATTATCGGAAACGCACACTCTATCTCTGGCAACGGAAACTTGATTGTAGATAACACAAACGTAAATATCAGTAGTTGAATACAACTTGTGTTTATTCCAAAATACTACAATCTTACAAAACCTGTTTAAAAATTTGTTATTGCGTTAAGGTCTGGCTTTATAAACGAGTAATAAATCGATTAGATCGCTATAAGTGTAGGTGTTGTGTCGCCAGTCTACTTACACGTGCTCGTCTCCTCTTGTTACTTCTGGCTTCAGGTCAAAGCAAAGTTCAGCCGTGTGAGGTATAATGTTACAATGGTCGAAGCTTTCTTGTCTTACATAACGCCCGTATCTTCACCACGAGGGTGGCGTGAATTTAATAGCTGTAAGCTAAACGTTTCGGTGTTTATAGCGCGACAAATATTTTCTTACTTTCAAAAATAATTATTTTATAAATTGTTACTATTAATTTACATTCTCCCTATATGTATTTATATAGGCCCTATCTTTTTCAAATTTTCGATCGTTAATAAAATATTTTTATTCGTCCACTCAAGCTCAGATTCATATTTTTAAACTTGTAGTGGATGTCACTTGATATTGATGCAATTTATTGAAATATTAAATCATTAATTTAATTTAATTATTAATTCTTATTAATAAATTTCTTTTTCTATTTTGCCATTTATTATTGTTATGCAGTCATTTGTATGTCCATATTTATGTTAATTGTAGTTATTTAATAAAAAGTAACTAAAATAATTTTAATTTTTTTTTATCTAAGTAGGAAATGACTTGGTGATTTGATTTTTTCTCAATGTTTTTTGTTTCATGTTTATTGTTTTTAGAGATCTAAACATTTTTGGTGGTTCTAATGTCTGTGAGTGTTTTCTACAGATGTTGCTTAAAACAAACGATTGTTTCAATATTATATATCTTTAGTATTAAACGATAACCGACAACATGTTGGATATTTCACATTACTTTTCCCTTAGTTAACATTTAATACATTTAATAAACATTTAATTACTTACATTTAAATACTTATAAACATTTAATAGCCTATAGTTTTGCATTTGAGAAGATTGCGTGGATGAAATACCAAGTTAACTCGGATGTTTAGTTAACATAAAAGGTTATTTTTAAAATCGAATAAAAATTCAGTGTGCGTAAGGCGTAAAACTTATAGATAGGCCCTATATTTAATAAAACACACACTTACCGAAAATCATCTTACGAGGCTGTTGGAACTAATCTTCATTACACAATTGAACTTTTAAACTGGAAAACAATTTACTATCGTATCTTATCGTGTTATGGCCTACCAAGAACGTGTATAGAAATATACCATCACAATCATTGCAACAGATTTTAAGTGATGTGAAGGTAGAGCAGCATTAGCTAGATATTTTTGGTTTTCTGACATGTAAATTTATTTTAAAATTTTATGCTGATTATTTATGAAATATTTGGTTTATTACAAACAATTATACACAGCAAAATCTGAAAAAAACATTGTTTAATTTCCTGAGTTACTATAAATTAAAGACACAAAAATGAAACAACTTATAATTACTTTTAAAATAATTAGGTTGTTTTAAATTTTTGTTTTATAATTGGTTTTCATTAAAAAATTATCCATAAATTATAGACGTAAAGTTATTTACAAAATCTTAGTAAAAACTGATCTACTTTTAGATTCAAAACTGATATTGAGATTGGCAAGAAATAAATTAACTCGATCTCTATATATAATTTTATTTACTATACAGTATTGGGTCTTAGACAAAAAGCTTAAATATACGATACAAGAACACTGACATTAGATAATACATGAAAATAAAACATCACAAACATAAAGAACAACAAAAAAGAAACATAAGAAAAATTTACTATATTATAATATAAGCTTATTATAGCTCACAAAAATAAACTACGAAACAGTCTATCTTATATACATGTCTTATATTCATAAACTGACTTTAGAAGCTAATTCATGCAACATATTATAATATAGTAACTTTGGATTTAGGTTTTTACATTGAAATTTGTAAAATTTTGCTTTTTATAATTTCACGTAATGTTAACGTTTTGTAAATTGTGTTGCTCCTAAATATAGGCCTATAGTTAAACCTGTAGCATGTGTGTTGTTTGAAAGGTAATATAATACATTTTTTTAATCACTTAAACAATAGTTTATGACTATCCGAACTTTAAATTTAGTAAATTTTACAAAACTTACTGAGACAGAACGTTTTCGATCGCTATGTGCCGATCTTCATCAGTTACTTCTGCTTGGAGATGTTGGGTTAAGCGGTGACGGTTTTAATGGTAGGTTTTCGATAGTATCGAAGAGTATGTGTGATTTGTATTGTGTTTGTTCGTTTAATATGATTGTACTTTGTGTTTTTGTGTGTCTGTAAATTTCATATTGTTTTAGTGTGTTGAGATATGGCCCTTTTTTGTTGATGTGTAGGATTTCTAGGTTATGGTAAATGTCTGTGTATTTGTGTCCTGTTTCTTTTATGTGATTGTAAAATGTTGAGTTGGTGTTCTGTTTGTGTTCTTCGGCTCTTTGTTTAAAGCTGCGACCTGTTTGTCCAATGTAGAAATTGTTACTAAAAGGACCTCATCTCAACACAATAGAACAATATGAAATTTACAGATACACAAAAACACAAAATACAAACATATTAAACGAACAAACACAAAACAAATCACACATACTATTTGATACTATCGAAAACCTACCTTTAAAACCGTCACCGCTTGATCCAACATCTCCAAGCAGAAGACACTGATGAAGATCGGCACATAGCAATCGAAAACGTTCTATCTCTGTAAGTTTTAACAAATTTACTACATTTAAAGTTCGGATAGTCATAAACTAGTGTTAATAAGTGATTAATAAGATTCACCAAACGTAATGGACTACAAAATTCAAGAATAAATTTTTAGCTCCTAAAGATAATTTCAGTTTAAAATCAAAAAGAGAACCATATTTTTTAAACTAATTAAATTTATCAAATTTTACTGTCTATAGTTGTTCATAATCAACCAAATAAATGTAGATTATTCTTGTTTAAGATTTTATTATCAGTTAATTTCTGAAATCACCACACGAGTATTATTGCACATAGCCTCGGCAGGTGTAGCTATCTTTGAAGACTACTGCTATAAACAATTCCGAAGTAATGAGATAGGCCTACATAACTCGGCCCAGTATCAGATGCTCTGTGCTTAATATACTACCACGGCAATTAATGTAATAATGATAATTATAAACTGCTGCTATCTGTGGACGGTAAATTGAGATGTTTAGGCGGGGCCGCGTCCATAAACATAGCAAGCACTAACACCCAATAACAAATAACTTATTTGTAACACTTAGACCGGTCATTATCTCTCTAATACGTGTCCGGCCCGGTTGCTAAGCGACCGCAGAACTAAGGTTGTTGTACGTTCCGCAGGAGTCGACACAAATCGATTTCGGATAAAAATACTTTTTATAATTAGCATGTGGACTGCTAATTAGAAGGAGAGAACTGATCCTTCGGTTGTTGGGCGAGAATAAGCGCCTAGGAAAAATTATCTGAAACTCCTTGTAACGGAATTTTAAACTTTACATTGAGTGCACAACTATAATGTGATACAATGGTTATCGAAACTATTTCACTGAATAGAATTTTGAACCTTAATATAAAGAAAATTAAAACAGTACCAAAGGAGCCGTTTCAAATATTAATTGTGTAAAATAATTATAATAATTATAAACACTTATTATTATTATAATAAGTAATAAACAGTAATAAACTGTAATAATTACAGTAAACTCCCGATTATCCGTGGGCGGATTAACCGGTTTGCGGATTATCCGGGGTCTGCCATTGTTTTACAAATATCCAATTTTTATTCCAGTCAGATTCATGTGTTTAAATTTCCAATGAATTAAGACGTAAATACATATAAGGCTTAATAGAAGTTAAGATGAAGGGAATAGATATGTAAATATGTACGTAGTAATTTTTACATTGAAAGGGAAGCATCCCGACGCGGGCCAGCGAAATAAAAGGGGTGAGCAGACTACTGTACATAAGAGACAGTGACAAAATCTTTGGTCGCCCGAAAACCTAATGTGTATCATAAGATTGTAAACAAATGTCAGCTAATCCCGGCTATAAATAGTCTAGGACGTGACATATGCATTATCCATGTCTGTCATATACATTATCGATCTTTATGGCTTTGTGACACACGTGACACAAGTAGACACTGTGCGACAAAATGGTTCTCAAGAAACGTAGATCGCACATTAAAGCTAAATCAATGCTCACAAAAAAACAGACGAAAGTAACAGATTTTTTTGTTAAAAAGTGAAAGTATTATGAGTGAAGGAAATTACATATGTACATACATACTTACTTTTGACATATACTTTTACATAAGTACGTATTGTAAATAGTTAGACATATAAATGTAGGCCTACATGTTATAATCCGTCAAATACATCGACATTTTAAAGTATTTTCTGTATTTATTTTGTTCTCTGAAGATTATTTGTGAATTGCATTAACCGGGGTCATTATTTGTGTAACTTATGGTATAATAATCGATTATTTATCGATGGTTTTGCGTATTCTTTGTTCATAGCGGATTATCCGGGGAATTTGTTATCCGGCGTTGCCGGGCCACCCTATTCGACGGATAATCGGGAGTTTACTGTATTACAATAATTAAACATTTGTAATTATTACTAGGTGTAATAATTATTACCATAAAAACATTGGAAACAACCCCAGTATCACAAAAGTAATAGAAAATAGCTAATAATTCGTTACCTAAGATCAAACCCTTATGTACTTAAAGTAGCTAATCTAGTTTGTAATTTATTGTTTCCTAGATTGTCATTTTGTAATAAGACCCTCTGATGATGATGACATGGTCATCGAAATGTACATAAAGGTTTAATCTTAAATAACTTGTATTATTATTAATTTTTGATTATTTTTGTGCTATTGGGGTTGCTTCCAATATTTTGTTTTTAATATATTGTAACACTGTGCTCTTGATATTGTATGTAATAATAATGTGAGTGTAAATGTAGAGATATTTCCCTTCTCTGATTTCATAAATGGTATCTAGAAATACTTTTCATCTCGCCGTGTTTTGTGGTATGTTTATCTACTATTGTAGATAATTTGTTTTGTACTATTGTTTTGTGATACGTTATTGAACTACTACCTGCAAAAGTGATTATGGAATCGGTCTTAAGGGTGATAAAAATCCAACAAAAAAGTTTTAACAAATGTAAAATAGAAGGTAGAAAAATACACTACCTTCTACTCTTTTGTTCAAAGCAATTATTGTTAATTTTAAAGCGATTTTTAAATTTAAAGTTATATTGCTTATAATGTCAACACTTTGATAGTTAACTCGAATATGTTTGTGTTTCACATTCGTTCGTCTAAATGATTTTATGAGTTCAGTCTCTAATGGTGACGTTGATGCTGAAAATGGTGATTGTGATGATGTTTGTGATTATGATGGTGAGAAGGAAAGTATGATTATAATAATTATTATTACATTACTGATGATGTTGGTAGTGATGGTGGAGAGAGTGGAAATACTGATGACGGGGATGATGATAATAATGGGATCGTGATGATGATAATGCTATGGTTACGATAGTGATGATGATGACGATAGTCATTATTATTCCCATAATAACTATTAAGATTATGGTTGTATTAGAGGTTGTTTCGGTTGTTTTCGAGATGGTAATATGTTAAAAATGGTGATCATGATGATGACAATAATGCTGATGATAATGATGATGACGATGTCAATGAAGACGGTGTAGTGATGCTAGTGATGATGTTCGTGATTGATTAGGATGAAGGATATCATTATTATAGTGATGGTGAGGATGATCGTGATTATTGGGCATTATCACTATCATGTATTGATGATGATGATGATGATGATGATGACGATGTCGATGAAGATGGTGTAGTGATGCTAGTGATGATGTTCGTGATTGATTAGGATGAAGGATATCATTATTATAGTGATGGTGAGGATGATCGTGATTATTGGTAATTATCACTATCATGTATTGATGATGATGATGATGATGATGACGATGGTGACAACGACGACGATTATGATGATGATGAGAATGTTAGCTATGATGATGACAACGTTGGCGATTAAGATGTTGGTGTGGTGAGATATAGATACAGAATAGAGATAGAAACTGCCACGCCTCTGTCGACCTTTTCTTCATGAAGACTCGTTGTACCTAAGAAGATCTGAGTAAGTCTAGTAGTAAGCAAAACCAGAGCGTGGGAACGGAAAGTCCGTGGCTCACATTCTTGGTAATAAGTTGGTCGTTCAGAGATATAGGCTTATTGTTCGACTTCAATTTGCGTTTTTTTTTTTTAAACTGCATAACTCAAGAGGATAGATAAAATCAATTTTATAAACTCAGTAAGTTATTTATATAAATTGGATGTAAAAATTGTCCCATAATTAATTTTGTCACTCAAGAAATTAATCCATTTTCCCACAATATGTGATTATTTTCTGCCCAAACGGCGTTTATAGATTTTTTAGACCCAGTAAGTAACCTATTCTATGAAGCCCATATGTTACAAATAAATACATCTTTTTTGCAGATTCAATTCACGTATAAACGTTTTCTCTAAGAACTAAACGGGCAACGATTCTGAATAATTCTTCGAACATTAAAGACATTAAATACGAAATAGGCCTACATAACTCAAACATTTCAACGTTAACATAGCGAATCTATCAACCTTCCGCCTCGTTAGTGCTTGTTATAGAGTCTAGCAAATGTCACCATTTTAAATGCCGTAGAGAACAGTTCAGAAACAGAAAATGGCCAGTGTATGCTATAATAAGCTACAAGAGCCATGTTAGTAATAAGATTCTGAGACATGTGAAGTAATTGGATCAATTTGTAATTGTTGAAAAAGAATGCATTATATTACTTCACAAATAATGTCTGATTCCTTCGCATTTCCAAAAGAATCGTTCAAAGACGTTTTTGTGTGTTATAAAAAAATAATTTCATACCTCGCAAAGAATATTTGATGCTTTCGCATTTCCAAACAAATCGCTCGATGACAAGAAATAAGAGCAATTTACAATGTAATTGTAAATGTTTTAAGGATTATCTGAGGGAGTCGCAGAAAATATCAAGGCTTTGCGACAGTTTGAGTAAAGTCGATTCGGTTTCGATTGAATTTGTGTTTACGCGAGTTAGTCCCACTCAAGAATTAACCATCCCCTTAGTAGTTTGATCAATAGCGAACCGTGCCCTCAGTAATCCCCCGTCAAGGGCGGAAAGGGTGTTATAAGATTATATAGCGAGTCTCAGACAAAGAATCAAAGAGAATAATTCAACAGAGGGCAAGACGCCTGCTTTAGAAAATCCTGTTATACCAGTTGCCACCATCTATATTGACAAATTGATTATAGGCTTCAGTCAAGTTATTAAAAATCCTGCAGCTTCAGTCTCTGAGATGCTAGATTCGGGTAAGCGTTCAAATTATGTTTCGAGTTAGTTACGTTCAACTTTTGTTTTATTAATGCTATCTTTTTGTAAACTAATGCTTGAATGGAAAAATTGTATTTGAATAAAAATCTTTTATTCAATTCCTTCTATTACTTCACACTTACCTTATACATAGACTATCTTTTTCAAAATTTTACATCTTAATAAAATACTTTTTATTCATCTACTAAAGTTCAAATACACTTTCTTTAAACTTGTAGTGGATGGCACTTGATTTCAATACATTTTTTTTCTAATATCAATTCAATAATTAAATTTACCAATCTATTAATTTTTGCTTTATATGGGAGAAAAACTTATCAAAAATGGGACAAGGTATGCAATATTTCGTTCCATTTGGCTTAAAATAAGTGATAACATGATTTCATAAAACACCTGATTTCATTTTATAGGTTATGTGGTAGAACAGATGTTTTAACGAATAGGTTATGTTACTTTATTTATATTATTTGTGATTATTCAATGAAAAGTAGCTAAAATAATAATTTTTTACTCAAGTAGGAATATCCTCTAATTTTTTGTTTGTATTACGTATTTTCTAATAATGTAAACCTTAAGGGTAACTGATATTAGATTGTAATTTGTAAGAATTGACATTTTAATCCTATTTTTTAATTATTTGAACAAATTTGACAAAGGCAAGTAGTATCTTTGAAGAATATATTAAAAGATAATTCTCACACTGTAAGACCTGAAAATTCAGCGTCCACTTTTCATTCTTAAACAAGGTCACTCACATTTCGCAATTGTTTTAAGAATCATTTAAGTGTTTAAGTGTTATTTAATTAGAGGGGACTTTACCACATCTTAGATTCATCATGCACAGCAGGTTAATGCTACTTGTTACAAAAGTCAAACCTCGCCCTACCAATGACGAATTAAAGTTATAAAGGTATTTGGAAGTCGACAGGGCGAGTAGAGCTAAGCGCGACGTTGCCATTTCGTCCCTAATTCGAGTCGTTGACAATCATAGCAACACTGTCAATCTCGGTTGCCATAGAAACTGTCCTGATTAAGCGAAAAACCAACTAGAACCTAACTGCCTTCTTTCTTATCTGACAAAAGACTTAAATTTTAGTTCTACTATTTAGTTTACAAAATAACACATTTTAAATGTTTATTTGACCACTCGAAGTAACAATTGAATAAATGATAAGACGGTTGAAAATCGAGTCAAAAATGTTAAATAAATCGTTTTGACGCGATTTTCAACCGTCTTATCATTTATTTTATACTTAATTAAGTTCGTATTTACTTATATTTTTTTAGCCACCGTAATCTGTGTTTTTTACTTTTTACACAAAAAACATTCTATTTATCCAAGGATTAAAAACAAATATATATATACCCTACTTGAATCTATTGTATTATTCGTTTCGTGCCAAGTAACTACCTGAGAAATAAAATTAATATATATTTGTGTAGTTATGGTTTAACATCTATAGACCCACATCCTATGGGGCTAACGGATTCCGCATAATAATTAAACTGATTATAAAAATAATATTAATACAACTAAGGGAATTTATTATTTAAATAAAATTAATTGGTAACCATGTCTGTGCCCGTATTCGTGGGTGGTACACTTCCCCGTAGCGGCATCAGACAGTCAAATTGTGCGTGGAGTTCTATATATCTCTGTGTCTGATTCTTTACTCTTCTACCCAATAAGCCTCAGTCCTGATACCATTGAGCACCTGTTATAAGAGTTTAGTGAAGGTCACATTGAAAACAAGAATAATTTTGATTTTGTGAAACTGATAATTCTGACGACGATCAAAGTTACCGGGGTAGAACCTGTGAAGATGTGTTTAGTACAGGTGAACCAGGTGAAGATGTAATTATGGAGTTGCAAAGTATCGAGAGATAGGATGGTACTGATGATGCGGGTAGCAATACAGGGGAAGGAGACGATGGGAATGATCCACCTCTAATGTGAGTATTGACAGATTTTGGAGGGAAGGATATATTTGGAGTAAGGAAAACCTGAGGAAAGGGAAAGTGTAATAGGTATATGATCCAATGACCTATAAATATATGGAATATTGTACTTGATGACCAAGTCATTGGGAAAAACCTTAAGGAGAAATTACTAGACCGAAAGTGACCATGGAATAATAGTGGTATTAACGTTTATTCAGGTCCTTTACTAAACGATATGTTTACCCGACTAATTACCTAATAAACCAATAACGCAATGCAAGCTACATAAATATTCATTGGAATATTTAGATTCATAAGTGTCTCATTCATGCATTTTCATTATAATTGTTTATTTATAGTTAATTAGTCTATTATTAGATTCTGATGTTCCTATCTACAACTTCTTAAAACCCAAAGTACCTTGCATAGTTAATCGTTCTATTTTTAAATGATGCAAACCAATTTATGAAATTTCATGCATTTGTGGAGTTTGATTTATTTATTGTGGAGATATAATTCAAAAGACTAATAACACAAAAATAGCTTGGACACCTGAAGACACATATTTCACAAATTTTTAACCGAAGTGAATATTTAAAATACTGTCAATGCTAACTTATTTGAATGTATAAATTTGCATGCTAAAACATTTTGCTAAAAGTGAACCGTTAACTATATTTCATCACAAAAATTGTTTGCTTTTTAAAATTAAAAAAACTTTTTAATGAAACTATTTCAGTTATTAACTTTTATATAAAAACTTTACTATTATATTAAATGTTTTTTGGCTTTTTTAAAACACCTAAATACCCAATTATTAATAAGAGAAGTGTTCTTTTAGTGTTTTTAAAACAGAAACCTCTGAAATAAAAACTAAATTCAAGAAAACAAAATTGTATTTCTAAAAGTAATCAAGTTAGAAAGATTAAATCATATCTGTTAGAAACAAGTGAGTTTTTTACTAGACAATATGTTATTACTAGATATATTATAAATGGGATTCATTTCACAAAATCAAAAGAATATATATATATATATATATATATATATATATATATATATATATTGTATCAGTTGCATTTTATATTTGGGTAAACTATTGTTTTTTTACCTCGTATTATTTGCATAGCGTAGGATTTAAGAAAATCTGTTAGGAAGGAATAACGCCTGCAAGCTATGTCAATACGGCCGGGGAGATGTTAAGGGTGTTTATTAAGGAGTTTGGTATCCCCGAACCAGGATTAGGCTTAGACCGACTCAGTGACCCGGACAAAAGGTCGACATCCCTCCTAGTTGCATTGATTGAGTTGCCTGGGTTGGGGCTAAAATCTGCATGTCGATAAACAAACGCGCTGCAACCCACATTTCGTGTTATCAACAATTATAGTTCTATTGGCGGCCGCGGTCACTGTTGGCACGGCCTTAAACCAAAATGGACGGAACAATAAATCGCCCGCAATACAAATGTCACCAGAATAACAAATGTTGGTAAATTATTAAATTATTGTTGTTTCAATATAATATGCACTGTTTGTTCGTTTAGTTATGTTGTGTTCACAAGGTTTACTTATGTTGTGTTCGTTTAATGTTGTCTTTCCATGTAGATAGCGATCATTTCATATTATTATCTACACCTTTTACAATCTTCTGCCCTTGACCTTATTTCACTATTCTATATCCTTCACTAAGAGTGTATAAGCAATATGCCATTACGCTATCTGGTCAAGTTGACTACGAAGAGTTTAACATCCGTACGTTTAGTATGGGCCACGTAACCGTGCACTTGAGAGATCGTAGTAGGCGAGACGAGAGGTAGAGTGTTACTATAAATACTTTTCTACAAACATAATAAGGACTGTCAAAACACTGACTTGGATGAAATGGTCGATAAATTGGCATCATTATGAAATGAAAAACAATCTTGAAATATATGTAGACATATCGAATGCAGAAGCTGTTGATGTATAGAACATTCTGTAAATATAACATATTTTAAAAAGTGGTAGTTCACGAAAAATCTCGTGCAATCTCTCAGAGCCAAGTGCACGATTATGTGGTTCGCACATTACAATTAAAGTTAGGCTCTTTGTGCACCTTGAGAGATCGCAATAGACGAGATGGGATGTAGAGGATCAGTATAAATACAGTGTGTGAGGTTTAACGGTGTCCCTCGTTCTGCTCTAGCATTTGGCTACTAGCCTAACTGAAAACATACAATACATATATCGTCTCTTTCGTAATCGCGTTTCTTTCTTTGCAGAAGCAGAGCAACACATTTAAAGATCATGTCTACATCAAACTATTACAGTATTATCATTTAGTTAATTAGAACTGTTTACACTTTAAACACGACACTGATGTTTTCTGAAGTGTTATTTTCTGAAGTGTTACACGGTTAAAGCTCACGCACTGTACTTTCCTACAATCATGATAAGGACTGTCAAAACACTGACTTTAATGAGATGGTAGATATAAGTTAGACAAACTCGATGATAAATTGGCATCGTTATGAAATAACAAACAATCTTGAAATATGTGTAAATATATCGGATGCAGAGGCTGTTGATGTACAGAACATTCTGAATATGTAACATGTTTTAAAAAGTGGTAGTACACGAGACATCTCGTGGAATCTCTCAGGGCGAAGTGCAGTGTTACGTGGTCCGCACTTTACGGTTAAAGTTTGGCTCTTCGTGTTAAGGTTTGAGGTTAGGGTTAAGAAGGACTTACGTGGGGCTCGAGTATCAGTTCCTTAGGTTGACCTTGCCTGTATCAAGAATCTAAGCAGGAAAATATATAAAACCTGGAAATATCGAAGCAGGAAATATATAAAACCGTAATTACATTTACGTAATATTTATCAATTATTTCGAATTCTTCATATTATTCCTTGAAAATAGAGGCTAAATACGGCGTATTTATGTCGATATTTAATGAATATTAGTTGTAGTTTAATAAATATAGGAAATCGAAATTTAACAACTGTTATCTTTTCCATTATCTTTAGAAATGACACAATTACGCCTGTTTCGCCATTATAATATTACGTCTGTTTCCAAGAAATAATATGTTTAATCAAAAAGCTTTAGTAAAGAGTACCTAAATGTTAGTTTAAATAATTTATGTTTTGAAGACCTAGTACGACACCAACGAGTACGTCACCCGAATGAGTGTGTGAGGGTTACCTAATCTTCAGAAGCTCATAGGAGTTTGCATAGAGTAAGGTTTTTGCATCTTTTGTAACATAAAAAATTTTTAATATATTAGAACTACTTATTTTTATTATATAGGCCTACAGCTTTTTAACTGTCAAATTTGTGATTTGATAATTAGTAGAAAATTAGTGTTTTTAACTTTTCGTAAACGTGCAAAATACATGCATTACTACTTTACTTGAACTATTCTGTAGTAGTTCCTCAAATAATGAGTAATACACGAAAGCTGTCTACACGAAGCTGTATAGGAAACTTGCGAAAGATGCGTACAGGACACATGCGTCCAAGTTTTGACAGATGGTTAGGATAAGTTATGACGTCAGAACATTGGGATAGGCGAAAAATGCGTCAACTTTTAGCCTTAGACGGGTTTTTAAAATCATTGAGCTACATAAACGAGTTTACCTCTGAGGTAAACGTAGATGTCGCTTAGTTTTTTTTGGAGCTGATGATCCTTTAAAACTTTATTAAACCTGTTATCCATTACACTTTTACCAGGCTTTGGACTGGCAAAATGAGATATTTTACGCCATCATTTAGGCGTCTTTATAATCAGCTTCTACGATCGTCATTTTTTTGGTTTTTTATATTTTTAATTAATAAAATGTTTGTAACCTTCTGTGTTGACGAAATGTACATCAAGGGTGTTTAAATATTTGTAGCAAGGGCTATTGTTATTTATTTATCATAATTACGCTACTGTGCTCTGTATAAAATTTCATTAAAAATTATTTTAAAGTTGTACAGAAATATTTTAATTTTAAAATCTATATTACAACTTGACCTTATTATCACGACTGTGAAAGGCTAAGTGGAAACACTGTTTTCAACCCATTTTGACAGGGAAAATCCCAAACCTTGAATTATATTAGTATATAGTTTAGGGGTTGTTGACCTGGGGTGACAACTGGAGTCTAGTTTGTGTGCTCTTTTCGCTTATCAAATTTACGACTTACCCACGTCAATTCCTATTGTTTCCTTATTTCACTGTACCTGTTTTATCATTCTTGAATCATTCTATGAATCCCGTTCGAAACTATACCCTTCTTGAAAATAATGAATATTATGTTTAAAGTTTATAAATTTAACAGTTTTGTGTTTGAACATGAGCGTCTCATTCGTTCATGCTTCTGATATCGTTTACAACTCACCAACACCGAAGTGAGGTTAGAGTAATTAGATGAAAAGAACTTCACAGCTGACTGGAGCTTGGGCTGATAGCGTTTACAACTCACCAACACCGAAGTGAGGTTAGAGTAATTAGATGAAAAGAACTTCACAGCTGACTGGAGCTTGGGCCAGCAGCCAAGCATCTATGTAGGCTCTCAAGGACACCCTCGACGCTTCATTCACTACTTCGTATTTGCATACCTTTTCTCTTCATCACCATAGTACAAACAACATCGCTCGTCCGTGCATAAATCAATTTGTAAAAAAAGACACAAGTAAATTTTGAAACCCTAAGCCGTCTCACACGTCAATCAATATTCCACACTCAGCGAAACTATTTACATTATTGTCGATTACATATTTGTTTTCATCGTTGTTTGACCTCACTATTTGAACTTACGCCTGACTTCATGGATGCAATGTGAGAAGAAGCTAACCTTTTGTTCATGAAGATTAAGTTCCTAACACCCATTATCCTGTGGAATTTGCAATTTCTTATATACAAGATAAAATGCTGTGGATAATTAAAATTTTCCACTTTAACAAAAATTGTAAAAATAATGTTGATTATTAACTTTTTAGTTTAAATTACGTAGAATATTTACTATTGTTGTTTATTTTGAATTTTTTGGTTGGAAAAATGGTCTCAATATGTTAGATAAGTTAATTTCGGCTACAATATTCAGAACTTGAAAGTTTTTATCAATTCAAAATTTTGAAATTGCTTTACTAGTTAATTTTGCTTTAAAATATAATATTTAGCTATACATTTTCCATAATTTTATTAAATAAATAATTATCCAAAAATTAAATCCGAATTCTGTAAAAATCTACCTTTGCTATTTTGTAAAACATATAGCTAAGGTAAAAACAATTGATAAAAAAAATACACGTCTAAATATTTGAGCCTAAATTTAAGTTTAGTGAAATATGAAAAACCAAGAGGCAAAGTAAACTTAAAAACATAGCTTATACGTATAAAATAATAACCATAATCAATTAGGGCTTCAAAACTAAATCCCTAAAACATAAGGATTAAAAAAAAACATTTTTAAATATGTATAACTAGCTGTAGGCTACAGTACCAAGCTTTGCTCTGGAACATTGTGATCGCATGGACGAGGAGTGAGGAACAAAACAAAGCATACGTTTCATAGAAGTTTAATTTTGCAATACTTCAGAGGCTGAGGCAATACAGAGCTAAGGCTTTTTTAATGGAACCGTTGCCAGAATCAATCTGATAAGAAATGTTTTTCTAGATCCTTTTGGCGATTTTAAGAAGTCCCCTCCCCCAACTCAATCCATTTATCATTTGCATTATGCATAAAGTCCCGTATGTTCACGCGTCAACTTGGGAATGCTTGATTGGACATATGATAGTAGATCACCTGTGTTGTAACTGTTCACGGCGCAAATCCACACCACATGATGCAGTCGTATCTCGGGTGGGTGCTGGCATTCTCTAATAACCTCTACTTACGATTTGGCGACCGGCGCAGCTCCATCACGACATGATCACACAAAAGTACCTCGATTAAGGGGAATATTTAATTCATATTCTATAATAACCTGAATGGGATGGAAGTGGATACGATTGTTTTTGTTATAAAGAATGTAATCAGGTAAAGTTTCACTTGTGACTGTGGTTGTTGCCGCGTAATACGGCGAGTGATCCCTCGTTTGCGGCAGATAATGCGGTTGCTGGTACACAGGTGACAGTTAAAAAAGCTGATTTCTTGCGGTCATGCTATGATACTGACGCAAAAGGTACATAAAAACAATCTTTGAAGCGCATTGTACCTCACGTCAAAATTTGACCGCAATCGTTGCAGAATGTTTTGAGTTTTTGAAGCGTACACAAACCACACTTATATTTTGTATAGCCCAATATAAGGATTAGATTTTTTTAAATGGATACAATTGTAATAACTCGTGGATATTGTTATCAAAAAAATTTGTGTAACTTGTACTTGTGGATTTTATAAGATACCAACTTTGCGATCTTGTAATTACAGTAGATTTATAAGAGTTTTGCCACGACATAACATTTTCTTTGGCCCAAGATAAGCGCGCTAAGCCATCTCACCACTAGGAAGCGTTGTTGTTCTATATAGGCCAAAGAGCGTGTGAGACTTGTACCAATACAAATTAAATGTTTCTGCTTGTAAACAATTAAAAATCTGTTTTTATATTGTTTGGTTATGCATGTAAATTTTAAAATGCTATAGAGTGTGATATTTTGTAGGTTATGGATGAAGTCCGTATTAGTGGGTCTGTTCCTATAATCTACTTAGCGTAAGATGAACTGGGGTTATGTGTAACAGAGTGTATGTGCTATTCGTTGAAAGCTGGCATTGCCCCGAATTTATTGAATGAATTTACCCCAATTTGCCCCATGTATAAATGTGCCCCATATTCCATTAAATGATATCGCCCCGATTTTCCCTGTGTAGAACATGTTAAAGTCTGTATAGTTTTATTATTACACAACTGGTACTTGGAGTTAATGTCTTTGTGTTGTCTTGGATGTTATGTTATTCGTTTTAAATGTTACTTTATATTTTTGTTTTTGAATTTTTTATCGTTTTTATTCCAGATTTTATTCTGTGTTTGGACGTGATAACTTACTTTTTTCCCATTATGTGACGTTTTTGTTCGTCTTTTATGTATTTTGTGCCATAGATAATCAATTATTGTGTTATCAGCGCAATTGTGAACCTTTTTATCAAACAAACTCACCTTGACAATAAAGAAATACAAACGTCCATATTGCAAGTTTATTTATAAAAGAATGCGCTCCGCCTTAGCGCACAATTTGTTTAACATGCGGCAACAATCTAAAACAACACGCAAACTGCTCACCGAAGTGAAGTTGAGGCAATATTAAGAGGTTGTAATTGAGTTGCGGTGTTGCTGTAATAAGATTTGGCAACACTGCCTCGCCTACCGCCACCCCCTAAAGCTTTATTACTCCACATTAACATATTATCTAGTTTTCAGCTTGGGATCAATTTCAGTTTGAATTAATGTCGCTTGCAATTAGTTTCAAAAACTTTCTAACTTGTATAACTTATTACACTTAGTTACAATGAAAAACAGGGCGTTTAATTTCTAGAGGTTATAATCTTTTGCAACAATAAACCTTTTATAGAAGCACTGTGCCTTAAAACAGCTTCGGTTTATTGTTCAGTGAAGCTTTTACTTCACCTACTGCTTATGGAAAGATATGTTTACTCGTTAACATTAGGTAAGTATTTAGAAAACCAAGATTTAAATGGTAAAAAACATTTAGTTTGTTTATAATTGCATAATACTTTTAAAAAAATATTGTAAATAAGGAGACAACACTAGTAAAGGTTCTGATTAAAAATGTGGCAGCATTACTGTCCGGCAGAAGTGAACCTTGAATGCAGTTAATTGTTAAACTTAGGATTTAGTTAATGCAGTTAATATTTTTAGCAATATCAAGAATTGGTCAACTTGTGTTTCCTAGCATTGAACCGTGAAGTGAAAAATGTATGTAAATTATTGCTCTTAGTAAAGTATTTAAATCATTACAATAAAAATATTGAAAAGAACCCCAATACCACAAAAATAATCAAAAATAACAAATAAAACAAGTTACTTAAGATTAAACCCTTATGTACATTTCGATGACTATGTCATCATCATCAGAGGGTCTTGTTACAAAACACAATCTAGCACGCAAGAAGTTACAAACTAGAATGATCATATTTTTCTATATTTTTATTGTAATATATTGTACTACTGTGCTCTTGATATTGTGTATTTAAATCATAACAAATAATATTAAAAAAAAAATTAAGTACATTCCTACTTAAGTAAACAAAGAAAAAATTATGCTAGTTACTTTTTATTAAATAATACGCGTAACATGAATAAAATAACATGAAATATGCGTTAAAACAGCTGGTCAACCACATAACCTATACCGTAAAATCAGCTGTTTTATGAAATTATATGTTGTCGCTTATTTTAAGCGAAATGGGACGAAATAACTGTATTGCATACTTGCCTCTTTTGTAAAATGTTTTTCCCCACTTAGAACAAAATGTATTCGCTTTAAATTTAATTAATGAATCAATATTGGAAAAAAACTGTTAACATCAAGTGTTATCCACTAAAAAAGTGCATTTCACATTTCAGCGGATATGTGTAAAAAATATTTTACCAATGATTAACATTTTTTAATAAGATATTTTATATATATAAAGAGAGTGTGAACTAATAGAAAAAATTGAAAAATAGCGAATTAAAAATATTTGTAGTTTTTTTGTCAACAAAAAAGTTAAATATTAGGGGTTTTGTATTACCCGATGTAAAAACATCTACTCTGACAGAAAACATAGGCAACAACAGTGAAAAAATAACACTTTATATTAATTTATGCTCTAAGCATTTAACAAATGTAATTTTTAAAAGAAATGTTTAGCCAGTGTTGAAAACATGGTTTACTGTCAGTGTTGTATTCTAATCAGTATATTTAATTTTCTTGTAGTTTTTTGTTGGTTTGTTTGATGATTAACCACTAGCACAATTATTACCTACAAAGGATTGTAAATATAAGTAGGATAAAGGTGGGGACAATAAACCTCCCCGTACAGAACGTAGGGGGAGATATATATGTTTACGTGTGCAGGACCTGAAGTAGGCTTACTCTTTACCGGGGTCATAAGAATGTATCGATCCGTCACATCGTCTTGTATGTTGTAGCAAACTTTGGATGAAATTGCATGTGCATAACTAAATACTTTACTGCTTTATATTAGAAAATGTTTTGTTCACAAGTGATATAACAATGCTTATCTATTTTGTAAGTCCTTAAGGCTAAAAGATTCGTTTAGTTTATTTGAAAAAAGTAATATAAAAAATTTGTTTAAGTAAATTTCTACTTAGGTCAACAAAAACCATTTTTATTTTAGTTACTTTTTATTAAATAATTACAAACGATATAAATAAAGTAACATAACCCACGAGTTAAAACAGCTTTATTATCACATAAAATCAGCTGTTTTATGAAATCATATTTATCAATTATTTTAAGCAAAATGGGACGAAATAACTATATATTCCCTTTTGTACAACGTTTTTCTCCCAAATAAAAATAAAATTAATTATTTAATTTTAATGAATCAATTACAATTGAAAAAATGTATTAACATCAATTGTCATTCACTACAAGTTAATTAAATATTACATTTCAGCTTAAGTGGATGAATAAAAATTATTTTATTAACGATTGAAAATTTGAACAAGATATAACAAGATTGTATGCTAGTAGAAGGAATTGAAAAAATCGTAATTTATCTAATTTTGTTTTTAAATGAACAGTTTACCTTATATTCCTTTTTCAGTTTGTCATTTTTTAAAGATTAAATTTTAAATTCGAACAAGATATTTTTAAAATCAATCCAAAATTATAAAAATGATTCATTATTTTAAAATGACAGCAGGCGTTATTAAGTCGTTTTAAAAATGACAGCAGACATTATTAAGTCGTTTTAAAAATGACAGCAGACATTAGTAAGTTTGTTTTAAAATGACAACAGGCATTAGTCAGTTGGTTTTAAAATGACATCAGACATTATTAACTCGGGTTTAAAATGACAGCAGGTAATATTAGGTAGGTTTTAAAATAACAGCAGGCATCATTAGGTCGGTTTAAAAGTGACAGCAGGTATTATTAAGTCGGGTTTAAAATGACAGCAGGTATTATAAAGTTGGCTTTAAAATAACAGCAGGCATTATTAAGTCAAGTTTAAAATGACAGCAGGCATTAGTAAGTAGGTTTTAAAAGGACATCAGATATTATTAAGTAGGGTTTAAAATGACAGCAGGTATTATTAAGTCTGTTTTAAAATGACAGCATGAATTATTAAGTCGAGTTTTAAAATGACAGCAGGCATTATTAAGTCGGTTTGAAAATGACAGCAGATATTAGTATGTTGTTTTTAAAATGACAGCAGGCATTAAGTCGGGTTTTAAAATGACAGCATGCATTATTAAGTAGAGTTTAAAATGACAGCAGGAATTATTAAGCCGGTTTAAAAATATTAAATTAAATATTTTTGTTTGGTCACGTTAAATTCAATCCGTCCTGTAATGACAGATTTTTGTTCGGCAGTTCTAGATCTGGAAGTATCAGACATTTTGTTCACAGCAAAAATCAGCTGTTGACGTAAACAAGTGATGCAAGTAAATATAAAAGGTTCTACGAAAACTCGATTTGGCTCGAATGTCTTTGTCTCGGCTGTGACGTAACAGAAGCTCCGATCACGAGCCTTCTCCCACATCTGCTTGATTGACTAAAGTATAGGCCTATATAAACACAAAGAAATCATTCATAGCGTTTACTCGATACCTTGCATACGTCTTAATTGTAAGTTAAAATAATGTATAAATTCTTGATTGTAAGACGGATGCAGCCACTTGTTGGGTGATCGAGTACTCTGAAGAGGGTACCCAACCTTCCAGTCTCTTTGTTCTTGTCCAATCAGAAGCCAGTGTGGGCGGACACTTGATCATCTTGTTGGCGTTTTACTCATCGTCCTCTTACTTTTCCTTTGTTTGGTTTTACTTTCTTTCGTAACAATTTGTCTAGACAATCACAATTATTGCTCAATTTGGTATTTTATAAAAAAACCTGGTTTTAATAATTTTTATTTGAAGCGTTATAAAATATATCTTATATATTTAGCGTTATATATATATATATATATATATATATATATATATATATATATATATATATAGGCCTATATATATATATATATATATATAAAAGTGTGTGTGTGTGCGCACGCGCGCGTGTGCGTGTACATGTATATGCATATATATATATATATATATATATATATATATATATATATATATATATATATATATATATATATATACAAGAATCTTACTTGGTATGTATGCGAGTCGACTCTCGAGAACTTTAATTACGTGTCCTCATTTTCAAGCATCATCTAAGACAGTCTCAGATTGTGCTCGAAAATGAGGTCATGAAATTAAAGTTCTCGTAAGTCGACTCGCATACATACCAAGTAAGATTCTAGTTTAAGTACATTAAAGTGTGTGTGTGTGTGTGTTCTTGTGTAATAATGTAAAAATAAAATAAATACAAGAACAATTTATTGAATTATACAATTGAATTTTACTACTTGTTATGCCACTTGCATACTATTAAAACAAGACTCTACTTGTTTGCCGTTGTGTAAGTGATAAGTTTCAAACAATTAGAAATATTTACATAAATAGATATATGTAAACGATATCCTAAATGTAGTCTATACGTAACAGGTTTTTAAAGCCGCCATTTTTAAAGACCTCCAACGCTATCGGCAGACGTTCACCCAGACAGACAAATTAACATTTTGCCGAATTAAGCCCGAGGGCTCGTTTAATGACGTATTGTGTAGCGACGACCACTCGGTTTCACACGAACACAGACACGTAGCCTTTTCGTAAGATAACGCTGCTTATGGCAGCCCGGAAACTGGCGTCTGAAACGGTTTCACAAGTCCAACAGGGAGTGGCTTCCGTGGATATTGACGACTGATTGACGTTCGGATTGCCACTACATGACCTCTGAACTGGTTGCCCAGGTGTTCGAACCCGGGTCAGAAGAACAATGCATTCGAATTAAACTTGCTTTTGGCACGCGCTAACCTAATTGTCTAGAATCCTGTTCGGAATCACAAGTAAGTTAGACGCGAGATTGGAAGGTGTTCGCAACCATGTCTGCGGGCGTACCTGCGTTCCGATAGTGGAGCGGACTTTATAGTGTGCATTTATTAATTTTATTTCTTATAGCATATAATTCATTAGATATATGAAACCTGTTTCCCAGTTTACTACCACATGTGAGATTCCGGTTTTAGAATTATACAATGAATCTCATTATATTATCTAGACCAGTGGAACAGCTACCGACTAGCGACGAAGTAGCTGAACAATCAGAGCGCATCAGATACTGAAATATCCTTCCAAAGTGGATGCTGATCACCACGTCACATCTTGTTAAGGATCCCGTCTTCCAGAACAATCCAGTCGTCTTCCCGTTGCCCCTCCCCAACAAATCACAAAAAATGTGTAATTTTTAGGGGAATGATAAAAATGCATATTTTAAAATCTTTCTATTAGTTCACAATCTGTGTGTATATATATATATATATATATATATATATATATATATATATATATATATAGGCCTATATATATTTAAAAAAAATATTTCAAAAACAATAATACTTTTAATACATATTTATTCAAAGCTTTTCGCCGATAAAACAGTACCAGCATCTTCAGGAAAATAATTATGTATATATATGTATATACAGTATATACAGTTGTACAGCCATATCCGCGGATAATGGGCTCCAAAATTACTGCGGTAACGTGAAACCGTGGATATAAGTACGAAGTGTGGTATCACACACATACTATACCTACAGACATTTACAGTATACAGTTGTACATACAGGTGCACATAAATACTTAAATTGCATAAGTACACTATATATTGTATATTCTTTAAAATATGACAGTAGGCCCTACAGTACGTAAGTATTGTTGTGTACAATAGGCCCATTGTGATTACTGTTTGTACTTACCTTTACGTAGTGTACAGTACTCCATTCCCTTTAGAGCTACTCACAACAAACGTTTGTTAGCAAACCCGGATGTCATTATTTGACAGTAAGAACTTATTTGATAGAGATGTACAGAGAGTATGTATGAATGCTACACTTCACAATTTACAAGTTACAAAAAATTACTACGTACGAAAACAAGTTTTAGGTTGAAGTTAAGAACAAGAAATGTTTAGTCAGAAACATCGTCATGTGAAAGTGGAAAAACTCGGTGTTCGAGAAAAAAATGTCTATTAAGTTTTAGTGATGCTGATGGGTCGGATGATTCGATAATTGACATTTTTTGCTACTTGTAAAAACAAACAAAAACATTATGATAGGGGATTGTTTTTTTTCGTTTCTCTGAAGGAGACTTGCTAAAGGACCTGCATGGCATCCGTAGTCTCTCTGGTAACTTTAATTCCAAATCAATAAGTGGGTCGTAATCTATTATTTTTCTTTCAAACTTTGTACCATCCGGAAAACGCCTCCAAATTTTCCAATGTTCATGTCAGAGCTGGCTGTTTACGATTTGAACGGTTGAAAACATCAACTACTCTTAGATTCTCAGCTTTACAGCATACCGCGAATAATTGTAACCGCGGATGCGGGTCAAAACTGTGTGTATATGTATATATATTGCAATCCTTGGAT
The DNA here is from genome assembly GCA_036971475.1 of Prosapia bicincta. Taxonomy (NCBI): domain Eukaryota; kingdom Metazoa; phylum Arthropoda; class Insecta; order Hemiptera; family Cercopidae; genus Prosapia; species Prosapia bicincta. Next base: position 6,315,198 of record JBAIZL010000006.1, on the reverse strand, counting down.
AAATTTCTTTTTCTTGTTTTATATATACACAATTAAGTGACACTTTTATAAACAAGAATTTTTATTTTATTTTTCTTCATACATTGAAGCTTTTCGCTGATTGGCAGTATCAGCATTATCAAATTTTGAAAGTACCTTATAGTTCCATGTCTACATCTGGAATAGTCCAGATGTAGTCATAGAACTATAAGGTACTTTGAAAAAAGCTCCAATGTATGAAGAAAAATAAAATAAATATTCTTTTTTATGAAAGTGTCATTTGATTGTATATATATATATATATATATATATATATATATATATATATATATAGAGAGAGAGAGAGAGAGAGAGAGAGAGACTGTGTGTGTGTGTGTGTGTGTGTGTGTGTGTGTGTGTGTGTGTGTGTGTGTGTGTGTGTGTGTGAGTGTGTAGTCTCCTACATTGTTCAAATTTTCAATTGTTAATAAAATACTTTTTATTAATCTACTTAAATTCAAATACATTTAAAAAAACTTGTAATGGATGATACTTAATGTTAATACAGTTTTTCAAATATTAAGTCATTAATTCAATTTAATTAATTAATTTTTGTTTAAATGGAAGAAAAACTTTTCACAAAAACGGCAAGGTTTTTAATATAGTTACTTCGTCCCATTTAGCTAAAATAAGTAATAACATATGATTTCATAAAACAGCTGTTTAACTCTTAGGCTATGTTACAATACAAATATATATATATATATATATATATATATATATATATATATATATATATATGTAATTATTTAATAAAACTTAAAATTAATTATTTTCTGTCCTCAGTAGGAGTTAACTGGAAAGTTATTTATTTACATTACTTGTTTTACTAACAACTTTGTAAATATCTTTGAAGCTATTGATAATTAGGTATGACTTCATTTTTCCGGTTTTTTCTTCGAAGGGAACCTTTAACAGAATGTTATGTTTTAAAGCATATTAAAAATATTTCTTTGATGGTATTTAGAGGTTAGAGCTTTTCAGTTAAGGTGCTCTATAGCCCTACTTTGCTCGTTCTAGAAGATAACCTGTACTGTTTCCTGACTACACTTGCTACTATAAAGTTAATTAAGCTTAGCTAGTGAGAACAATTCACAACAGCAACATTTAAAACAGTTCACTTTAAATCTCATTACACATTAGTTTAATAAAACAAGCAGACTAGTTTATTAAAATAAACAGGCTAGTTTCGATGACGATATCGCCTTCATCAGTGCTTGGCTACTAGTACAGTACTTGGCTTCTGCTAATACTACTAGTGCTTGGCTTCATCAGTAATAACCAAGCACTGATGAAGGCGACATATTCGTCGAAACTCTTCTGTTTGTTTTAATAAACAAATTTGTAGTAAGATTTTAGAGTAAACTTTTTTAATTTTTACCTATGTTAAAAATTCTTGTTTTATATTCCGTATTAAATTCAGGATTACGTAACACATAGCTACAATTCGTCTTATTAGCGCATCCTCGAGTCTAGGATTTTATCCACAACGATTATTGGTTACTAGGTGCCGAATTCTTTGATTTCCACTTCCTAATGAACAATCTTCACGCAGGGCCGTGGCGTTTAATGAAAGAGCGACACGCAGGGTCGCCGCAGGAACTTTTACCGCAAACAATGGGCGTCCATTCAATCCTCTGTGTCACAAACAAATTGTAATAAGCACTGTTCAATAGACACCCACACTCACGGTAAATGATGAATCGGGCCAAGGATCTAGGCGTGAACATTTGATCTATTGTACGATACGCGATTTAACCCTCGCTCCCAATTACTTCTCTAGGAACCGGATATTCCCCCATTGTCTTAAGCATTTAATTATTGCATTTCTACTTTTACGACTATGTCAATAAACATCTGATAATTTTAATAAACTGTAAGGTAGAGTATACTAACCTAACCAGATTTAGTTTTCGGAAATGCTTGATAAAAAGTTCGTCAACTCTAAATATTATATTTTCTACTCAAAGATTCATTCTGTCATTATATCTTAATTGTTAGGATTGTTGTTTATAAATTACAATTAACGTACAAATTAATCGCTATTATGTGTTGCAGTATTACAGTTACTAATTATTCTTTAAAATATGTTGTTATTAAGCCTAATATATAAGCAAATGAAGTTGCTTGATGTAATCATCTTGAATTCACTGATTAAACTAATTTTAAAAATACTTAACTAAGCAATTACGTATTCACTTAGTAAGTATTTTTAAAATTAGTTTAATATAGGCTAAGCTAATGTTTTGAAAGTCAATTCATACTTAGGTCAATAGAGAAAAATTTTATTTGAGTTACTTTTTATTAAATAATTGCAATTAATAAATAAAGCAACATAACCTATGTGGTAACACAGCTGTTCTACCACATAACCTATAAATCAGCTGTTTTATAAAATCATATGTTATCACTTATTGTAAGTAGGCCTAAAATGGGACGAAATAACTAAATAGCATAATTTGCCCCTTTTGGGAAAGGTTTTTCTGCCTAATAAAACTAATTAATTAGGCCTAATGTATTAATATCTGAAAAAACTGTATTATCATCAATTGTCACCCACAAGTTCAAAAAAATGTATTTGAACTTGAGTGGATGAATAAAAATATTTTATTAACATTTGAAGTTTTCATCACGATATATGTAGAGAAGAGTGTGAAATAATAGAAGGAATTGGTTAAAAATCAGCGTTTACTGATGCCATTAATTTGTAAATGACGTAACTTTTGAAGGTTAAAATATTTTGAGATTAGGAAACGAGTTTGGCTGTGCAACGCACATTTACATTTAGCCTAATATTCTACTTACTATAAGGAAGTATGTTTGAAGACATTTGAACATTTTTCAGATTCTATAAAATAGGTAATAGAATTTTTAAGATTATTCATGGATAGCAATGTTTGTGGGAGAATGATTGATATTTACAAAAATAAAATGAAACTGTAAATAGACTGGGAAATATATGAAACAGACATTTCGGTACATACGTATTAGGGCCTATACGGAAGCCACTATTACACAGCGGAGGTTATGTTAGGTTATCGTATATATGTTAATTTTTATAATTGCTGTTCCGGGTCTAATATGTTTTTTAATTTTAGTGGTCAAGTTTTTGCATCAAGGCTCGAAACTTTGGCTAGAAACCGTTGTTTTGTTTCGCGGGACAAACCGCCGAATGCCCAATGTTGATGCAACACTCTCTCGGCATTGCTTTTCCTTTTTAACGGTTGTATTTTCCGAAAGTAAGTATCATCGGGTGACGTCCGATTCATAATGTAACAGGGAACGTAAAAGTAACATTTTTATGATAACCTAACCTAACCTAACCTAACCACTGCAACGCCCTGTATAGTAGTGGCCTCCGTATAATACATAAGTACCGAAATACTCATCTCTATATAATGCGTAAAGTTTCCTGAACCGTAGATACTTGAGTAACACAGAAAATTATTAAAGTCGTCACCAATCACTTTTTAAGGAATATTAAAGATTTTCTTCGCCAACGTGTCAGCGTAAATAGAAACCTTCAACATAATGACTTTTGAAACTTCAACAGAATGGCTCGAAACGCGATTCGATCTTATCGCTGCCTTGTATCGGATATCGTTCGCTTGTGCGGGGCGGGTAAGGCGATCCCCTTACCCTGATCCCCGGCCGCCCGATTTGTCAACCCGATTACCTACTGCCAGAACAAAGACACGCAGATATTATCGCAGCCTATTCAGTTCCCGCTCATTTCCTTCCCTTTATTTTACTTTTTTATTGTTTATTTTCAATATGAAATCCAGTTGTAATTCGATAGCCTATATCGATGTTTTATTTAGTCACCGGTGTTTAAACTGAAGACAGATATTGACGTTTTAGATCGTAGAAGCTTTTGTGACAATTAGGTTTAATGTTACACCTATTGAACTCATTTTCATAGAGTAGAAATCAACTTCATTAATTTATATTGCAAATTATAACATTATTATTGCACATTTGTGGGCTTAATTAACACATAATGAAAATTTAACGACATTTCTTTAAAGTCACCTAAATGTTTTCTAACGCAGGCGCTAAAATATTAGGGTTTTTTCTGATACCGTTTTTAGGAACTCCGTTAAAATAGACGCGTAGTATTGTTTGACGTAAAACAACGTGGGAAAATATTCACGCTATATTCTCACTATTATTGTTATCCCAGATTTTATTCCAAGCCTACTGCCTTGGAAAACAAAGCTTCATAAGAAACTAGATAGAACATAAATACAGTGTTACTTTGGTATAAGAGAGTAACCAATGTACTCTTTGGTAAACCAAATAAACATTTTTCTCCGTTGAAGATTAAATTAGGTACATAAAAACGCGCTAAAGTGTTTCGCATACCAAAGGATGAGATCTGAGTATGCGAAACACATCCATGGTAGCTAAGGATACGGAGGCTAAAACGAAGTAATTGGGAGGACGAAGCACAAACATGGAAACTAATAACAAAGAGGTTAACACTAAGTAATTGGGAGGATGAAGCACACCCATACAACCTAAGGGCACGGAGGCTAACACGAATCAATTGGGAGAACGAAACACTGTCATGGAGACTAACAGTATGGAGGTTAATAGGGAGTTAATGGGAGGATGAAGCACAGAAATGGGTACTAATAGTAAAGAGGTTAACACGAAGTAATTGGGAGGTTGAAGCACACAGTTGCAACCTAAGGGCACGGAGTGTAAGACGAAATAATTGGGATGATGAAGCACACCCATACAACCTAAGGGCACGGAGGCTAACACGAATTAATTGTGAGAACGAAACACTGTCATGGAGACTAACAGTATGGAGGTTAATAGAGAGTTAATGGGAGGATGAAGCACAGTCATGAAAACCAATAGCAAAGAGTTTAGCACGAAGTAATTGAGAGAATGAAGCACATCCATACAACCAAAGGGCACGGACGCTAATACGAAGTAATTTGGAGGACTAAGTTCAGTTATGGAAACTAATAGCAAAGAGGCTAACACGAATTAATTGGGAGGATGAAGCACAGACATGGATACTTATAGTAAAGAGACTAACACGAAGTAATTGGGAGGATGAAGCACTGTCATGGAAACTAACATCATGGAGGTTAATAGGAAGTAATTGGGAGGATGAAGCACAGACATGGATACTTATAGTAAAGAGACTAACACGAAGTAATTGGGAGGATGAAGCACTGTCATGGAAACTAACATCATGGAGGTTAATAGGAAGTAATTGGGAGGATGAAGCATAGTTATGAAAATAGTAAGCAGGTTAACACGAAGTAATTTTACTTTGTCCGTAATTTCCCTGAACTTTCCCCGACATTTAATATGTTTTATTGCACTTTCCTTCTTATTTAAATCTTCATGAAATGGACTAATTATCTCCGTGTTATGTTTAGAAGTTGATCGATATTTTTTGCATGACCGAAGTCCTGTATTTGTGATCACCTGATGGTGTATTCGCCCGAACTTATATTAAATATTTTAAGCACGTGTTTATTATTATTATTCCGATTTTACCCATCAAATATATAAGCCTAAGCCTATTGTCGCTTGAAGAGCAATAAATAACACGTAGCACCACATTTTGTTGTAGGACGAGCTATAGATAGCCTATAAATTCCGATACCGTTAGAGCAAAGACCTAACAGGTCATCTGTTGATCATTGGCCAATTTGTTGTGTTGGTCAGCCTGTGGCCGGCCTGGATTACCCGGGCAGCTGGCGCTATCAGGTAACCGGAGGAAAGCCATACTTCATATTAAAGACTAGTTTAGGCCTAATTAACTCCCGGTATATCAATTAACTAGCGAGCGTGCGTTCTCGTCCTGGACAATGTAATGAAGATTAATAGACTTGCGATACACAGCGCTGTTTACAAGCTTTAGTTCTAAAGCAACGTTTAGCATCGAACGTCCGTTCCTTGTGTGCATGTTGACAAATACATTAGGCTAATCTGATGCTTTAATCGCTTTTAAACTATATTAAATGCGTTAAATCTTTTCCTCAGCTATTAGCTGCTGTACAACCTCAACATGTTTTGAAATTAATTTAGCACGTCAAAGATATAACTTCTTTATTTCTTGAGCTTTATTAATCAAAAAAATAATTTAGACAGAACTACATTTTGTTTTATAAATTTATTGGGACTAGAAATACTCTGTATTTTGAATTCATAAATAAGAAAATAAATTTGGGCTTAAAAATGAACGCGAAACAAACGAATAGAGTGATAGATAGATAGATAGAGATGTAGATAAATACGTAGATAGATAGATAGATAGATAGATGGATAGATAGATAGAGATGTAGATAAATACGTAGATAGATAGATAGATAGATAGATGGATAGATAGATAGAGATGTAGATAAATACGTAGATAGATAGATAGATGGATAGATAGATAGAGATGTAGATAAATACGTAGATAGATAGATAGAGATGTAGATAAATACGTAGATAGATAGATAGATAGATAGATAGATGGATAGATAGATAGAGATGTAGATAAATACGTAGATAGATAGATAGATAGATAGATAGATGGATAGATCGATAGAGATGTAGATAAATAGGTATATATATATATATATATATATATATATATATATATATATATATATATATATATATATATATATATATATATGATAGAGATGTAGATAAATAGGTAGATAGGTAGACAGATAGATAGAGAAGTAGATACATAGATAGATAGATATATAGATCGATAGAGATATAGATAAATAGGTAGATAGATAGATATAGATAAAGGAGATAGAGAGACAGAGAGACAGAGAGAGAGAGAGAGAGAGAGAGAGAGTGAGAATAAATATATACATATAAATATATTGTTTATATTAAGCATATAAATATAATACTATTTATTTTATTAATAATATTACTATTATTAAATTATTAATTATTGTTATAAAATTAATAGTTAGGGTACCGTGTGTCTTTTCTTACATTTAGGGATAAAAAACGATGTAGAACATAAAAATGAGAAGGCGGTTGTGAAGCACCATTAGAAAGAGACTGGTTTCCTTCCTCACTATAGGGCCAAACAAAGATGTCTTATCTCAGACATTTTACATTTACGAAGGTCACAATCCAATAGGGTCAGATGATTAAACCTTACTTGCGCCTTACGGAGATCAACCCGTGTTACTATTACCACCTACATGTTGGGAAAGGATTGAGTTATAGCCATATACCTTAAAAATTCATTTTTATTTTAAAGAAATAAAACCCATCAACCACAAAACGTTTTCGAAGTGATAACTTCTATAACGATGCCTACAAAAACGTTTACGAGATGGACATAAAGATAAAATTTCGCGATAGTATAAATTTCCATCAGGTACGGTGTGAGTAACCTCAAAGTGAATTTAAGGATAACATAAGATTTCTTGTAACAGCTGATTTTGTATTAAAGGTTGTGTTGTAGAACAGCTGTTTTATATGTAGGTTATGTTACATTATTTATTGAACGTTGTTAAGGAATAAGGTCATTAATAATTAGTTTTTTCACTGTTAATAAATATATTAATTTGTTTAAATTTTGATAAATCTAAGTACAAGTAATGAAATTTTATGACAGTTATAAGTAATGTATTTTTTATTTTAATCCCTACGTAGACTATATTTCTATAGCAATGCAATCATCTTCAGAGGAAATTATTACCAGAATCATATTACAAGAAACTATTACAAGACTCCTGTAATAACTTCCTCTGAAGATGATTGCTTTCTTATATAACTGTAGCCTACATACGGATTTAAATAAAATGTTTTTGTGGTTAAGAGGTTTTATTTTTTTGAAATAAAAAATTTCACCATGATTTATTCAAGTTTTAAGGCTTAAGATAAAGCCAAACACCTCTTGGTACATGACATAGTGGGATCTGGTAGAAGCGACCCATGGATACCATATTCGTAGATTCCGTATATGATAATTTATTATGTTCATATGACACTAACTTACTTTTTGTCTTAGTACATTTTTAAGAATTCAATATCCCAAATAAACTTTCTCTACGTTTATAACTATACAAAAAACGAGGGTCGGCGTACACTCATGTTTACTAAAACTCAAGAAGGCGTACGATGTTAGAAACAATTAAGAAGACAGTCTTCTATACTTTGATTTAAAGTAGAATAGTCTGTGGCAGGGTAAGGATGCGATGTTGTCAGTTCGAACGCATTGACAGTCAACCCGCCACTGCCTGCGACTGAAATTGCAGAACGAAACAAACTACACCACTAGTAAATCACTCCACCACAGTTACAATGTCACTGAGCGACGAACGGAAGTTTAACGTCGAATTGGCAACAAGGCTTACCCACGCAGCAAGATGTGAATCTCCTATTAGCTCAGACGGCTGTAATCCCCACTCCCTCTGGTCGATTTCACCTACGCAGAATCCTATTCTGTTTGAAATCAAACTATAAGTGAGATAGGCATTGAAATGGGAGGGGGGAGCACTGAGTTATTGTGTGAGCAGGTGCCATAAATGCTTTTACGTTTATTGATAGACTTGGGCGCTGAAAGGGGCGTCCGACCTTCGTAACATATTTACAAAACTATCAAGGGATAGAAAATAAGCTAGCGGATAGATAATAAAATGAAAAACAAATATAAAATAAAAATAAAGAGCTGGAATTACTTTGAAAAAGCTACACTCGATATAACATAATTGACACATGTTTTATTAATAAAAATAATGAATAACTTATACCAAAAGGTATTTTTACAAAGGGTATTTTACAAAAGCTACATTTTTGAAGAACTTAAAATGCGTCAATAGCTTAAATAAATTAGTTCTTACCAAAGGCAGCCGGGGTTGAAAGATAAAAAAGTAGTTACTGAAAACGACACCACTATCCGAAATGTGCGGTTTTGCATTATAAATAGCCCACAGCGAAGTTAATGCGGCAGAAAGGCTCATGATGGGCGGCGACGGATTCCAGATGCCGGGTGCGTGCTACAGGTGTAACCTGAGACCCGGCTTTCAGCAGTAAACTTCGAAATCAACGTCACTTGCAAGAAAAAACAACACTCACACATACACACGGTAAAACAAACAATAACATGTGCGCTCCGGCGGGGCCGTCAAGTATATTTTGTTACAGTAAATGTGATGAGTGATGTGCTCAAGTATCCAATGTCTATATTTTGGTCCATCTGGCAAGTCAGCCAAGTCCGATACTAAGCAACCCTAATGGCGTGCCTCCAAGAAGGTGAAGCAAGGTTTGCTGTAAATCTGTGACTTTGCATTCATTAAATGTTTTAATTAACAATTATTTTAACGTGTCTTACCTTTTTAATATTTACAATTATAATTTTATTTAATTAAATTTCTACTATTAGCTTACACTCTTCCTAAACCCTTAAATAAATAGTACTGAAACTGAATCAGCTGTATTTACCTTCTCGATCAGCTGTGCCGACTTTTGATTGTTGCCGTGATGACGTATTGCATTTGAGGTTAGTTTTTGCTGACATGTTGCTAACTACACCAGGTAAAACCTTTATCGTAGAGCATATGACCTCACAACCCCTCTTCACCAAATTTGCAGAATCTTCAAGAAAGATACGAGGGTGCCTCAAATTGAATGGATTTGGCTTCAGATTTGGCTTCTCTTACTTGTATATGTTTGTAAAACTATGTAAATAAAATGAAATAAAATAAAATAAAATATCACAACTGTGTCATTACTGTTCGTTCAGGGTCATGCGGTATATTCATATCACTCGGTTCATACAAAATCTCAAAGCTATCATCGATAATGTATAGGGTATTATGAGAAAATAAACATCTTTATATTTTCAATATTATTCCTTAGAATATTTCTTAAAGAAGTAATTAAACATGTAGTCCTCCTTAGAAATACAAATTTTGTTAACATTTTAAACAATTTCTAAAAAGTGTGGTAATTTAAAAAAATGTAATTTAATATAGGTCAAACAATGAGAAACTTCAGCACACCATACTAGGAACACATAAAAGTCATAAGAAACGCAAATATCAAACTTCCAAACATATACAAGACATACTACACATATACAGCAACATTGACAAAAATCTAAAAGTTCTTCATTACATCAAAAAAAAAGCATAAAACTAAACACGACAGAAAACCTCGAAGTATACAAACATCACAAAACCTTACACAAAACACATCTAAACAAAACACACTCACAATCAAATACTATATTTGAACACATAATTAACAACCACTCTATGAGCATCAGTCTTGTCCGTGACTCACAGCACTGAACAATGCATTGATGTAGTACGAAACGCATCTACTGAAAAATACAGTATCAGTAAGTAGCGGTGTTTTTCGCAAGTAGTCCTAATATCAATAAAAACTTCAGTTTAATAATTCTCAAGAAATATAACGAAAAAACTGCAAGTTTTAATATAGGTTTTTAAGTTAGTTGTAATATAAACAGAAATATTTAAAAATCAATTCCTACTCAATTACTTTTATAGGAACCGGATATTCAACAATTTTCTTTACCATTTAATTATTGCATTTCTACTTTTACGACTATGTCAATAAACACTTGATAAATTTTAATAAACTGTAAGGTAGAGTATACTAACTTAACCAGATTTAGTTTTCGGAAATGCTTGATAAAAAATTATTATATTTTCCATTCAAAGATTCATTCTGTCAAGATATCTTAATGCTAAGGATTGTTGTTTATAAATTATAGATCTAATTAACGTAAAACTTAACCGCTATTACGTGTTGCTACATTACAGTTAGTATTTCTTCTTTAAAATATATTGCTAGTAAGCCTAACATATAAGGAAATTTGTTTAAAGTCAATCCAAACTTCGGTCAACAAAGAAAAATTTTATTTTAGTTACTTTTTACTAAATAATTACAATTATATAAAACAAAGTAACATAACCTATTAGTTAAAACACATTCTACCACATAACCTGTAAAAATAAAATCAGCTGTTTTATGAAATCATATGTTATAGCTTATTTTAAACCAATGGCAGGAAATAACTATATTGCATACCTTGCCCCTTGTTTTTCTCCCATATAAAATTAAAATTAATTCATTAAATTTAATTAATGAATTTATATTTAAAAAAATCGTATTAACATCAATTTTGTCATCCACTACAAGTTTAAAAATATTTATTTACACTTATGTGGATGAATAGAAAGTATTTTTAACGACTGAAAGTTTGTACTATATATATATATATATATATATATATATATATATATATATATATATATATATAGGGGGTAGAGAGAGAGAGAGAGAGTAAACTAATAGAAGGAATTGGAGAATATTATACATGCAATTACGCTTTTACTGTTATGGATGATATGTAGCCTAATCAAACTGAGTCGCGCCATTGCTTGTAAAGAGAGGCTCCGTACGCTATCCTGGATCTGAAGTAAACACATTAAACAATAATGTCCTAATAGGGCAGGAGAGTCGGAGGAAGAATGGTAGCCTTGCGGCCGGAAACACGGATAACTCGAGCGATTATTTCGAGTGACGCGGCGTCTAAACGAAGGGAATTGGCGACAGAGCGTACACCGTCTAGCCGTAGTTTCTGCAAGTCACCTGCTCAAATCTCACGCCCGCCACACAATTCTATTTCAGAAAAGGTCTTCTTTTTGTCGTAACCGCTCAAACAGAACAAATTGTAGGAGCCAAGATCTCAGATTGTAAATAAACCATGGTCAGGCAGCGCAGGGTTCGAACTTGCATCATGCACCTTGTTACGGCTGCCGTGGCCCAGTTTATGGATGTTTCCCAATAGTCTACAGAATTTGCTAACGTTTTGTGAACTGAAGGGAAAATCGGCGTTTTTCATAACATTTCTGAATGAAATATTAACAGATATTTGACTCTTCTAGTACAATTTAGGGAAGGGGTTTCCAACTGCCCCTCTTTTTGAAATCAAAGCCTCCCACGCCCCTCCACTTTACACTATAAATAAATGATATGGGTATATTAAAAAGAAACACAAACACACACACACACACACACACTATATATATATATATATATATATATATATATATATATATATATATATATATATATATATATATAGGCCTAATACGTTTTCTTGTTTAATAATTTAAAACAACATAGGTTATTCAAATATTCTTGTATATAAATAAATATTCTTGTATTTGAATAACCAATGTTGTTTTAATATATATATATATATATATATATATATATATATATATATATATATATATATATGATGAAGAGTTATTATCTGGAGTATATCCGTTCATTCTGAAGTGCATAAACTCGCTTTTCAACTGTTGTTAGGTTCACCTCGTAGATGAGATTCTAGCGAAACGCTGGCACTCCGATTTTATGCACTGTAGAATGAGCAGATGTACTCCAGATAATAACTCTTCATCATATTTTTCCATCCGTGAAGGAATACGTATCAGCACACACACACACACACACACACACATATATATATATATATATATATATATATATATATATATATATATATATATATATATAAAGAACTAAGTCAAAATACAAATACAAGAATTATAATTGAATTTACAATTCAATTACGATATTTATATTAATAAATATTTATATTATTAATTTATTACGATATATATATATATATATATATATATATATATATATATATATATATAACAATTTATTTTAATTTATGCATACTAGCTCAAAAAACATTTCAAGTTTTAATTCGCAAAGTAAATTTTAACTGATAGGAGGGAAATCTGTTACTGAAATGGATGAGCTTGAACGTTTTTCACTAGCATGGCTATATTATGTATTTTAGTAAAGGCTCAACGCATGTTATTAGCTAGATCCAGTTTGTTCCTATAATTTGTTATTATTGCAAGATGTGCTGCTGAAAATGTTTTTTGCACAAGTAGGTGCTTGAAAAAGGCAAGCATAATCATAGTGCTGCCTGAAGTACACTTTTAAGTGTTTTATCCAAAATAAAGATTTGATCATATTTATAAATTTACAAAATTAAAGTAGGAATATTCATAAACTATTGTTAAAGGGATTAATTAAATTAATTCTTTTAATCTGTTATATACTAATTTCAACGAATCTAGTTTAAACTTTGAAATCTATCGATTCTCACACTTCCCGATGTCCAATTTAGCTGGTTAGAGATTGTCCTATTTGTAGTAAAAATCATCTGAGGATGATTGTTTTGCAATCGAAATGTACATGAGGACCTTATAAAAGGTTTTGCTGCTGTAAGAGCTTATATATATATATATATATATATATATATATATATATATATAATTGAGAATATCTTATTTTGAGTTATACTAAAAGAGTTTTAGCTCTTACTGTTTGTAGTAAAGGATAAACAGTTTAGGTCGAGTTAATTTCAAATTTTATGCTTTGTATGATTTGAAAGCAATTTATCACTAAAGTAATAAGCCGTTGGAATTTAACAATTGTTCTACAAAATATTTAACCGTCCATATTTGGATCAATAGAGATCTGCATCAAAGCACAAATAGGATGTTTATCTGAGAAAAAACAAAAAATATGCTATAATTAAATAAATAAATAACTGCACACGAACTCACAAAACAATAGGCCTGTACTTTATTGTTATACGCGTTTCAATGACTTATGTCATCCTCATCCGCGACACTCTTACAAATTTACAACTGCAATGTCTTACAATGCAAGTCATTAAGGCACGTATGACAATAAAGTACATCGTGTTGTGCTTTATTGTGGAATTATTAATTTATTAAATTCCTTCTATTAGTTCACACTCTCCTTATATATAGACTATATATCTTGTACAAATCTTCAATCGTTAATAAAATACTTTTTATTCATCCAATCACGTTCAAATCATTTTTGTAACCTATAGTGGATGACAATTGACGTTAATACAGTTTTTGAAAAAGATTTATTCATTAATTTCAATTTAAGAAATTTGATGTCCCAGTCGGATTCGAACTGTGGATCTACATGTTTGAAAACCAGCACTTTTACCACTGAGCTAACTTTCCCACAGCTTGAAATTACTTCAACATGTATATGAAACGGTAAGATGTAAGAAAATGCTGCCTTACAATAGTGAAGCATTACAAGAGGTGAATAGAATGAGACGTAATAGACCTCTATCAGCTTCTTAAATTAGGAAGAAAAAAAGAAAGCGAATAAATAGTAACAAACAAAAATAATAGTCCAACACCATATATATGTATAAAAAGGAAAATTCCAAGAAAATTATCTTTCTTGTTATTGTTGAGATGAAGTGATCTAATAACACGATATATATATATATATATATATATATATATATATATATATATATATATATGTGTGTGTGTGTGTGTGTGTGTGTGTGAATTTATAATCTAAATTAAAGCAAAATGAGAAAGATAACAAATTAGTATTAGAAATTATAAATACCTTAAAAATAATATTAAATCAAAATTAACTTTCATATAATAATAAAATTTACAAGCAGAACGATGGTCTAGCCATGGCCCTTTATCGAATATAATATCCGAAATATTTTTACAATGTATAGATGATAAAATAAATAACATTATACAGAAATTTGATAAAAACTGTTATTGGTTTAGATATGTAGATGATGGTATGTATGTATCTAATAATAATGGTATAAACTTAATAACTATTTTAGATAAAATAAATGAAATAAATAAAATTATTAATTTTACTTATGAAATGGAGAAAAATAATAAGATCAACTTTCTAGATATAACTATTATAAACATAATAATGAATTTGAATTTAACATATATCGTAAACCGACACAAACTAACCAAATTATACCTAATAATTCTAACCATCCGTATAATCAAAAAATGGCTGTATTACACAATTTATTGTTTAGATTACATAAAATACCTATGAATAATGAAAACGAAATAAGAGAGAAAAAACATTATCTATCAAATTGCAATTGAGAATGGCCATAAAAAGAAAACTGTTGATAAACTTAATTCTAATATATTAAAGAAACAAAATAATAATTTAACTTACAAACATAATGATGATAATGTCATATGGACTTCATTTACAATTTTTGGTAATGAAATAAAAAATATCACAAAATTGTTTAAAGGTAGCAATATCAAATTCGCATATAATACTAATAATAAATTAATAAATATAATAAATAATAGTAATAAAATTATTAATATGTGTATTATAGGTGTATATAAATTATAATGTGATTATTGTAATAAAGTTTATATAAGACAAACTGAAAAAAACATAAAAATATATATAAAGAGGATTTCAATGGATATAAAAAGCCAGAAATTTATAAATCAAATTTTGCTAGTCATTGCATTAAAAATAATCACATATTTCCTAATATAGATAATATGATGCTTGTAAAAAAAATTAACAAAGGCCTGAGAATGAATATTTTTGAGGCTTTAGAAATACATAAATATAATACTCATAATGAGTTGATAAATGAACAAATACAAGTAAAATCTAAATTTGATACTATATTCAGTGTTTGTAATGTTGGGGCAGCAAAGTAATAGTTTGACAACATTGTTATAAATTTGGCAACGCTGTTTGTTGTATCTATTTTGCAAATGTATGGTTGATGTTAAGTATCTAGTATTCCTGAGGATGTTGGTACTGTTTGCCAGCGAAAAGCTTTTAATTGTAAATTCAATAAATTATTCTTGTATTTGTAAATTGTTTTATTTCTTTATTAATACACAAGAATACATATTATAGCATATATATATATATATATATATATTGTTATTTATAGTTTAAAAAAAAATTTTTTTATTGTTATAGATTTATTGTTTTTTGTTATTTATTGTTGTTGTTTTTTGTTTTGTAATTTTTGTTGTATTTAAATTTATTTAGTTTTATTTAAAATATTGCGTTCCGTGTTAGATTTTGTTTGGCGATGATAACCACAATTGGTTTTTCGCCAGAGGAATATATATATATATATATATATAAAACAATTATAATTATAATATAAAAACTTAGAAAAAAAACTTTTTCTATTGACCTCAGTAGGAATTGACTTTAAAAAATTCTTTTTCTATAGGCCTATAACTCATTTATAAACTCAACTCACAAACCAGCTCAATTATTACTCACAATAGACCACTGGTTCTAACTTGTATACAGAATATATATCTCTTAAAGATCGTTACAAATTGGCAGTGTTTCGTTTACAAAGAGTATCAGATGTCGGTGGCGGACCTCAAACCATCACAAAGCCCGCTGCCGACCAGGAAGCCGTAAAAGAATTTATAAACAAAAGCTCGCAAATAAACTATCCAATTACAAACATTTGGATTGGACAAGTGAAGCTTGATCTTGGTTGTCAATCCAATTGTCTGTAAAGAAGAAGAAGAAGGTAGGCCCATTAGTGACCGGAAGTCGAGAGGCAGTGGAACAATGTGGCGCCGTTTCTGGTAATGATGGCGTCGATCAGTGGCGCGGGTTTGTTTTTCTCAAGTGGTTCCTCTTCTCCCCCACAGAAGCAAACAACCCAGTCAAAAGTATCAGATCTTTAAACAATCGTCAATTCCTTCAGAACGAGTGTTGTGTGTTTTGGCCGGACAACAATCATTTCTTTTTCCAACTTTTCCCCGCTGCATTAATGTTTCAAGAGGTGCGTGGGAAGAGAAGGGAATCGGTTACTCAGCTTGTTTATCCAAGCTAAGTGGCAAGGCTTTTTGTTTGCACTTATCATTTTGCCCTTTTTATCAGCCTTGACAAAATATTAAAACTGAATCGAATTTCCTACTGTGTTCATAATGTCTCCTAAACAATACGGTATTTTATTTCACAGTTATAATGTAGGCCTATATTTCTTCAAATATTTAATCTTAGACAATTGAGGTTATGTTAAACACAAACAAATTTTCTTTCGAAACTATAACTGCATTACAGGCTGTAGCATTTCGTTAAGCCAAAATATTAAACAAAACACGTGACCACCTATACTAAAATGTTAAAAACAGGTACGCCTTTAATAAAATGTAAAACAAGTAGGCCTAATGTAAAAAAACATTTTTTAGTCAGTTCCTACTGATGTAGACAAAGAACAATTTTATTTTAGTTACTTTTTATTTTATAATTAAAATTAATATAAATATATATATATATAGACATGTATCAGAATCACAATATCAAGTGACAAAATAGAAAGGGAATTTCCTTGCATTATTCCATTTGGCTCTCCACACAGTATATGGTGCTGGCCTATTATTTTTGTTTGTTATTATTTATTCGCTTTCTTTTTTTTTCGTTTATAATTTATGAAGCTGATGGTTGTCTATAACTTCTCATCCATCCATAGCTTGTAATGCTTCACTATTGCTAAGGGCCTTTCTCTTGTAATTTCATATACAGTGAAATTTTAATTAATTCATTTCTAGATATGGGAAACATGTAGTTTCATAGTTCGAATCTGACTGGGGACGTCTGGTTTTTAAATTTAATTAATAATTAAATATTAATAATAAATATTTGTAACTGTAATAACATCAATTGTAATACCCTGTAGGTTCAAAAAAATGTATTTGAATTGATTGGACGAATAGAAACGAATTTATTTGATTCAACAATTAAAAATTTGCACAATATAGGCTATATATATATATATATATATATATATATATATATATATATAGAGAGAGAGAGAGAGAGAGAGAGAGAGTACGAGTGAGAGAGGTTAAAATATATATATATATATATATATATATATATATATAGAGAGAGAGAGAGTACGAGTGAGAGAGGTTCATATATATATATATATATATATATATATATATATATAGAGAGAGAGAGAGAGAGAGAGAGAGAGAGAGAGAGAGAGAGTACGAGTGAGAGAGGTTCATATATATATATATAGGTCTATATATAAGGAGAGTGTGAGCTAATAGGAGGAATTTAATAATAAAACCAGTTTAAAAGGTTATAGGATACCTAATTAAACCTTTTAATTTAAACTTTAACCTTTAGAATTAAAAAAAAACTTTAACTTTGGTGAACTATGAATTATATACTGGCTCAGCTATTTAATATAATGAAGTAAAATTAATTTTCCACAATGTCTTCAATATTCTGATAAAATCAAGCAAGTTTTCATCAAAACTCTAACTTTAATGTAAATTAAATAGCCTAACTTGTATAATACGAGTAGATATTGATTCATAGTTGACAAAACTAGCGGTAAAATGTAATTGAACCCTGATTTAATGAAATTAAATTATCTTTCAATATTTTATATTTAATCGTTTGATATTATTATAATTTTATTGATTAAATGCTAATGCTTATCCTTATAAAAAGACAAATTATCATCTCGATTTTACACTTGAGGGAATGACATAACAAAATAAGCTAGATAGCAAAACTAGATTTAGTTCTTTTGTACTAAATCTAACCTAATCCGCATGATTATCCTTTACAAAACATTTTTAAACAATCTTTACAAGATTCTTTTAAACAATCTCATCTATTGATTAGAAGCAATGACATGTTTGGCAATCTCGCTTGGACTAGAAGTGAAGTCATTGTTAACAATCTCTTTAAACATGCAAAGTGAAATGTTCTTTTGAAGTCAAACTTCTTTTCGCTCTGTAGGGTGTAAAATGATTTTCTGAGAGAAGTTGGCGTGAATGTAAGGGAGGGGGTAAGTCGTACAGAGCATCTTATAAGGTTTCCTATAAAATATAAGGTATGATTTCCTTTTTATTTAAAGGTAATGTTTATCTACGTTTAAAATTCAATATTGTTTAAATTGGATATTGTTTTATAAATTATTAAATTTGTTTATATATCACGCCTGCAGAAAATATTTATTATTGTATTAATATATTACTTTGTAGCCTATAGATTAAAATTAAACAGAAATAAATTATTTAAAATTTATTTGGTTAATATAAGGTTATTTATTGTTTGAGTTTATGTTAATTTAATATATTATAATTGATCACTAATTGGAGACTACCTCCAATAAATTTTTTTTAACAGAGTATTAAACAAAATCTATATTAAACATTTAAATGAAACTGAAATGTAATCATTTTAAGCATATAAGCATACATTAAATTATAGTTACATTGTTTTTTAAAAAATAATTACATTAACAATTAGATTGAAAGAAGAGTTATGATTTATTAAAAAATAACTAATTTTTAACTTCTGTTAAATAAAATAACAATTTATTGCACTAAAGATAAAAGTTTAAAAATATGTTATGAAATATTACGTAATATATTTAAAACAAAGTTTTATATGTTATGAAAACGTTTTCCCTATAATTTTATTTTTACTGCAATAACCTGCTCTGTTATTTTACAAAAGTTAAAAGTGAGTTAAAAATTAAAATAGCTGTTTTTTGAACTAAATTGTTAATGCAATATTTTTTAAAGACTCAATACAGAATTTAATGTAACCTTATACAAATTCTAAACATTATAATTTTATTTGCCTGTTTATTTAAAATTTTATTCATTTAATAGGCCTACAACTCGTAATTATTATTATTACAATTATTATAACCTTACTTCAGCAGTACTAAGTTTTTCTGAGATTTCTCGAGACAAATTCATTAAAAAAACATAATTTCATCTAAAAGTCTGGGAGGGACTTAGAGTAATTTCTTCAATCGATCTCCTACGTGATATATGACATAGTACACAACGATAACATAACTTTCATACCTGTGTTTTAATGCACGATAGAATATCAATGTTCAAGTAATACATAAATAATTTAATTTATAAAACATAGTTTAATGCCTAAAAAAGGTTTTCTGTAAACATAAATGGATATTTGTTTACCTATTACTTTTCTATGTAGGGTTAATATAATGGTCCTAATTTATAAAAAAACTGAACGATGCAAAACACTATAAATGCTTGCTGCCTTATTAAATAAACCTCTTCCAAGTAAAACACATTCTCTGATAGGAGGAATAGTAATTTGGTTTTAAGAGGGAAATCAACATCCAGTTCGTGACAATATGAGATGAAAATGAGAACGGATTTAGACAAAGTCATTAAAATCTCCAGTGAAGGCGTAAGGTTTTCATAGGCGTCACAGTTAAGTTGATATGCTCTCTAAAGGAGTAAGGATTCATGGTTTCTGTTTCTTGATATAGTCTACACGTGTTTTACGCATAAAATCGAGTTACACGTACCCAGTTACATTTATACCTAGATCACAATATTAAATTCCTCTTTTTATTTGTTCGAAAGATTTAAATTAATGTTTCGTTGGTAAATGTAGTGTTAGAAGTAAATAGAGCATAAACTAAACTGGCACCGTGTTCACTTTTATTTGTCGGAGCAAATTTTTAAAATAATTTACTTAAAGTTGGGCCTATAACATTTAAAATTGTATAAGTAAAAAAAGTTTAATTACCTTTAAAATATACATGTAGGTTATACTCTTAAACTAGTTTACTCCAATTCATGTTAATATAATTTCTACTTAAGCCTACATTAAATTAACCGTTACAAAACCATTTAGTAAATTTCGGCAACATGGAAGGTTACAACTAAAATCTAGTTCAGTTCACTTAGTGCAGTTGTAACCTGATGATGGTAATTGTTTTGACGAAACGTACAAAACGTTTTGTAATTGTTATACTGTATTTTGTGAATAAGTGTCTAGGCCTATAATTCTTAAATTATAATTTATGTTATTTTAATATATTGCTCTATTGTATTTATAACTGTGATAGACCGATGTTGGAAAGAAAGATTGGAAGAAGGTGTAAATGTGTCTACGACTTTCTAGTCAGATGTCGCGTACGCGGGGTACAAATTAGCATGTCTTGGGTGGGAACCGTTCATCTTCTGTTCATGATACTGCAATACATCTGGCCCCATATTGTTCCATATCCATGGCACTGCCATTATCCTGTCAAACAGATATCCTTTATTTCAATACAATACAATGCGCGCCTATGTAACGCGATACAATTCTGCTGCAGAGGGGGATAGGCTCGGTTCTAAAGAGGCTAGAAACACTGTTTTTATAGATTGTCGTGTGATTTTCTCTGCCGATGATTTTGCAATAAACATTTGATACACCGTTTCCACCCAGTGGGGATCCCAGCTATCCTTACCGGATGCGCCTGCTTTTGTATACATCTGGTTTGAAGAAATATAATCTGTATGCACTCCTACATTGTGCAATACCGATGGCGGTTTGCTATTCGTGCAAAGTGTTAGGTTAGGCTCGACAAATATTTAGCATCAACACAAAAACTTGTTTTAGAAGATCTCAGAAATTAAGATCTCAGTTTTTTATAATTTGCAAACCACAATGTCGGGGTCCATGAAATGACATTTTTATTTAACAGTGATGCTTGTTAAAATACTATATTTTATGTGACGAATAGGTTCATGACAAAAAGAGAATACATATTAGGTATTCAACTAATGGTATAACATATTAATATACTTATATTTTCAATATCTAAGAGTTAATTCAGGTTGTTCCAAAAAAAATGTCAGGATTTTGAACGAACGTTACTGAAAGATTCCTCAAAATAATTAAGTGACTTTAATGCCAAATTGGAGAGAAAAATAGTTTTTTTCGTAGCTTATTATGTTGTTCGATTAGATTTTAAGAAACAACAATTGTTCTAGTATATCAAGATAAGTTTTGTGATTAATTGATGTTACGGAGAAAAAAAGGACCTATCACTTTGCTATTCATTAACCCATACTACACGTTCACTTTTGGCGAATCGCGGACATGTTCTGCTGAAAGACTGCTCAAAATAATTAAGTAACTTTAATGCCAAATTGAAGAGAACGAACAAAGCTTTTTCATAGCTTATGTTGTTCTATTAGATTTTATGAAACAATTTTTCTAGTATATCATGATAAGATATGTAATTAATTGATTTTCCAGCGAAAAGAAGGACCTATCACTTTGCCATACATTAACTCACACTACACGTTCACTTTTGGCGAATCGCGGACATGTTCCTGCACAATGTTAGGTTGTTCTGATACCCTTACTCGACAATTTTGACGATTAACAACACCATTTCGTGGAATGTACTTGCGTCTAAAAGCAGCAATCTTTCAAGAAAATTGGGATTGCCACCAATCTCATTGACCAAGGAACTGGTAAATAAAACTGTACACGGTACGGCCTACTGGAGCAAAGTTTTGCACACGGTAAACAAAACTTACCAATTTCAGCTTCGATTGATGTTTAAATAGTTTAGTTATCTTGCAGAATTTTTCAGTTTCACTCATTAAAAATCCCGGAATTTTGTTGTGTGGAACACCTGTTTAATAAAACTACTACTTATTGAAAATTGTAAGCGATAAGCATAAAGAGTTCAAAATGTTAAAATAATAAGTAAGAATGGAAAAATAATGTTAAATGTTTGAAAATGTAATCAAAATACTGTCACACGCTCCAGCTGATGTTAGTTTCTTGGTTACTTATTAAAACTTAAATAAAAGAGAATTAGAGGCTGCCTCCCAGGGCAAGAAATCCTCGTTAATCCTCAGGCCTATACGAGTTTAACATTATCAGATGTATAAAATAGACTTTTTAGTATTAATTGTTTACCGTATTTGTTTTTTTAAAACTAATTCCAATACAATGTTAGGCTTAAAATTGAACAAGATATTGCACTCATCTGAGCTACACTAGTGAATCCAAAAGAGCATTGTGTCGACTTTAACATGTTTGTTTAGTAGAGAATATCCTCCATTATCGGGATTCCTGAGAATTTTTAAATTACCATATCTTTTTATATGCTTTCAAGAAAAAATATTTTGTAATCATCCATTACATAGAAATCAAAAATATTGGAAAGAATATAGCCTACTTGGTGATAAAAAAATAAAAAAATGGGCATTTAAGCAATTAATATATATATATATATATATATATATATATATATATATATATATATATATATATATATATATATATATAATAAATTTAAAATATTTCAAAAACAAGAATACTTTTAATGAATATATTTATTCAAAGCTTTTCGCCGATAAAATAGTATCAGCATCTTCAGGAAAATAATTATCTAATTAGATAATTATTTTCCTGAAGATGCTGATACTATTTTATCGGCGAAAAGCTTTGAATAAATATATTCATTAAAAGTATTCTTGTTTTTGGAGTATTTTTAATTTATTAACTACATTACAAGAAAACATATCACCATATTTAATATATATATATATATATATATATATATATATATATATATATATATATATATAATATATATATATATATATATATATATATATATATATATATATATATATATATATATATATATATATATAGGTATATATATATATATATATATATATATATATATATATATATATATATATATATACACTTGTGATAAAGAGAGTCGTCAAGTAGTAACAAATAAAACTTGTCGTTGACAACCCAAAAATTAGAAATTTTGAAAAACCCCAAAAATAACCTCATAAACTGCAGGTCGTATAAAACATACCACTAGGCCTATGTTATGTTACGGTCCAAAATAGCTGTAAAGTGTCCGGTTAGAAATAAATAGTTATAAAAAAATAATAAAATAAACTTTTAGTTACAAACAGCTGATTTGTTGAAGTGAAGTCTCTATTATTTTGGTATAGCCTATGCTACTGCATCTCCGCACAGAATAAGGAAACCGTGTTTTACCTCATCTTCAAGCGCATTGGTAAATTTGATTATTTTTTTTTAAAAAGAAATCTACCCTAACTGGTGAGTTTTAGTTATATTTCAATGTAATAGGCCTTTGTTTTATAAAGTTGCATGTATTACTATATGTTGTTAATTGACATTAAACTTGTAGTAGATGACACTTGATGTTAATACAGTTTTTTTTCAAATATTACTTCATTAAATTAATTAATTTTCGTTTCTGTTTTGCAATTTATTTTGTGATTCTGTCATATGGTCTATGCAGGGTTTATTCATATTAATTGTAACTATTTAATATAAATAAAAAGAAACAAACATAATTTTTTTCTTAATTGACCTAAGTAGGAATTTACTTTCTTGATTATAATATCGATAAGGTTGGATGGTTTCCCATATTTTGTTATAATGGCCTGTAATTTAATACAATAATTTAATACAGTAATTATACCTTATATTTTTAAACATCGACAAACAAAGTAAATATCTGCAGTACAAAGTTATATTGCAACTTTTAACTTTCGAAGTATCTGTTGGTAGGAAGGTCTACTTCGACAGGACTTTATCTGTACTGGTGCGATAAAACGATACAGATCTCCTACACAATAATTCTGCGGTTCCACCTCCTGGAGCGCCACCTGCCCACAACAAAGGGATTTTACTTACGTCTCTAATCAGCTGTTGCTGCAAGTGACCATTTATTACATTAGCGTGTACGACGCGACGGTACATCGGCCTTATTAAAATTATCGACCATTTCTGTAATTTATAGTTAAACCAAACATTTAGCTTATCCCTAACAATGGTTTTGTTAGTGTGTCTGACACTTAACACTTTGTTAACACGACTTTTATTTTACAGGCCTAAACCTAGATTTAATATTATTTAATAATAAAAAATTGGAAAATAACATAATAAAAAGCACAAATTGTGACATTTAAATATCACATAAAAACTTCAATTTAAAAAATCCGAATTACACTTTCCACTATTAAGGGAAATAAAATGTTATAAAATGCAAATTTTGTCTTACAAAATAGGAAAGGCTGGATATTTAATAATTTTATGATTTTTAACGGTATTCTGTTGAGAAATATTTATTTGTAACGAAACAAGTTTCCTATAAGGTTTTCTCGTCCCCTAACATGGGCCTGCTACTGAGTTTTTTGTTGTATTTAATTATTATGCTCATATTTTAAATTTAGTTTCTGACAAGTACCATAAACGTATTACTAACGAAACCCTTAAAATAGTTTATCCTCATAAATTTAATGACTTTATCCTCATGCCTTCAATTACTTTATCCTCATGTCTTTAATGACTTTATCCTCGTGACTTTAATTACTTTTCCTCATGTCTTTCATGACATTATCTTCGTGTCTTTAATAACTTTACCATCATGTCTTCAATTACTTTATCCTCATGTTTTTAATGACTTTATCCTCGTGACTTTAATTACTTTTCCTTATGTCTTTCATGACATTATCTTCGTGTCTTTAATGACTTTACCATCATGTCTTCAATTACTTTATCCTCATGTCTTTAATGACTTTATCCTCGTGACTTTAATTACATTTTTCTTGTGTATTTAATGACATAATCCTCATTTCCTTAATTACTTTATCATCATGCCTTTATTGACTTAATCCTTATGTCTTTTTTGGCTTTATTCTCATTTCCTTAATAGCTTTATCCTCATTTCTTTAATGACTTTACCATCATGTCTTCAATTACTTTATCCTCATGTCTTTAATGACTTTATCCTCATGTATCTTTTGATGTTGCCCTCATTTCATCAATGACTTTATCATCATTACTTTAATGACTATCATCATGCATTTAATGACTTTATCTTCATGCCTTTAATGACATTATCCTAATTTTGTTAATGACCTTATCCTCATTTCATTAAAGACTTTATCATCATGACTTTAATGAATATCATCATCCCTTTAATGAACTTATCCTCATTTCTTTATTGAGTTTATCCTCATGCATTTAATGACTTTATCTTCATGCCTTTAATGACATTATCCTAATTTTGTTAATGACCTTATCCTCATTTCATTAAAGACTTTATCATCATGACTTTAATGAATATCATCATCCCTTTAATGACTTTATCCTCATTTCTTTATTGAGTTTATCCTCATGCATTTAATGACTTTATCCCCTTTAATGATTTTTCCTTATGTAATTCATAACTTTATCCTTATACCTTTAATAACGTGTCATGTCTGTTAAATCCACTTAATTTCTTTCTAAAATAAACAGAGTTAGATTTAAAACCTACCCTATATTAGGCCCAAGTGTGTAAATCCAATGTTAGTTACATAATCTGTAAATTTGATTTATTAACAGAAATATAAATTTAAAAATATTGATTTTACATAAAACTATGAACTGAAATTTTCCCATTGCGCACTAATTTTTAAAGTACATCTATCGACTTACAAAAGAATGACGAATAAGTCAAACAGGCAAGCCTAGTTATACAAAACGATGGTTTCTGTGTGTTTTAAAGTTCCTTGTAAGGCAGATATTATTGGGTATAATTGGATGATGTATGAACACTTCCCTTGCATTGTACGCCACGGCCACGGATGTCCTGTTTTGCCACCATTGTAAAGCCCAATTGCTGAGGGGGTCTCCTGTCGCCATGCTTGTTATTCAAACCGGCTCTGGTTTACTTGCATTCAAATTATTCAAAGAGAGGCTGGCGTCAAAACCAAACACAAATTTAAAAAGAATGTATTTTAGAAATAAACGTTTTACTCTAATAAGTGTAGACATACATCTCAACACACTAGAACAATATGAAATTTACAAACACACAAAAACTCAAAATACAAACATATTAAACGAACATACGTTCAATACAAATTACACATAGGCCTATACTTAGAAAAACCGTCACCTCTTAACTTAACAACTCCAAGCGGAAATTTACGCTGATGAAGATCGCCACGGAGCTGTCTCAGTAAGTTCTTACAAATTTACAAAATTAAAGTTCAGAGAGTCATAAACTAATGAAAAAGCTATTAATTGAGTATAAAGAGTTTAAAGAAAAAGATTCTTCAGTTATATGTAGGTAAATGAAACAGTCGCAAAAAAATAAGCCCAAGTTAGCTGGTGTAGGGCCTAAACAAGGGATGTTTCTTGGTGTTGTAAGAACGTCTGGGAGGGTATCTGGGAAGCTAGATGCAATGACAGTTTGATCCAGATCCGAAGGTCTTAGCCTGAACTGTTTCTTATTGATAACTCTTTACTTTACTAGCTTGCATTGTAGCCACATCACGAGTAGGTCTACAGAAATAGGGCCTATTGAGTTTAGGCAAGTGATATTGTAAAACAAAGTAATAGCCTATTTTTAACAAGTAGCCTAATATATAAACAAAAATTAGGAATTTAAAAACAATGAAACAAATTACTTACTTTTTTAAAAATAATTACAGTTAATATAAATATGTATATACATATGACAGAATTACAATATTAAGTGGCAAAATATAAAGCGAAGTTATTTAAATAAATACAATTCTTGAAGTAATAATTGAAACAAGTAATATAAACAAAAACATTTTTATTTTATTTACTTTTTATTAAATAATTACTAATGTTATAAATAAAGAAACATAACCTCTGAGTAAAAACACCTGTACTACCGCATAGCCTTTAACATAAAACCAGCAATTATATGTAATCATATCTTATCACTTGGTCTACTTTAAGCCAAATGGGACAAAATAGCTATATTGCATACCTTGCCCCTTTTATGAAAAGCTTTTCTCCCATATAAAATGAATTCATCATTAAATTTAAATGCTGAATAATTGTTTTAAAAAAATAACTGTATTAACATCAATTGTCATCCACTACAAGTTTAAAAAAATGTATTTGAACTTTAGTGGATGAACAAAAAGTTTATTAAAGATAGAAAATTTAAACAAGATATATAAATATCTACGGCTATAGGGAGAGTGACAACTAATAGTAGGAATTGAAAAATCAATCAAATGAAATTATAAAAAAAAACAAATTACTATCAGCAAACTCTAACATAATATCTATAAGATGTTTTCGATGACAATGTAATGTAGTAGGCCCATTATGGAATATTTGTGCTGTAGTTTTCTAGACTACTTAAACATCGTTCGAAACATTTTAATTTAGTTTATAGAGCGAATCAACATTGATACAATTTAAAATAATTTGTTGTTGATAAAAATATTATTTAAGTTAATGTAAAATTAAAAAGTGAAAGCTGAATTTTTCGAAGATTTTCAATTTAAAAACAGATTTATTCTTGTGGAACCAGACTTTTAGTAGCCTACTATAGTTCTATCAAACCTATTACTATAATTTTATAGGCTAAATATCACCAAAATCCCAGAGATATTAAAGTGGTTTGTATAGGTCTATAATAAAATTCGAAAAGAAAGTGCTTGCAGGCGTATCGTATAGAAGCGTAGCTTGTTGATAATACAATAAACTTTATATGCTATAAGTTCTATTAATCAACCTATTAAACAAAGTTCATGCCTAAATTTCCTAATTTGTTTATGAATTCATAAGATTCCAAACAAATAACATGATCCCTCGAACTTTATATAATTATAATATTTATTTGTTTAATTTAACATTGTTTTGTTTAATAAACCATATCAGTGTTTAAAATAATAGCCTATTATATTCTGTCATGGCTATTGTGTAGCCTAGTGTAATAAAATAAAGTAGTCCCTACCTATAAGTAAATTGCAATTTATAGCCTTCACCAAGAATAAGCTATAGGGAAATTTATCGTTAGAGAAAGGGAATTTAAAAAAAAAAAACTATAGGCCTATATTAACTACGTTAAATATTAGAAATAGAGGGGTATGCCGTTTTAATTATTTAATAAAAAAAAGTGTAGCCCGACACCCTATAGCTTAGGTTTATTTCTGACATCGCCTACTTAGGTTACTAAGATAACTGTATTTTCCAGTTTATGTTTTTCACTTTTGACCAATTTCAATTTTTGCCCACGAAACCACGTGTAGTCCACTGCAATAGTGATTCTACATATCCATAAACAAGTAGACTATTATATATATATATATGTTACCTAAAGTTAATTCCTACTTAGGCCAACAAACATTTTATTTTAGTCACTTTTTATTAAATAATTACGTTAATATAAATATTAACATATAGGCTACATATGTAGCCTATATAGTACATGTAGGCTATATACATATGACATCTTCACAATATTAAGGAGCACAATTGAAGCTAAATTAATTATGAAGATAATTCAATTAAATTTAATTAAGGAATTAATATTTGAACAAAATGCATTAAACTCAAGTATCATCCACTACAATTTAAAAAAAGATGTAGACCTATTCGAACTTAAGTGGATTGTTAAAAAGTATTTTTAACGATTAAAAATTCGATGAAGATAGGTTTTATAAATAAATATATATAAGGAGATTAGGCTATAGCCCTATTATAGGCGATAGTATAGGCCTACTAATAGTAGGAATTGAATAATTTTAAAAATCTGGCATCTTTAATTTTATTTT
This sequence comes from Prosapia bicincta, assembly GCA_036971475.1. Taxonomy (NCBI): domain Eukaryota; kingdom Metazoa; phylum Arthropoda; class Insecta; order Hemiptera; family Cercopidae; genus Prosapia; species Prosapia bicincta. Next base: position 6,285,877 of record JBAIZL010000006.1, on the reverse strand, counting down.
TCTTATTACAAAAATATAGACTACTTTTCCCATTACGGGGGTAGTAAGGTTTAGCCTTCTTCATTTCAACTAGATCATTGATTTTGTCACTAACTAAACTTCACCACATGAGGCAGGTTAATACAAATACTTTTCATTTGCATTTAAATTTAGAAAACCTCTAAGGCCTGGCAATTAAGCCCTACTTGTTTAGAAAGCCGGAGGCACCCTAATTGGATTAAAGCTTTCGTCGCCTGGACTTGGGCCATCCCTTCCCCTCTACCTGTCGTTTTGGTTACCTTGACCAAGTTTTAGTTTTTCAGAGCCTGAGGCTGTATTCTAAGGTTGGCATATTTTCTCTTGTTCTTTTTTACTTCATCGTTCAGTTTGGGATAATCTAAATATGCTGTTTGCCTCATAAACACAGACATGTATAGACGCGTGTACAGACGCGCGCTTGTACGCACACATGAAATAAAAAATAATCATATTCAAAACAGAAAACTGATATTTGTATAAGCCCAGCACAAATAAACATACAGTAAAATTTCTTGAATGGGCATTTTCTCATTTTCAGTTTCTTGATTGGCCATTTCAGTCTATTTGGCTATATAGGGTTGCTTAGTCTATAACCTATTAGGCTACTTAATATAGTGTATTTGGAAAATATAAAGTAATTATTGACGAAATTAAACAGATTGCTCTTCAAATAAAAGATTAGGGGATATATGTTAAACGCCAAAGCCTATTCGATTAAACCTGTTGTTTAAAATTGTATTAAAAATAATTGTAGCATCAAAATGGGTAAAATGAATATGTGTGAGATGTATAGCCTACTAGATCTTCTATGCTATAAATTAAACCGATTATAAACGCATTCAAATAAATCTCTATTTTTTATTGTTCTCTTGATTTTTGCCCATTGTCCCCGTTTTTATTCCAAGAAAAACAATTTTCTTTTTCTGCTTTCAACTGTACCGCGGATTGTGTTCACACGAAAAGTGCCTATTATTACGTCAGAAAAATAAACAAACAAGGGCCGTAATGTAACCAACAAGAGAAAAAAGTAACAAAATATCTGTCCATATGGCAGTGGAGAAAGGCTGACATTTGACGCAATCAAGTTGTTTACACACCTGCGACTCAGTGGGCGTCACCAGTAGCCAATCACAAGCTGCAATAATGTTGTCACAATGGCTGCCTACTGCGGGGGTCAAACCCTCCACATACGATTAAATTAGCGCTATTATATTCAATAGTACAAAACATGATTTAAACGACCGCTGAACACAAATTTAAAACGTGCACATTATTCGCGGATGTTTACCCTTTATATTTTTACAAATCGGATTTACGGCGCACAAAAAGCATGAAAACACAGCAGCCCTTCCCGTTAATTCTGAAATAGGGTAGTTGCGTTAGAGAGGGGGTAGGAATCAATTAAAGCTGAACGTTTTATACCATAGGCCAGGGGTTATGTAGCATCTGCGACACACTAATGCAGTGTAGATCAATTAACCTATAATTGACGTACATATAATGCATCCATGATATCTTCGCCCCTAAGGATAATGGTTTACACTAAAGAACCCACAAACTGGCAGTGACATGAGTGAATTAACTTCTGCATTGGTCCAAGTCTAAAAGCTGCTCGTCGCTTAACGACGTTATAGGGGAAAGTCGTCTGGTATCGGACAGAAGGTGGTATCGGACCAGGGTAAGACTAGCAGCAGCACCTGTCATGCAATCAGATTGTTTCTTCAAGGAAAACAGAGTAGTTGTCACCATATTGGATGACAACTCTGCGTCGTTTAGTTGTAGGGTCAAGTTTTGTTGTTTATTCGAGTTTGTTGCAGTACAAAGTTAGGTTTGGGAAATTATAGCTTCAGTAAATGAGAGTATTTAGTGTATTATTTATGTCATAACACCCCTTAAAACTTTAACGTGCGCGAAATTACCCCAAGTACTTCACGGAATTGCCCCACATGTTGGGTAATATCGGGCATATGTATGGTCTCATATAGCCTAAACCAAATTATAACATATATATATATTAAAGTTAGAATATTGTAAAATTTTTGTGACATTTTATAGCCTATACATCATGTTTATTGATTTTATTGTTTACAGTCGTTTTATGTGTCATTAGGAGAACCAAATTTTTGTTTCCTTAAGTGCGCGCTATTCCCCCAGTTTCCCTTATATGTACTTTGTTTACCATCATAAACTTACTATTTTACTCTATATATAAGTTATAGGTTAAATGAGTTCCTACACAAACTAATAACTAGTCTAATAGTTAAATCCATGTCAATTGTCGTTTGGATGGTATCGGACAAAGTACTTTCGGATGGTATCGGACAAAAAGGAATCTCTGAAAATGTTTACAGTTAAAACTCTAATCAAAAGAATTTTTTCTGCAGAGAAATATGGAAAAGATAAGAGGGAAGTTGAGTGACGAGTGTATGAAGAGAGCAATAGAACAAGTTTTAAGTAAAAAAATGTTAATAAAGGAAGCAAGTGAAATATACAGTTTTCCAAGAAGCTCATTAGGGGACAGACTCAGAGCTGGACGTTGTGGAAAACTCATTGAAAATGAAAGTTGGGGAAAAAACTGAGGAAATATTACAAAATTACAAGTTTGAAAAAGCTTTAATGGCGAAATTAGCCCAAACAAGGCTAACCAAGTCACTCACTGCATCATTTGTGCCGAGAGGTTTGAAGAGGACTGAACACAGTGTCGAATGTTTAAAGACTGGGCTCAAGAAAAATTGTGTCAACTTAGAAGGAAGTAGTCTTTATTACTAATGCGATGTTTGTACGAAAAAAAATAAAACAAGAAGGGACGAAGAGTTTTTATGTTCATCCTAATCTAAAATATTTTTTAATTTCCTACTTCTCAAAAACATAACTGAAAATTTTAAAATAAAAAATAAGGTTTTATACTTGATTTTTCAAAAATATTTATTTTTATGAGTATTTTATGGATGAATATAGAAACAAAATAAATTAAAAGTCCCTTTATTCAGCACAACATGACTGTCCGATACCACCCTCCATATGAAATTCCAAAAATGCAAGTTTTCTAATTTGCGACAAATGAATAGGCCTATATCTTTTATATTTTGAAACAAAACAATTTAATGGTACATAGGTATAGGTATAGAGGTTAGAATGGCAAATAAGTTCATTATTCTAAGTTCATAAATAAAACGTTCTATGGAACAAAGCTAACGCGGCAGATATCACCCGACCTTCCCCTAAGCCTAGTTTCGGTTTGAATGACCGTAAATGGATCACAAAATCATTCAATAAGATACTTTAATATGCGAACAAAAAATGGAGCATGTTCAGTATATTAAAATGAAAAATAAATTGTATACAAATTTAGCTTATCTTCTAGATAAATTGAAACTGGATGGGAAAATGTCGTGAGAATAGGTTATAGGCCTATTACTTCGTAATATAGCCTACACTTGTAAATTTGTAGTAGTGTCACCGATGATGATGATAGAGCCTAAGTCATTAAAACGCGTATGACAAAGTAGGTCTATACCGTTTTGCGAGTTCGTGTGCAGTTATTTATTTATTTAGACTATAACAGTAACACACAAGCCGGCTCATATTTTAAAACTTTTGAATATTTCAATATTGTCTTAAGTGAGCATTTCTTCAATTTTCACTTGCTCAAAAGTGTAGGCTTACATGTTCAATAGCAGTATACGAGAAACACTGCTTTAAAGGTGTTGCATCTAATAATTCTACGTTGATGCGTACATTCGCTTAGGCCTGCATAAATTGACTGTGAAAAATGTGTTTGTTTCTTTAGGTTAATTTGTGTTTGGTTGAATCTAGAAATATTAACCTAAAATTGACTTTAGCTCAGTAATTTTATTAATCTGACTCCAGATAAAACTTTCCGTCTAGGTTAAGCGAAATCAACCTTACACAAACCGATAATAGGCCTAGTACTTTTGGGTTAATTTATTCAAAGAAAGATATTGTTGAGGAAAAACGCTACATTAAGGGCTTTTTGAAATGTATCTCAGTAGACTAGGCCTATTATGTACCAACTTATTAATTGTAAAGGGAACTTTGTTTTATAGCCTATATTCTATTTAGTTATTTCAGCATAGTTTTACTAATAAATTCACGATCTTTCCTCTTTACTTCATTGTTTCTATCAGTAGACCTATGTATTACTTGCTAACTAAATGCGTTATTAATCTAATAAATATAACCTTTAAAATTCTCAATATAACCATCTTCACTTCTGCTAGGAGCATTTGATTATATTCGAGTACATTTTTCAACCTTTCCTAACTTTAAAATATTTTCCTTTGTTGACGTGTTTCGGAGTGATTCTATTTTCCAAAACTCAAATAGTAGATTATACCTAGAGGGGCAGGCCTACATTTTGAAACTAGTAATTCCGAAACGGGTCCACAAAAGGAAAACTAAAAGATTAATGTCTATTTTTATTTAGTTGTTTCAATCAATGTGTATCATTTCATAAATAAAGGACTTGAAATCCTCAATATAGGCCTAGGCCTACTAATCTTCACTTCTGTTAGGAGTATTCGGTTACATTCTAGTACATTTTTCAGCCTTTCCTAATATTAAAATATATTCCTTTGTTGTGCTTCTAGAGGAGTAGCCCTATTATTTAAAACTGTAGTCATTTTGAAACGCGTAAACAAAGGAAAATATTGTAACGTCAGAAAAGGTAGAAAAATGTACTCGAAACATATACAAATAGGCCTATAAGCCTATTTACTTCAGACAATAAACACTAATTAAATCATCTTATAATTCTTGAACTTTATAGTCCATTAAGTTAGGTGAATCTTATTAATCACTTAAACAATAGTTTATGACAAACAATAGTTTATAACTTAAACAATAGTTTATGACTATCCGAAGGTTAATTAATTTTCGGATAGTCATAAACTATTGTTTAAGTGAATAATCTTATAATTGTAAACACATATTTCTTAAAATTTAATATTGTTGAAACATTTCGCTACTTATGATATGACTTTCCATTGAAAAACAATGACTTTAATTTAATCAAATTGTTTATAATTTTGCTTAAATTAGGGCGTATCTATTTGATTGTTGAATGATATACAAGGAATTAATATTATGTTTTGTATGTTCGCAGATTGCAGCAGCAGCAACTGGCGGCCCAGCTGGCCCACTCTCACCACCATCATAGTTCCTCAATCCGCAGCGATCCCCCGCACAGCCCGACAGCAGCGTCTACCACATCGGACTCGAGTATAAGTTTAGGAGCGCCCTCGCCACAGCCTCCGTGCAACCTACATCGCCCATTCTCGCCACGGCTCACGTGATATCTGTCTCCACACCTGCCCCAAGGCTGGTGAGACTGTGTCGGGACGTTACACTGTGATATGACACGCGTTCTGTGGCTACAGTGCAATAAGTACTGCATCTGTGTGTACGTTACGTTACGTTACAATTGTAATATCTGTTGTGATAATAGGCCTATCTTTACGTTTTAGTTTAATTTTATAAAAATGTTGTCAATTCTTTAATAAGATCACACTTGCATTTAGGTTATGTTCACTTCCACAGTGTTTACCCCAATATCTATCGTACCATAAAGTCCTAGAATCAGGAAATTTGATTGATTTTTTGATAAACAAATTGTTAAACATAAGACCTATAAAAGAAATATACCTAATTAATCAGAATTTGAATTTCATTCGACGTTTGAAATTTACATACTTTATTCATTAGTTATGAATGAATAAATACGAAAATTATTAACCTGTGGGCTATTTTCTAAAATTTTCTAGTTTCTTGGGAAACTACATCATAGAGGCTTAAAATTACACTTTTGTGGAGTATTATTTATTTTATGATTACCTTATTATAATCTATTATATTTAACTTTTAATATTTAAAATTTATCATTTAATTTTTATCTCACAGATGGGAGAATATGCCAATTGGCCTACATAGCCTAGTATTATTGTTGGCAAACATCTCCGTCCTCTATATGAATGATGTAGCTAAGTTGTAACAAGTAATATGACATTAAGTAAATTCCTACTGAGGTTAAGTAAGAAAATTTTTATTGCAGTTATCCTTGACCACTATTTATGATATTGTGTGGTAACCATGGCAACAGTTTAAGGTTATACAATGGAAGTTTCGTCGATAAACAGATGGGGGTGAGGAATATATTTCTAGGTATTGGGAAGTTGGGGCAGTGCCGAGAGGCTCTAGACTTCGAATATGAAGTTTCTGAGTTCAAATCCGGCTGGATCCCAAAAATTTTATAATTTAATTTTTGAATAAATATTTGAAAAAACTGTATTCACATCAATTGTCATCCATTATAGGTTAAAACAAATGTATTTGAACTTGGTTGAATGAACGAAAACGTATTTTATTAACGATCGAAAATGTGTACAAAATATATATATTAAATATATTAAATTTATTATATATATATATATATATATATATCAGTAGAGTGTGAGCTAATAGAAGGGTTTTAATGATATAAGTTATAAATTTTATCTAATATCACAACACTTATTACGGCTGTTCCGCAAAGTATATTAAACATTTCTGCAAATAACTCACACACGCAACAATAAACCATTAACGCTAAACTGAGAAACAAAACCTAAACACAATAAAATAGATAGTTTATAGTTTATTGAAAACGGTAAATAAGTTACGTAACTATTTCAATTGTATAAATAGAGCTATGCTTGGATATCTTTCAAAGATACCCGTCTTTCTTTTTAGGTTTGTAAGTAACATATTTATTACATTGTTTTATCGTGCAATTAGTGATACTTTGCTGTAATATAACTTCACGCCACTTTTTTATAGACACTCGTTAAACACCCACAATTAAGTGGCATTAATATAAGATGCTGAATCGGATAGGTTTGGATAATTTATTATTTTATTGAGAAGTTTATTTGAAAGGAATAACTTTTAACTCATTTTTACATAGCTACTTGGTTCTTGTAAGCTTCAGTGCCCTCTAAATTAAGTAATCCTTCTATTTAACATTCTCCTTTTGCTTGTGAAACATCAGTGCCCTCTGAATTCAGTAGTCCTTCAATCCAATATAATCGTGTTGCTTGTAAAACTTCATTGCCCTCTAAATTAAGTAGTCCTTTTATCCAATATAATCCTGTCGCTTGTGAAATTACAGTGCCCTCTAAATTAAGTAGTTCTCCTATTCAATATAACCCGTTTGGTTTTGAAACTTCATTGCCCTCTAAATTAAGTAGTTCTCCTATTCAATATAACCCTGTTGGTTTTGAAACTTCATTGCCCTCTAAATTAAGTAGTTCTCCTATTCAATATAACCCTGTTGGTTTTGAAACTTCATTGCCCTCTAAATTAAGTAATCTTTCTATCTTTATAACCCTGTTGCTTGTGAAACTTTAGCGTCCTCTAAATAACCTAGTCCTACCATCCAATATAACCTTTTTGCTTGTAAAACTGCATTGCCCTCTAAATTAAATAGTCCTCCTATTTAATATAACACCGTTGCTTCTGAAACTTTACTGCCTTCTAAACTAAGTAGTCCTTCCTTCCAATGTAACCCTGTTGCTTTTGTTACTTCATTGCCATCTAAATTAAGCAGTCCTCCTATTCAATATAACCCTGTTGCTTTTGAAACTCCACGGCCTTCTAAATTAAGTAGTCCTTCCTTCCACTGTAACCTTGTTCCTTGAAAAACTTCAGTGCCCTCTATATTAAGTAGTCCTACTATCCAATATAACCTCGTTGCTTTTGAAACTTCACTGCCTTCTAAATTAAGTAGTTATTCCTTCCAATATAACCCTGTCGCTTGTAAAACTTCAGTGACATTGTAATTTATTACGTAGTCTTTCTATCGAATATAACTATGGTGCTTGTAAGAAAGAAAAAATCCATTACTTACCTTTAAACTTACAGAACTCAATAAGAAAGTGGTGTAGCGTTGTAAAATGAAAATAATTGTTAACTTGAGGTCTTAATGCACATAGTGTAATATATTGTATAATAGTAGTATAATATTAAAACTTTATGTAATATAATTTAGTATTATAGGTATATTGTTTATTTGTTCATACATTATCTATTACCTGTCCTTATTAAGAATCCGAATTTATATTTTAGTATTTATCAAAGGTATAACCTCATTAAAGGTAATGTAATTTATTATTTATAATTTTTAATGAAAAAGTATTTTGTTTACTGGACACAAAATATTGTTACCTATACTTACAAAAGAAACGTAAAAATTCATAAATATATTACAAAAGAAATTAATAAAAATCTATTAATATTTTTAATCTTATTACTGACAAAGTAATTTTCTAAAAATTACAGTTTTTCCTCTAAAACATTTTTATATTATTATTTAAAGCAAAAACATTCCATTAAAATAAATTATGAACAATCAAATGATTAAATAAGACATAACTTGGACGTGTAAATTAAAAAGAATGCCAGGTGTTGGTGCTATTGTTCTTGTGTGGCCATATGTTGATCACCTGGCATCTTAAAATGGTAGGTAGACAGATCTGTAAAGAAGTAAAAACTCAAGAAGCCTGTGTATTTCTAAATGTTTGTAATTATCTAACGTAGCCTACGTTACTTACATAGCCTACGTTTTGTATATTGTGTTAAAAATATAGGCTACAAGTGAAATGTTTCTTTGCACTGGTAATGCACGTAAATTTAATAAAAACAAGGATCAGCCTACCTGAATAAAATCAATATATAATAAAATTTTGTTTTAAAAACAATAAGCACTAAAGTGCAATAAATTTTTGTTCAAACAAAAATAATATCACATAACTTTTAAAAGCTTGAACAATCAGGATGCTTTTTTAGCTATTACAATGAGGATGGTTATTGCAAGAGATGTGCCCTTTTGATGACGAATAGATTGATCTGAAAAAGCGGGCCTCATTACATAAAAAGTAATTGATATTAAAGGCTAGTTTTTTAAAAATATTTCAACGCTTGTAAATACTATGACAAATTATATTAAGTTAAAAACTATAATTACAGTTTGGTACTTCTAGAAATTTCTTGGCTTACAGTATATCGTTTCACCAAATCAAAACAGATAGAAAAAGGGTAAATAACCGCATGGGAAAACCATAAAAATACGTCCTTTCAACATTAGTAATCAATTTTGATTCGTTAATAAAGAGCACATAGAACCACAAATAAATTATGTATATAAGCTTATACATTTTATTATTTATTTACAAATATTATTTATGTAGTTTCTTGTTTTAATTTTTAAAATTATTGTCTTAAACTATTAATTAAGGTATTTGTTTTGTGTTTGCGAGGTTTTACTTGCTCTTAGCTTATCCTACCAATTTGAGAAATATTTAAACTAAATGATTTGAATAGATTATTTTTACTTTATAGAATTATTGCCTTTGTTAAAGGTTGTTGCTACAGCCTACACTGAATATGTACAACATTATTTTAATCCGTTAATTATTTAGGCCAATGTACAACTCGTGCGAAGAAACATGTGGCTTACACAAGAAACAAAACTACGGCTTTTCTGATTGCCTATGAAGTGATAAATAATCCTATCTGATATCAGAAGGCAAATTTGTGGAGTCCCTCCAACCTATAAGTTGTAGATCTACTCTTGGCAGGCCTATAGGCCTACACCACCTAAATGTATTTAACCTTACAGAAATCTACTTGTTTTGTTACTATTAAAATTTACCTTTATTTTTGACTTTTTATGAACTAAAATTACCAATTAACTGAATTATGCGTTAATATGATTTTCCTCCTGTATTATAGATTAAACACGAATACAGATATAATGGCCAAATTTCACACATTGATTTTATAGGCTTTTTATAATTTTAAGTGTAATCATTAATTTTGTAACTAAAAAAAATGAAGTTTTTATTTTTAGATACCTAAAATATCCAATGATAATTGTTCTATTTCCGAAGATAAAATTAATTAAAATTGTATCACGAAATTTTCCATAGTTTAGATTTTAGTTATGTAAACAAATTTGTTAAGTAAATTGGCAAACGTTTATTTAAAAACAGTTTACATTTCTGAGTTTTTCAAATTATAAAATGTTTGAGTCCAATGTTTTTTTTTTTATATAGTACTATTGTGTTGTTATACATTTCCGAAGGGACAGATTCTTAAGAAGTGAACCTAAGTATGTATTTAATAGAGATAAATCTATAAAACTACCATGTAATTGATATAAATATATATATTAGGCCTGTAGATAATATGTACACAGCTTTATATTATATATATTTTATGTTGCATATATTATTTGATTGTAAATAACAAGATTTATCAGTGCTAGGCATAGCATACTCGCAATACATTCATGTGTTGATATTTTATTTGTTGCGTTTTGATTGTTTTATACCCATCATCCAAGAGTAGCAAAGGAGTATGAAAAGCATGATGATCAGTGGAAAAAGTGTTCGGCATATTTGTACACGCAAGAGATGGTGTTTTCTAAATTCACATTTTCATTACAATTTCTTAGAACAAGTAATAAACATTTTTTTATAAAGTCAACCTACATTCCTACTTAAGTCAACAAAGAAATATTTCATTTTCTGTTATGTAATCTATAGTCTATACATATATGACAGAATAGGAATATTAAGTGGCAAAATAGAAAGCGAATTTCTTTTCAATTTTCCTTTTTCTTTTCTAAATAAAGTGTTGAACTTTAATTTTTGTTTGTTACTATTTATACGCTTTCGTCATCGTTGCTTGTATTGTGTTGTAGTTTTTTTCGCTTTCCTTTTGCATTGTTTGTTGTGAAGCAGGGTTTTATAACATTAATCCTTTTGTTTATTTTATTATTTTCACACAATATCAAGACCACAGTGGTACAATAAATTACAATGAAAATATTGGAAAGAACCCCAATACCACAAAAAATAATAAAAAACAACAAATAAAACAAGTTACTTAAGATTAAACCTTTATGTACATTTCGATGACCAGGTCATCATCATCAGAGGCTCTTATTGCAAAATTACAATCTAACAAACAAGAAGTTACAAACTAGAATGATCATCGCTCTATTTTGTAACTTCTTGTTTGCTAGATTGTAATTTTGTAATAAGACCCTATGATGATGATGGCCTGGTCATCGAAATGTACATAAAGGTTTAATCTTAAGTAACTTGTTTTATTTGTTATTTTTGAATATTGTTTGTGGTATTGGGGTTCTTTCCAATATTTTCATTGTAATTTATTATTTTCATTCATTTTTTAACCTTGAGCGTTATTTATGATATGGTGGGGTAACCATGGCAACAATTTAAGGTTGTACAAAGGAGGTTTCGAAGACAGCAAAAGAAAAATTCATTTACTTGTTTGAGAAATTCATTTCTGGCTATGGGAAAGTTGGCTCATTGCCAAAAGTGCTAAACTTTGAATATAAAGATACTCAGTTCGAATCCGGCCTAGCACCCTAATTTTTATAGTTTAATTATTGAATAAATATTTGAAAAAACTGTGTTAACATCAATTGTCACCCACTACAGTGTAAAGAAATATATTTGAGTGTGATTGGATGCATAAAAATGTATTTTATTAACGATGAAAATTTGTACAAAATATATATCACGAGAGTGTGAGCTAATAGAAGCAATTTAATAAAATATTCAGATATTAAAAGCATAGAGTAAAAGAATAATATATCTATGATCGATTCATATAAGCTGCTAAATAATCAATCAGAGTAAAAAAGTAAAACTCAAATTATCGTAAAATGTATGGCCAATTATGGCCGACCCCGTGAGGGTTAATGGTCACTGCTTGCGTTTTGTAAAATTCATTTTTGAGGCTTTTCCCTTTTTCGAATTACAACATTTTTTTCAGTTGTTCTACATTAGTGATTGTATTATATGTTAATTAATTTTTAAGTACACAGAGATATTATAAATTAGCTTTAAAATTCAAACAACCTTAGCTTGGCCGTTTTCCCCTGTCCTTCCCCTATATGCTAAATGAACGTTAATAAAGATCTGGAATATCTCCATTTCACAGACCTGTAGGATATTTTGAGAAATGTTTAGCTTACATAAGGGAATTTATGTGATAATAAATTACCTATGGGGTTAATTGTAAGTCAGTAAAGGCATGTGCCTTACTGTGAACACTTTGTTTGTGTAGTTTTAGGGAGATTCCAGTAATTACTATTACCTCCCTGCAAAGGATGAGAAAGGATTGTGAGTGTTTATAAGATGGGGTAGGAATAAACCCATGGTAGGGGATATAGGTTGTACCATGGCATCGTGTATGCAGTGGTGGATCCACAAAAAATAAATTTTTGAGGGATGGTGGGTTGGGGGAGGAGAAATTCTCCCAACGTTTGAAAGATATTTAGGAAATATGGTAATTATAGTGTATACTCTAAGGGTCTTCTGTCTGAGGGAAATAGTTATAGGCCTACACTGTGACATTACAGAATCATTATTTACCCTCAATTACCATAGCCTACATACTACTAAATTTTCCCTATTTTTTACACCATAAATTACATGAAGATCAGGAGCCCTATTTCAGTTTATCCCAGAAAACCACCTATTTATTACATTGAGACTGGACGTATTTAATAATGGTTATAGTACCTTATTATAATGATTAACATGGGTTTATAAAGATATTCTACTTATTAATAAATAGATATAAATCAGGGACGAACGCAAACATCGGGATTTAATTTTACATTTATAGAGTTATAAACAATATTCGAGCTGGCTTCTAAATGAAGGTTATAAACAAAAGAATAAATAGACTACGACTCACAATTATAAAAACTTTAATATCAGACGCGTTTCAATGACACTATGGCATCATCTTTTGATGCTACACAATCAAAACTTAATTTAAAAAATTGAACATAACTTATAATATTTTCAGTATGTTTTAATATAATGTATTTGAAAATATTATAGGTTATCTTCAATTTTTTAACTAAGTTTTGATTGTGTAGCATCACTGAAGATGGTGCCATAGTGTCATTGAAACGCGTCTGATATTAAAGTTTTTATAATAGTGAGTCGTAGCCTATTTATTCTTTTGCTTATTTATAGTGTTATTTTATAGTTGAAAAACTTTCACTCATCCATATTTTTGAGGCAACTTGAGCCTGAAAGACTTCCCTCTCTTAAATCCGCCGCTGCGGACTACCTGAAGCAGAGTTACTCTCAGCCGACCTGCTAAGAGGGGTCATCCACTTGTAAGAAGAATAAAAAGGTTAGTGAGAATTATGGATACCATATTGCTGGGAACAGGGTAGAGTTTTTGTATCGAGTAGGGGGGGGGGTTTAATAGTTGTGTACCCGCTCTCAACCATTATGGAGAGAGAGATCACGAGAAATAAATTGTAACTGTGTATATTATTACGGAACACAAAACAATAACCCCCTGCATTTCCGAATATGTTTCACTTAGACCGCCTCGTCTTGTAATAGCAGACCCAGATACTTCGAATTGGAAGTTTAATATAGGCCTACTGTCCAGCCTATAATTCCAAATTTGTCTTTTATTCATCGTCATAGTATTAATAACTACACTTACCTAAAGTGCTGAACAAATATTGCAAAACATTTTCTACAAGCGGTTAAATTGAATCTTCCAAAGCTCCTTGTAAACCTAAGTTTAAATCTGCTATATATTAACCCTGCTGTTTATAAAAGAAAATATAACAACTAATAAGCCTATAAAAAATGTCAAATCGTACTTAGGTCAACAAAGAAAATTATATTTTAGTTACTTCTTATAAAAGAATTACTATTAATATAAATAAGTAGGCCTATATACATGTGACAGAATCACAATATTAGGCGACAAAATGGAAAGTGAAATTAATTAATAAAATTAATTAATTAAATTTAATTATTAAAATAATATTTGAAAAAAAACTATATCAACATCAAGTGTAATCCACTATAAGATTTAAAGTGTATTTGAAATTGAGAGGATGAATAAAAAATATTTTATTAACGATTGAAAATTTGAACAAGATATGTGCTATAAATAAACATACATAGGGAGAGAGTGAACTAATAGAATGAACTGAATGACATCTGTTCAGAAACGCCTGTTGGTTTAGCTGCAATAATAACGTGGCTACTTGCTCTAGAAGGAAAAACGTACTTAAAGTGATAAAAAATAAAATTCTATAGCTATTAGCAACAAATACAGCCAAATAAGCAGCAAAATTATACACAAAGTGGAATAGATTTACTCTGAGATCCAAATATTTTTACACTTAGTAAATTTATCAGAGATACAAAGTCATGGAAGGGCGGGAACCATTGGTATATTTATTTAAGCCCCGCTCGATTCGACAGCCAATACGCAGGCGTGGAATTAGTATTCGAAGGGCAAAAATCCGAAATATTTAAAGGGTGGGTCTAGTTAGGGAACGCTGGTGTTTTAAGATCTCTGAACTAAAACTTCGAGAACCGATAAGGTGAAATTTTAGCCAGAAGTTGAATCTCTTCTATAATGCTGTTTTACCTGAAATTTTAGCCAGAGGTTGATCTCTTCTATAATGCTGTTTTACCTGAAAGTTTAGCCAGAGGTTGAATCTCTTCTATAATGCTGTTTTACCTGAAATTTTAGCCAGAAGTTGAATCTCTTCTATAATGCTGTTTTACATGAAGTTTAAAAAAATAATAAAATAAAGGTTTTTATAAATGGTTGGTTAAAATACAAATCTCGAGCCATTTTGTGATTCAAAGGAAAAATCGTCCTAAAAATGAGACGTAAAAAACTTTTGAATAATTTGTTGGTAGAATTGGTAATTTATAAGTTCTATATTTTTTCCCCTCCCCCCGGGTCTGAGCCCCCAAAGCCCGCTCAGCCCTCGTGGCAGCCAACCTCTAGCGAGCTGCCTCCGTCTCACATGCGCATGCGGTTAGTATCCCTAACACGCGTGAAGGATTCAGGAAGACTGTCCATGTACCAAGCTGATGAGCTCTTTCCATGAAAAATCAGGAGATAGTGAAATGAAACAGAACGTTAAGTGTCGCGTGAGGGCGGGATGAAAAAACCTGCCAAGAAATAACCCTGACAGGAAAAATCCCGCGATAGATCATGCAGGAACCCTGGGGGCTAGGTTGCCTTATTCTATAGGTTAGGGATAGGTAATACCTTTACATATACCTTGTTAGTGAGCCGAAAGAAACGTTTGTGTTTGCCGGGTTGCGTTTACAATCACAGCTTACAAACGGAGGCGCTACTCCAGACTAACAGATTTTATAATAATTTTTTACACGCCTCAAGTCTCACTCTATACCTAATTTTCCCAACGAAAAACCAATTTGGTTCATCACCATCACTAATTCTTATACTACCTTAAAGCTAGAGTGTTAATCGGAATACTAAAGCTAAACTACTACTACAAACGTAAATGGAGTAAACACTTCTACACCAAAACCTGTGAACCCGGCATACCTCGCGGCATGCACTAGCTTAAGAGCCGAGTGCTCGACCAAAGCCTTCAAAAAGTAATGGACAGAATTAATCTTTGCCGGCCATATTGCTATAATATTTTTCTACGATTCTACCAAGATTTATAGAAACGGGTTGAGTGTAGTAATCTCCTGGTTCCAATGTGTGTACAGAGATAATTTTGTTGTAGGACATCTGAAATGAAAATATTCACAAAATGACATTTTACTCGTCCGCCCTACAAATTTAATTTTCTTATATACTCGTGTCTAATGATATAGACACGTTTTAACACCACGAGAAGGCAACAATTACAGGAAATGGGTTTTCTACTAATTTAGACCTATAGAAATATTAGACAAAAAAGGTTTCATTTAACGTAATTCAATATTATTTTAAGAAAGATGTAACTAACCTAATAATAATGGTATTTGTTTTAATGTTTTGTTTGCAATCATAAGTTTAAATTTCGGTTTTGTATGCTTGGTGGACCACAGCTTTGTTTTCTAAGGAAATTATAACATGCTTGAAATGGCGTTAACAAAAATCTCCATTAAATGGAAGTTTCTAAAGAACTTTTAAAAGGAAAGTAGTTATTCCTAAAGTGTAAACAAAGAGAAAAATAACAGAAACAAAACTTAAACGAACCAACTAATGCGGGAAAATAATATTACACAAAATAGATCATTTGAAATAATGTAAGTCGTGGTTAAACTAGTAAACAATATTTTTCGCTATTAAGTGTGGGTTACATAGCTTATTTTTAAACTCTTTAAATAGGGTGTTCCAGAGAACGATGACTTGATATTCTAGTACTGCTGATGGTGCAGTTAATATTCCTTGGGGACCAAGTCCAATGGCTCAGCGCGCTTAGCACTGGCATCCTCTAAGGTAGCAGTAGAGATGTATGGTTCTTGTGTTACTGAAACCGCTCTAGATGATTCATTGATGCAGCGGCGGCCTCCTCTCTTACGCTCTCCATCTTGAGATCTCTATGTAAGGCAGAGTTTCAGTCGTACCACAGATCCCTCACTATGGCTCTCAACTCTTTTTGTTGGAAGCTCTCGATAACTTTCAGACTGCTGCTATTGATGCATCCCCAGAGTGGCAACCCGTCGTACCATACGGACTTGAGCACTTGCTTGTGCATCAGCAATTTATGGTAGGAGCTCAACTCGGAATATCTACCTATGAAAAACGCTAGTCTTCTGCACCAGATTTCCAGTTAATCTCTTTTTCCTTCACATGGGAAGTCCAGTTCACATTAGCGTCCGACGTTAGACCTAGGTATTTCACCTATTTACTATAAGGGACGAGTTGCCAAATTATTATGACTTCAGTTTATACATGCTTTTTGTTCCAGTGTGTGTTTTAATTTAATTTTAAATTATGAAAATACATCAATATACATTGAATATTAAGATTTATTGCGCTAAGAAATCACAGAAACTTGAAATATACAAATAAAGAACCGATTCGTTGAAATAGAACGTTTTTATTATAGAACTGGTATTAAAAGGTATATTTTCTTACGTCAAAGTCTTAAGAAGTGCTTAGAAAGAACTATATTTGGAACATGGCTATTACAAAAGAGGCATCAATCCTTTTTCAGTTGTTTCGTGGAAATTTAATGGTGTTTTCAAGTCTGCGCTAAAAGGAATCTTGGTAACACAACAAAATTCTCGGATGAGTGATACTGAAACGGACGTGTTAAGGTGACTCAGGGTAGAAAAATGTTTTTGTCTCGATACATGGTGCAGATTTAGAGACACTTGCTGGCGGGGTGGGCTACCGCAAAGATTTGTCATAAAAAGGCAACTGGGTAAGTGGTAAGTGATTGAACGACCTTCTTCAATGAAAGTTACATTCTGAGAAATGTACGTGAATTGTTAAACTATCTAGGCGTGCATGATTTTTTGAAAGCATGCTACACCATTAGTCACTTTACCAAGGACGAAAGCGCTCTGTCTACTTCCTACCGTATTAAGCCGCTAGTAATCTTGCCATTTAGAAAAGCTTCGAGTTGGAATAAACAAAGGTTTTGCAAGATCATTTCATTGCTCTACTCATACGCTATTATTTAAAAATATCAGCTTTGAAAATAACCTACTAGAACCAGTGGCGCAGCACATTTTGTGTTTGGGAGCTTACTACCAGAAGCGTTGAAAAATTTAGTTTTTAGTTTTATTGGTTAAATCAATTTATTTAAATCACCAATTTCGTAACAGATTTTATATTTATTTCAAAATCATCTGAATAAATTCAAATACTATAATTTTAAGATTGATATAAACAAAATTACAATGCGGAAGTCGGTGTCACTGGCCGACATAGGTAAATACTTAGTATAAATAATATAGTTAATTGGGGGTAGTAAGAAATTTATTAGAGTTTACGCCGTCTCTCCGTTCCCAATTTTCAATTGTCATATGTTAATGTGTCTTCTAGGTTTCTTGCAGTCATCGCTTAGTCGACGTCATCACCCCAAAGTTTTCGTGGTCGTCCTCTTTTTTCAGGGGGAATTCATTCTAGTTCCTTTCGGCATCCTGTCTTCTGGCATCCTCTTTACATGTCCAAAACATGGTAATTATCTTCTTTCTATCTCCTCCCTTATATTTTTATCAATTTCCATTTCGTTATGTATTTGTTAATATCTGACCCTTTCAAGTCTGGATTTACCGCAGCTTCGTCGTAAATAGTGCATTTCCATTGTCGTTACTTCCGTTACTATTAGCTTTGGTAACCGCCCATACCTTTGCACCGCAGAGTGCAACGCCCTCAACAATACTTTTATAAATGTGTTTCTTTGTTTCGGTAAATTGTGTTGTATCATAAATGTATGCTTATAGCTTTACAATGACAATATTTAAAATAACGCCAATACCACAAAAATAATAAAAAATATCAAATAATACAAGTTACTTAGGTTTAAACCCTTATGGACACTTCGATGACCATGTCATCATCATCATCATCAGAGGTTCTTACAATCTAGCAAACGAGAAGTTACAGACTAGAGTGACCGCTTCTTCTTTGATAGATTCTATTTTGTTACAAGACTCTCTAACGATAATGCCAGGTCATCGAAGTGTACATAAGGGTTTAATATTAAGAAACTTGTATTATTTAATATTTTCTATTATTTTTGTTGTATTGGGGCTATTTTAAATATTTGCATTGTAATAGATCGTACCACGGTGCTCTTGATATTTTATTGCTTATAACCTTGTTTATTATGAATTCATTTTAGAGGAAATTTTAATGATATACTCTCCCTTCAATCGAAATACGTTTAGATTCTAAATAGCCCAATTTAATTTTTCTGAAAATAATAAGGTACGAGGTTATCAAACAAGAGTATATTTAATAACTTATTTCAGTTAAAAATATCCATAGCTAACCTATGATCGAGTTAATTTTATTTTCAAAAATTCATAGGCTCTAATATCTTCTATTAAATGAAGTAAATAGCCTACATAAAATATAAAACATAAAAATATAAAGAATATAAGGGGAAAAACAAAAACATAGTAGCCTATAAAGAATATTCAGAAAGTAAGGTCTAATTTTTTAGAAAAAAAATAAAATATAAATATTTTCCTACAAAAAAATAATAAATTCCATAGGTTATATCTTTCTTTGCTTTCTACACTGTTTCCTTTTATGTTTAAACATTTTTCGTAACGTTCTAAAACCCTTGTATAGTGAAGTGGAGTAGTTTCTGTTATCTCTCAGAATAACCAGTCTTCGGCTTCTTTCCTCCCTACCCTGCCGCAAAGCACTTGGTAGCGTATCAAGAGCCTTCTTTCAGTGCCGTCGGAACTGTACGGGGGATGGTCAATCTGTTTCCGACATAAAACTTTGATTAGATTTTGAATTTTATTGACAATCTGATTTTATTGTTATGCAACACAACTCCTGACGCCATAAACGAAGCTTATTCTTAGCGCACCTCAGTTTAGTCAGAGTAACGGAGTAAACAAATGTACTTGTTATACTCTCTTTTGCGTAAACTCGATTAACAAGACTCAATGTCTGCCTCACGTTGAGATGCTCTGCTTAAATTGACTTTGACTGGTGATTCCATTCAGTATCGTTTTGACTGGGGTCATATGACAAACCTACGTTTCAACCCCTGGGACAAGGTTTTATAAATGTTAATCACCTCTATGATTACATCGGCCCAAAGTACAAGTCATTATTTTTGGTCTTTCTCAACAAGTAGACGGATAACCCATGGTAATCAGGATTTGTACGAAGTTCTTCTGCTCACATTACGAAATTCCATTGCTACAGTTGTTATCCTATAACTTTTTAGTCTTCATGAATCCATTTATCCATGGCATATACATTTACAATTAGCGGATGGCCGGTCTAGTTGCAGAACAATCACGGACATTCTCCAGTCGGTTTTGAAACACTAACCCCTTTATGCACTTTGCACTTCACATGGCCCATGTTTACCTTACGATGGGTTGCCGCTGCTGAAACGAAGAGCTCTCAATCTGTCAATCCTTCAGGTGTGGTGAGGTTTCCCGTGTTATCCCACAAACTCCACTCCTGATGGTGCATTTCCTTCAATTCCATAGGTTTCAGCTACGCAACCACAGTATCCCTGGAACCCATGCTTTGGTTTCCCAGAAGCTGCCTAAGTAGTCGGAGGAGCTTCTGGGGACCTCTGTTTGGCACGTTCGAGGTTAGAACTATCACTCACCTTCAAACCTTAACTTTCGTTCTTGATTAACGAGAACATGCTTGGCAAATGTTTTCGCTTAGATTCGTCTTGCGGGCGATCTTTACCAAAGAATGCTGTTATTTATATATTAAATATTAACTTTAGCTACATACTCATATAATACATAATCTTCAAAAACCTCTAACCACAAATATTTTTATTCTAACCCGATGTACATTTCGGATTACCAAGTAACCATCCTCAAAGTCATAAAACAAGGATTACTAACTCTACATACGTTTAATGTAGATTTCTTATAAAACTAACTTTATATAGCTAGTACATAATGTACCAGATTAGATATAGAGTTAGTTAGTGTTTCTTGTTTTGCCTCTGAGGATGGTGACTTGGTAAGCGGAACGCACATCAGGTTAAAATAAAAGAATTGTGGTTAGATGTTTTTGACGATTATTTATTATTATTTGGCCAGAATTTATTTCAAATAAATAGTAAACATATTTATATAGATATTTTTTAATTAGAGTAATTAATTATTTACTTTATTATAAATTCAGCACGACAATTGTTATTTAATATGGTATTTTTTTTTAACTGTAATATTTAAGAAATGTTTACTAGGATTTTTTGTTCTTATATGTTATTCTTTAGAAATTCTTGAATTTTGTAGTCAAATACGTTCGGTGAATCTTACATAGCTAAACTAAAGCATACAAAACTAATAACAAGTTACAATACAAAATACAACACAATACCAACAACAAAGATAAAGTACAAGCACCAGACGTATACAAACTGAACTGCGACGAATGTAACAAATTCTACATTGGACCAACAGATCGCAGATTTAAACAAAGAGTCGAAGAACACAAACAGAATACCAACTCAACATTTTATAACCACATAAAAGAAACAGGACACAACTACACAGGCATTTACCATAACCTAGAAATCCTACACATCAACAAAACAGGACCACATCTAAACACACTAGAACAATATGAAATTTACAGACACACAAAAACAAAAAGTACAAACATAATAAACGAACAAACACAATACAAATCACACATACTCTTTGATACTATCGAGAATCTGCCTTTAAAACCGTCACCGCTTGACCCAACAACTCCAAGCAGAAGACACTGATGAAGATCGGCTCATAACGATCAAAAACGTTATGTCTCAGTAAGTTTTAACAAATTTACAAAATTTAAAGCTCGGATAGTCATAAACTATTGTTAAAGTGATTATTCTTTAGAAATATTTATTAAATTACTTTAAATAGGTAATTGTATAATTAGCGTTTGGCCTCTATTTCCAAGGGATAGTAGGTAAAGCTCAAAACTAATATAATATTATATACATTCCATAGTAATTATATATAATAATATATATATATATATATATATATATATATATATATATATATATATATATATATATATATATATATATATATATATATATAGAATATCAAATGTGTTTTCCTGTTAGAATATTTTTAAGATCAAATAATACACACAAATACAGGAATATTTAATTTATTGAACAATAAACTCAAAGCTTTTCGTTGGTTTACATTACCAACATCTTCAGGAGTTACAATACTAAGAATGATAAAAGCAGTGCTTTTATCATTCTTAGTATTGTAACTCCTGAAGATGTTGGTAATGTAAACCAACGAAAAGCTTTGAGTATATTGTTCAATAAATTAAATATTCCTGTATTTGTGTGTATTATTTGATCTTAAATATATATATATATATATATAATAGCATAACCTACGTAATATATTTAGAATGGATTTAGTTTGCATAACCAGATTTACACGGAAATGACGTATTCCCTGTTACCTACTGGAAACGAGTGAATTCTTTCAGCAAAGTGGCAGTAATACCGACCAGTTAATTTGATTTATGCACTTGTTTTAATTATTAAATTCCCTGTGAATATCCTGCGCAGACCGCCCGAAGCGAACGCGCGTAATAACACGGTTGCACCCATAAATATATCAAGCCCGTCGCTGCAGTAGCCTAGTTTGTGAAAATTATGTTCATTCCCCACATTAAACGTATTATTACACCTTTTTACGATTTATGTCTTCATTTCGAAATGAATTAAAGGAATATTCGCGAAACTGAAGCTAATATGGAAAGTACACGAACAGCGGCCGCGGATAATAATAGATTCGTGTAATGTACAATTACCTGGCTTTCTCGAGCGGTCACAATGTATTCGTAATATAAACGGCAGTGGAGGAACAATTGAATGCTTCTGATTAGAATGCGCTACATAACTTATTGCGGCTCGTTTGTCCCCCTTACTCCTAACAACTTGTCATTTTATATTCCGCCGTAAAGTCGTTCTTATAAACAGTAAAACCCAAGAACCCTGCTTCATGCTCAACAATTGACGAACAATTTTCTAATGTATTATAGATAGTATTTATTTATTTCGCAACGTGTTAGAAAATTCAAAATTTCATTGTTAATTTAGGTATGCTTATTTTTTAAAACTGTCAATATAACCTACATGAAACGCCTTTATTCGTACTAACCAACGTGTAAGTAAATTAATTACATAAAACTCAGGAAAAGTTCTAATATACTGCGCATACACTTTATATTAGCCAAGAAGTTTTATTTTAAAACAGTTTCTACTTACTGCTAACGTAAATAAAGCTACGAAACTTAACATCGTCGTGTATTTCTAGTCCAAGCGAAATTCTAAGAAATTTAAAGATACCTCTGGAATTTACAAAATCACATGTAACAACTGTAACGCTTTTTACATAGGGAAAACAACCAGATCATTTAAAACAAGATTTGAAGAACATTATAGAGCATTCAAAAACAAAAATTCAAAAGTATCAAATGTTGCAGCACACCAAATATCACATAAACATGAAATAACAAATTACGAAAATAACCTAACCATACTTGAAATAAATAATAACCCAATAGAACTAAACTCACTAGAAAAATACCACATTTATAAAAACATACACATCAATTTAATGAATCTACAAACAATATATACAGAAGACATACTATTCAAAAACATAATACACAAGACTCAAGAGGAAATGTATATGACGTCAACAATTACCAACACGACGGACCGAACATCCGCACCAGAAAAATTAAGAAAAAATAATCAGTGATTCGACAATGGTCAAGTGACCGAAAGGCGCCTCATCACTCAAGGTAAAATCATTACACTTAATGGTGGATAAAATTACTTACAATAGTAATATATTAACTTCATAAAGTCAGTGCAACGGAAAAACAATGGATAACGTAAACTATCAAGAATATATATATATATATATATATATATATATATATATATATATATATATATATATATATTATATTAAATATGGTGATATGTTTTCTTGTATATATAGTTAATAAATTAAAAATATTTCAAAAACAAGAATACTTTTAATGAATATATTTATTCAAAGCTTTTCGCCGATTAGATAGAAGATGCTGATACTATTTAATCGGCGAAAAGCTTTGAATAAATATATTCATTAAAAGTATTCTTGTGTTTGAAATATTTTTAATTTATTAAATATATATATATATATATATATATATATATATATATATATATATATATATATATTAATATATATATATATTATAATGACCTGTAGTCATTAGATAATTATTTTTCCTGAAGATGCTGATACTTTTTTATCGGCGAAAAGCTTTGAATAAATATATTCATTAAAAGTATTCTTGTGTTTGAAATATTTTAAATTTATTAAATATATATATATATATATATATATATATATATATATATATATATATATATATATATATATAGGAGAATATGAACTAACAGATGTACATAGTAGCCTTTTTACAAGTAGACTACAAAGGGACTACAAGTGTACATAGTCTACAAGTGTGGGATAATAGACTATAGGTGTACATAGTAGCCTCTTCACAAATATAGTAAACTAGAAATGTACATACTAGACTAGGGTAGGATAGTAGGTCACAGGTATACTTCGTCTACAAGTGTAGGATAGTGGACTACAAGTGTACATAGTCTACAAGCGTAGGATAGTAGACTACAAGTGTACATAATCTATAAGTGTAGGATAGTAGACTATTAGTGTACATAGTCTACAAGTGTAGGATAGTAGACTACAAGTGTACATAATCTACAAGGGTAGGATAGTAGACTACAAGTGTACATAGTCTACAAGTGTAGGATAGTAGACTACAAGTGTACATAGTCTACATGTATAGGATAGTAGCTAACAGGTATACTTCGTCTACAAGTGTAGGATAGTAGACTACAAGTGTACATAGTCTACAAGCGTAGGATAGTAGACACAGAGTGTACATAGTCTACATGTGTAGGATAGTAGCTCACAGGTATACTTCGTCTACAAGTGTAGGATAGTAGACTACAAGTGTACATAGTCTACAAGCGTAGGATAGTAGACTACAGGTGTACATAGTAGCATTTCCCCAAAGATAGTAGCTACAAGTGTACATAGTCTACAAGTGTAGAATAGTATACTACAGGTGTACTTATTAGACTACATATGGACATAGTAGTCTATGAGAGTAGTCTTAAGTATATGGTTGCCTATATTGCAGAATACAGTGTATATATAATGCGGTACAAATATGCATGGTAGCATTAAAATATGCACAGTAGCTTCCGAACATATATAGGTTAGTCCCTGCAGGATTAGCTACTATGTATCATAAATCGTACAGTAGGATACAGGACGAAAGATGTTTTTTTCAGTAGCTCCATCCTCGTGCTTATACTCGTAGTTGGCGAGTTTTTGTATGTCATTCCACGTTCGGCTCATTACGCGTCAGGAACTATAATAGAGACATAGAGTTTTATAAGACAGTTATGTGTAGTTACGTGCTATTGGATGCCTGACAGTCATGGAGCTGGAATTCCAAAGCTACAAGTTTCTTTACAAATCTAGCAGTCTAAATTATTAATCGAAGTGGATATTACATACCGTATCTGAGAATGATAGCTTTGTAAATTTGTAAATGCAAAGTAAATTTGTTCTTTAGGCTCTAAGTTGGACACATTCTTGGGGGTGATTCTAATTTCTGTGGATTCGGTTTGATGGCTGACCTAAGCTAAAGGTGTGCCAATAGGATTTGGATTTCCACAATGACATCTCTCCGTTTCTACGCCAGATGGCACTGACAATAGGCCGCTACCATATACCTTGCCTTTCTTGGAACTTCTGCCTGTCAATGTAATCGACAACATCCTTTTTCTGTGTACTTTTCTGCTTCTATAGAAGTCGATAGTTTGTTACAGGTTAAATCTTCTTAAGCCTAAGCCGACTGGGAAAGTTGAGTTATATTTAGAACCTAGCAGGAGGTTAATATAAATATTGTAAGCAAATGTTTTCATCTATTTTCTTGTAAAAATAAACGTTCAAATCAAAAGAAAAAGAGTGTTATAATTAGATAGTTTTTACTTTTGTAAGCATAAATTCTTTGAAGTAATTTACTATTATTTCTAATAATCGATTAAATAAATTCTGAATAAACATTCTGAAAGTAATAACAACAATAAATAATCATAGAATCCTACCATCCAATTATCTACGTCATCTTTACAAAATATGTTTTCTCCAAAGGATAATTGCAAATGGAATAGTTGCTACTAGTTATAATAATAATAATAATAACAGCAATTATAACAATGATAATAATAATAATAATAATAACAGTAATGATGATGTTGATGATGATGATAATAATAATAACTATAACAATAATTTTTTGTGTAAAGGTTGGAATGCATTCAGGCACGATACAGTCTTCCCTGGCAGACCTGGTGTGCGAGACCACTGGCGAATACCCACTAAACCCATCTTCCTTTCAGGCCCTTTGTAGATCTGACCAGGGTATCACTGTATTAGCGTTCTTCCTGGTCAGTAGGCTGTTTATAAACGCTAGTGGTTTCTATTACAAAAATAAAACTAATCTTATTTAGCCCGGTCACAAGGATTTACTTTGACCATCTTCCTCTTTCATTTTAGTCCGCAGTATTTTCTCGATGTATAACCTCTACCTCCATCCAGTTGGATGCACTATACAGTATCTTGCCCTCAATATAGTCCGAGTCTATTGGACAGACGTTGCTTTCCAGCGTTGTTCTCTCCAATTGCCATTTTCTGGACACAAAGAAGGTGTGTTTTGGGGTGCCGGGTAATCCTTCGCCACAATGAGAGCAGTTTGAATTATTCACCTTACCCATCATACATAAATAGACCCGGATGCAACCGTGGCCTGTTAAGAATTGTGTAGTGTAGACGTTTACCTCTCCATGCTGCTCGAAAATCGAACTGGGTAGGTTTTTGATTAGCCCAACAGTCCATCTTCCGGTGGGTTCCGCAGACCATCTTTCCTGCCACTTGGCTCTGTAGAGCTCTCACGATGTGCCATCCACTCCCGAGGGCCCATCTTTTTGCCTGGTTCCTTCTCTGTGTTTTTTCCTAGGTCCTGTTGAAGGCTACTCGAAGTCACTCTTTTCTTTCCTTCCTCCATGTGTGCAGAACGAGCTTTTTGTGCCTCTCCTTCTTATCAGAAAAATTTAGCCCTCTTATGTTATCTCTTCAAGTAGCTTAGCCCATCTACTAGATCTTAGAACTTCATAATCCCAGATTTAAAGTCAATGCTGGCATTTTTTTATCTGCCTATAGCAGCCTTTATTTTGCCTACCATGTCTCGACATTTTTTGAAATGCTTTGCTTCCTCTCCTGTAATTGTTTGCAGTAGTTTCACTTGAGGAGATAGCTGCTGAGAACTTTCTGAGATTGCGTTTCCCGGTGTTCTAGCTCCCGCACTTCCATTCCCACCTCTTCCATAAGCAACGGAGATGCGTTACGTTTTCGATTACCAATCTTTGGGCCACTTCTTGTTACTTCAGGTGACTCGGGACCTGACGGTAGTGTCCTCAGAACCTTAGATCTCCTAGAGGTAAGACTACTTCCTTTACCACTTGTCACATTTTCATCCAAGGGGCCCAAGTGTTTCATCTCCAATGTATGTTTCTTGCAGGCGCTGGCTTACAAAAATCCGGAGCCTACTTGCTCACTCCCGGGTATACGACACTGTAAGTTTGGTTTTATCTACAACTTCCATCCTGGGTTGGTTTTCGGGGTTCCTTCCCCTAGTACTGTAACCCTGTACAAGGAGCCCTCACAAGGTACCATCAGCCGGACCAGCTAAACCAAGGTTTTTTAAAGAGGTGTTACTCCTCTACCCCTCCTCCTTCCCCATCTTAAGATAGGGCCCCGGGCTTGGGACCGGCATAGCGGAGTTAATCATAATAATAATACTATTACTAACAATAGCCCCAACAACAACAATAATAACAATGATGATGATAATAATAAATACCCTACCAGGCAATAATAATATAATAATAAACAATTAAGTAAGAAATAAACAAACATTGGTAACACTCATACACTGACAACTACAATAACTTTTATTGTAATTCAGTCCACATTTTGGTTATATTTAATCTAACTCACGAATTTATTATAATACAAAGGGGCTTAATTAAAATATATTTTCAGCAGGTTTTTAAAGTAAAGTTTTTAAGTAATTTTTAAAAAAAAATTTTTAGCTTTAATAAAAACGGAAACGCTATTTTAAAAAACACTACATAGCTACAAAATGGCTAAATCACAACGATGTCTCGGGTAAAATAAAACATAAAACGATGAAAAGAATATGGCTACAGTTTCTATTTCGTTGGCAGCTAATGTTTGAGTTACTCTTTAAAAAAATCCGCAAAAAGAATAGAATTTAAAATCAGATCGAGAGTTAAACGCCGTATTTTAAAAAACAATTAATTAATGGAATCCTTTCAACAGAATAAATAACAGTTGGCAACGGAAAAAATACAAGTGATCTCCATATTCGGCGGAATTAAGCCCCCCAACCCCGAGGGATGCCGCCGTATAATACTCTGAATATATTTCCCTCTGCCCCAATGAAAAGTGTGGTTAGGCTCCTCACACCTAGCTCGCAGGCTTTTAGCGACCAGCCACAAACACCGATATTATCATTTTAACATGGGATCAAGATTCTCCGGGGTTTTGAAACTCGAAGCGGGCGCAAGCTGTGAAAATGGGAACCATTAGGCCTAGTACAGATTACGGATTAGGGTACCTTCTGGGGCACAAAAAAATAAATGCCGGCAGGCAAATGTTTCTACTTTTTGTCGTTAGTTTGTTTGACTGAATAATTAATATCGGGAACGTCTCTGACGAAATGGATTAAACAAGTAAAATCAGTCTAGACAAATATAAATCTAACACGATTTTACCGTTGTTAAAGTAGGTGAAACATTTAGAGAAAAAACTTCTTTAAAAATTCCGTATAGTTTTAAATTGACTTATTATTGTTATTATAAAATTTTATAAATTTTTATATATACTAGCGAAATAATACTCTATTTTTGAATTGTATAGTTATTATTTTATGATTAAATAATTAGTTACTGGACAAGATTGTTTACTTTCATAATGTTCAGAGAATGCGGTAATGGTACCCGTGTTTAAGAAGGGAAAGGATCCCGAGAAATTAAGCAGTTATAGACCGATCAGTCTTACTTCTGTTACCTGCAAAGTTATGGGAAGGATGGTCAACCACAGGCTGGAGGTCTTTATAGAGAGAACTAATCTAATTCGAGAAGAACAGGCTGGTTTTAGAAAACACAAATCCACTACTGACCAAGTCAATAAGCTCTCCCAGTGCGTGAAGGATGGCTTTCACGGAAAAATGTCCACCCTTGCGTGTTTTATTGACTTCCGGGGAGCTTACGACACAGTTAGCAGAATACTCCTCTATAACAAAATTGCCAACTACGGAGTGGCAGGAAACATGTTGAACTGGATAAATGAATTTTTGAGCCAACGATTTATAAAGGTCCGCTATGGAAACAGAAGTTCTCAGTTCCGTCAACAGAGAAGGGGACTCCCGCAGGGAGCGGTCAGCAGTTGTACTCTTTTCAACCTTTACATGAATGATTTAATCTGCAACATTAAGGTAAATAACCCAGGAGTCGAAGTACTCTGTTACTCAGATGATGTGATAATATGGGCGACCAGCAGCAACATCAACTCCTTGGAAGCCAAAATAAACGCGACATTAGGTGGAGTCAAAAGATGGTGCTCCGAAAACGATATGATTATTAACGAAAACAAGACCACGGCACAGTTATTCACGCTATCAACCAAAACTTACGATCCACACGTAGTAAAAGGGACTACTGACCTGCCAATAACGCGATCAACCAGGTACTTAGGTATCGCTCTGGACAGCAAACTCCAGTGGTCGGGACGTATAGAGGGTGCTGTAACAAAAGCTGCAAAAGGGCTGAATATGATGAAGAGACTGACTGGAACGAAGTGGGGTGCTACTCAGGACGTTCTGATTACTACATACAAGTCTTACATCCGCCGAATCCTTGAACACGGCTCAGAAGCTTACAACACGGCTTCTGATAATGCAAAGAAAGACCTGAATACAGTCCAAAACAATGCATTGAGACTGATATGTGGTGCTGCGAAGTCTACCCCAATTGCAGCGTTAGAAAGTCAATCAGATATTGAGCCCCTTAACGCTCGCAGAGACAAAGCTACTATCAAATTCTTCGAAAGGGTCTTAAGAACCAACGATGACTTCTGGAAGAAATACAGATGCGCAAACCAAAGGCTTAAAACCCAAGTCACACCACTAGCAAAAGACGCAGAAATAAAAAGAAGATATGGATTGGAAGAATCAGAGCGACAACCTTTCAACAAAACGAAATATATAAAGGAAAGGACCAAAATACCATCGTGCACATTAATACCTGGTGTAAGCCTGAGAAAAGCCGACATCCAAATCTACGAACTCAAAGCACTAACAGAAGCTATGATCAACGAGAGGTATCAGGCCGACGAATGGCTGTGTGTGTAAACAGATGGATCTGCAATGCATGACGCATGGGGAGCCGGATATTTCTCCTTAATTGGGCAAAAATCAACAGCAGTGGGGGAAAACGGAACCAACTTCGAAGGAGAAGTGACCGCCATCGGCGAAGCGGACAGAGAGATTCTTCTGTCGGCCAACACCAAAACGGTAGTTTTCCTCTCGGACTCAACATCCGCGATTCAGGCGATCACCTCCCCAAAGCCACAAGAAGGGAAGGAAATAAACAACTGCCAGAAAACACTCCGCATGTTACAAAAAACAACACTGATCGCAGTACAATGGCTGCCGGGGCACTGTGACATCAGAGGAAACGAAGAAGCAGGTAGTTTGGCCAAGCATGGCTGCTCCATGGCGCAGCCGATCCTCCTCCTGTCATACCGCAGTGTCTGTCGGAGTATAAACAGCACTACCAGCGACTCCGTGAAACGGGACAGGAAACAAGCTGCTACAGGAAAGCAATGGGAAAAGATCATCCAATCAAGCATACCACTGGATCTTCCGAGAGGAGTAGCAGTGGCTTTGTTTAGGATGACCATGGGACATGACTACCTGCAGAGACACCTGCATCGCATGAAAGTGGTAGACACACAAATCTGCCCACTCTGCTCCGACAACGAAGGGACGGCAGAGCGTCTTACCACTTGTGACGGCCTGAAGGATATCTTTCACGAGGAGTCCAGGGAAGGACTCGCTACATTATACTGGGAGGCACGGCGTCGGATGGCTGAGAGGCCAAGGACGGGCGTTGGCTGAAATAATAAGTAAGATGTAAGTACGTTCAGAGAGCTTTCATGAGACTTTTAGCTTTCATGAGCCAATAGAAAGAATTTAATAAAGTAACATAACCTATGCGTTAAAACACCTGATCTACCACATAACCTATAAGTTAAAATCAGCTGTTTTGTGAAATCATATGTTATCACTCATTTTAAGACAAATGGGAGGAAATAACTATATTGCATATCTTGCACTTTTTGTGAAAAGTTTTTCTCCCATATAAAACTAAATTAATTCATTTTAAATTTAATTAATGAGTTAATATTTCAAAAACGTGTTTCAACATCAAGTGTCATCCTCTATAAGTATAAAACAAATGTATTTGAACTTGAGTGGATGAATAACAAGTGTTTTATTAACGATTGAAAATGTGAACAAGATATACATAGGGGGAGTGTGAACAAGAAATGTGAACAAGATATACATAGGGGGAGTGTGAACAAGAAATGTGAACAAGATATACATAGGGGGAGTGTGAACAAGAAATGTGAACAAGATATACATAGGGGGAGTGTGAACAAGAAATGTGAACAAGATATACATAGGGGGAGTGTGAACAAGAAATGTGAACAAGATATACATAGGGGGAGTGTGAACAAGAAATGTGAACAAGATATACATAGGGGGAGTGTGAACAAGAAATGTGAACAAGATATACATAGGGGGAGTGTGAACAAGAAATGTGAACAAGATATACATAGGGGGAGTGTGAACAAGAAATGTGAACAAGATATACATATGGGAAGTGTGAAGCAATAGAAGAAATTGAAGATATAATTAGTATTTGTGCAACAAAACGTGTTTTTGAGTGTGTGTAATACTTCTTTATAACGGCCGTAGTGAGTTTTATGTAAAGAACATTTTCCCTTCGTTAGCCAGGAGCTGAATGCGAGATAATACCTCGGTTCCCACTACATCTTGTCTTCTTAGCTCACTTGGCCATGATCTGTCCATTACCGGAAGATTGGACATCAAGCGAGGGTGTGAATCTGCCAAGCAGAAGACAAACTTCTTGAAAGCAGTCATGCACAAGGATAAACCTATCACTACTCACACCTGGGGATCAGATCACCTAGCGTGTGTAATGTGTCATTGTTGCCAACCTTGAGGTGTGATCGCATGTTTACACAGATGCTTTGGCTAATCTTTCACACCTCCTTATTACCAAGTACAGTTTATTTAACGCTTTAAGAGTTAATTAGTAAACAATTGTATAGTGAGAAATTTTGCTGTAAATAAATATTCACACATATCTCGTATCGTATTGGATTTAGCTCTTGTAAAGTAAATTCTTAGAAAGATTTTAGGCTTTTCATAAATAGTATGAAATTATTTTTGTGCTCCTTTACTTAAAATAATATATTTTCCCTTTATTTTCACACATCAAATTTTTTAGGCGTGGTATTATGTTGGAAAATGTTAGTTGGTTAACAGGTTAGACTAAAATAGAAACTGGTTGATATTTAAGAGGTGGTACTTCGTTAGGATCTGGATATCGTTATGATACGATATTACGTTAGAAATTAGTTGACTGTTTTTTTAATTTTATAATCGATTTTCAATGTGACTATTATTTTTTAAAGATGACATACGCTTAGGTCCAATATGATTTCAGAAATTGGTTTAAGAGAAGATATAGCTTAATAATAAATGTGTTGTAACTTAATATTTCAATGGGATGTGAAGTTTCCTGTAACTGGTTGTTGCAAGTATTGCGTGTGTCTTGCTTCACTGCCTTAACCTACACTTTCTTTAATGTTTCA
Source organism: Prosapia bicincta (assembly GCA_036971475.1). Taxonomy (NCBI): domain Eukaryota; kingdom Metazoa; phylum Arthropoda; class Insecta; order Hemiptera; family Cercopidae; genus Prosapia; species Prosapia bicincta. Next base: position 6,253,169 of record JBAIZL010000006.1, on the reverse strand, counting down.
GAGGTCACACTTGAGCGGGACAATATCAAGGGTTTGATCCGGCTGAAACAATCAAACTCCCGTGTAAAGTGTTAACAACAAAACTGTATATTCCTTCTGTAAAAATCTATTTAAAATCAATTCTATCCAAAGAATAGTTACATATTTGGCATATTGTAATGTGCTTACATATTAAACAAAAAGATGGCATAGGTTATAATAACTGTTCAAACGATTGAAAAGACTAAAGTATATTAAGTAGAAACATTTGTATAGATTTCTTTTTACAAATATGTCAATTTTTCTTACTTACTTTTAAATCTGTCACCGAACGTCGTGTCACTCAGTGGATCGTCACTCGTTCATCCAAAGGTATGACGTTATGGAAGCGGACAAGATGGCCAGACGTACCTTCTTCTAGACAAATAAGACACAGTCTGCCAAGTTCGTTCTATGTAGAGGACTCTGAAGAAAGTCATGGCACGGCCGCCATCCGAAAGGTAGCAAGCACGGCGTCCTTTGGCAGGCTACCAGGAGATGGCGTTTGATCTTACGATCAGCAACCATCTTTTGCCAGAAACTCTACTTCCCATGCTGACTTCATCATTTGGCTAATGGTCCGTTTTATAAGGCTGCAAGAAATTGAATAGCTTAAGGGAGGATCCCATTGAGGAAGGTTCAAACCAGCTCTAGCGACCTTGAAGACTTGTTGTCATGGCCAAGTGTCTCTTGGTCGAACTCTTTTCTGGCCAGGTGTTGGAATAGGGATACGTACCAATCTCACTTTCTTAAGTATGGATAACCTCACATTCTTGACGTAATGCGTAGGTTTTCAGTGCTGAGTCAGAAAGAAAGACCATCTTCACAAAAGTAAAAGTCAAAATAGTGAACTCAAAATATCACAAAAAAATAGTTTCTAATAAACACACGCACAACAAATTAGTTTCGGCGATGAAGTCGCCTTCCTCAGTGCTTGGCTACTACTAACATATTTTCAAGCTATCGTACAAGTCAACTAAAGCAAACAAGATAAAATACAAAATCAAGCAATAAAATTAATCTATTATATAGCACAACACTTCTTACTCAGGATATATATATATATATATATATATATATTTACATAATTGCTATTATTAATAATATTTTGTTCCTTATCTCCCCCCCCCTATTTCGCACTATTATCAATAAACAAATCCTAAACACAGCTTACACAGTTAAGAAATAACAATCATATATTATATAAAAATACAAGTTATAAACAATTCACTAAAAACCAATTTATACAAAATTAAAAACAGAGTCAAGATAAATAAACTAACATCAACACTTACACATATTTTAACATTTTTAACAAGGTAGCAGTAGCAACTAATTTAACACTTATTATAACACATATATTAATTTATAAACAGTTGTGAATCACATGCTTAGCGGAACAAACAGAGAATTTGGAAACAGAAGGGAGAAACCCTGGACTGGGCCCGACTCATTGTTTACTGAGACACCTTGGAATTTATAAATAATATTCGAGCTGGCTTGTGAGTGAAAGTTATAATTAAAGAATAAAAATATAGTACAACTCACAAATATACAATTTTTTATTTCATACGCGTTTCAACGACTAATTTGTCGTCATCCTCAGTGAAGATACACAAATGATTAACTAAAATATATATATATTAAACATAACCTATACAGTTTTAAGAAAAATAAAAACTGTTTTTATTTTTGTTAAAACTTTATAGGTTATGTTTAGTAAATATATATATTTTTTTAGTTAATTTCTTGGAATTTGTTAATAAACCATGTCTCCCAAGCATCCATAGTATTGTGCCTCGTGACTTGCTTCAACAACTTAGGATGGTCAGACGTAAAGTAATGCATGTTGTCCAGGCAATGCTTGGCCATCGCCGAGTATTCCGGTTTGTTGTTGTTAAAATGAGCAAAGTGCTTCCTGCTTCTTGTCTTAATACTCCTACGTGTTCGGCCAATATACAATGCATCGCACATCTTACATTCAATGCTGTAAATTCCCGATTTCTCATAGTTATCTATGAAGTCCTTTGGAGATCCAAGCATTCTTCCCAAACTCCATCCTGAAACCGCCGAGTCTTCCATACTTCATGAGGCACTTCTTGGCAGCACTATATAGCGGAGGGTTGTAAGCTAACCTAACCCAGTTGTTTTATGGTTTGTCCCTGGGTAAGGTTGTTCTAGAAAATCTGTTTTTCTTTAATTCGGTTTTTTTATGATACTCCGTACCAGATCAAACCCGAATCCGTTAAATTCAGCTGTTCCATATATTATGTTTAGTTCTTTCAAATAGTTTTCTCTTGATAATGGGAAACGAACTAAACGGTGTGCCATACTACGAAATGCAGCTAATTTGTGTTCTTTTTAGGGTGGTGTGAATCATTTGGGATGCACCTGAAACTTTGCGTAGGCTTCCTATAAAGATCAAAAGAAAGCCTACCGTTTTCTCTCGTCACCTTTACAACAAGACAGGTAATGCTATTCTTCGCTTCTACCTCAGTGGTGAACTCTATCGAAGGAAAAATCCTATTTTGACTTTTACCTTTGTGAATAGTTCTCACTAGCTAAGCTCTAATTCACTAAAGACCATCTTCTTTGCATCGGTGCAATTTGAAAGCCTTTTAGTGGCACGACAAATGTGTAATATACCAATTATACATATCTACATATGAAACCCGTTATATTTCTTTCACACAAAAAGTTTATTAAAATATTTTTATATTTAATTCAGTTTTAAAAACACATAAAACGTAGTTAATAATATATAAAACTATTAATAAGATGAGAAGATTACAGAAACAATGTTTATTTAGACCTACATAACCTATAATAATGAAAACCTCCTTTCTTAAAAAAAGAACAATATTAATAAGACTAGGCATATTTAGTTTATAAAAAAATGTCTAATTACTGATTTTTACCGTTAAGGGGTTTCGTAAATCCAAAATTACATTTTGTATACAGTTTTGATTTATTTTAGAATTACACTAGATATTTCAATGGAAGTTCATTGTATTTTACCTTAAAATAACATTACATTTAGAATCTAGTCGTGGGATATAAAAGTATTTTTAAAGGGTGTTTATTTTTGAAAAAGAGCACAGTTGAATAAACACACGTATTATTATATAAAGTTATCTGGCAGTTTTGAAAAGCTGTTTTCAGTGTAGTTGCTAAGCGACTTACTTCCTGTTTAGGCCAGGGGAGGGCTAGGCTGGAGGATTAGTGTGTTGTTACCTATAGTGTGGTTTCTAATCCCCAATACGCCACAGTAACTTATATACACCTCTGTATATAAACTGCTTATGAAGGATAAAGTACTAGCCGTTGTAAAAACATCTTCTTGAATAATTATACACAACACTTTTCATTTTCCCTCATCCGCGTTTATTTAATGTTAAATTTTTATTGAATTTGCACTTTTCTTAAAAGTTAAACATAAAATTTAAGAATAAAATAGTGCATTAACCAAATTTATTTAGTTATATAAGTTAACTTACAAGTTTATAGTTTTGGTAAACTTTTAAATAAATGAAAAATTAAAACATTAGATTTCCATGGTAGTATTGAGCAGTTTTATTCTCTGGATTCTACATTCTGGATTTGTAGAGGAGGCTGATGTTGCTTCTGGGGGGGGGGGGGTGGAATTGAATCCTTATAGAGTTGGTTGCTCCCCAAACTCATCTCTTTCTCCTTGGCTTAGACCAGTGGTTCCCAACAGGCAATGTCTTAGGGGTCCGTCAGACATCCCTGAAATAAAATATTTTCAGTTGAACTAGAATATGTTCACTGTTGCATTCACCGAGAGGCTTTAGTAACCAAGACATTGCTTGCAGTGTTGCAGAAAACTCTCAATGTAGTAGTGAACTATGAAATCATTAATTACATTAAAACTCAACCTTTGAAGTCTAGATGGCTTTCTTTGTTATGCAAAGAGATGGGCAAATACATGTGCAGCTTCTTATTCATACCGACGTAAAGTGGCTCTCTCGAGATAGTATTTTAAAAAGGATTTTTAAGCTAAAGGATGAGCCCAGAATCCCCCTTCTCGACACCAAGTATCCAGATTTTTAAAGACTTTTCTTGGCATTGCGTAACTGCTAACTTAGCTCATGTGTTTGAACATTTGAATGTTTTGCATTTGAATATTTTGAATCCAGGCTTACAAGGTAACAAAATATATATAATTAAATAATACTTAAATAAGTGAATACGTAAGGGCTTACTTGCTGACGCCCTTATTTATTGTTAGCATATAGTGTACATTTATGTAAATGCTGATGATTTATTGTTAAAATATAAACATAATTAAAAATAAATAATGATGATTTATTATTGGCAAATAAACATATGTTTATGTTAATACTGGTGATTTCTTGTTAAAATGTAAAATAGTATATTAATAATAATACGTTGTTTTATTGTTAACAATTAATCCTACGATTATATTAATAGTAGTGATTTATTGTTTAACATGTTAGAGTACGTTTATATAAATAGTGATGATTTATTGTGAACATATAAACGTATAGTAATATTAATACTAGTGATTTATTGTTAACGTATAAGCTTAAGACTATGTTAACACTGGTGATTTATTGTTAAGAAATAGAGTTATGTTAATGTTAATACCAATGCTTTATTGTTAGCAAGAGACCTATGTTAATAGTAATACCAGTAATTTTTGTTAACATATAAGCGTAAGCCTATGTTAACACTGGTGATTTATTGTTAAGAAATAGAGCTATGTTAATGTTAATACCAATGCTTTATTGTTAGCAAGAGACCTATGTTAATAGTAATACTAGTAATTTTTGTTAACATATAAGCGTAAGCCTATGTTAACACTGGTGATTTATTGTTAAGAAATAGAGCTATGTTGATGTTAATACCAATGCTTTATTGTTAGCAAGAGACCTATGTTAATAGTAATACTAGTAATTTTTGTTAACATATAAGCGTAAGACTATGTTAATACTAGTGATTTATTGTTAACAAGAGACCTGTATTAATAGCAATACTAGTAATTCATTGGTAACATTAAAGCGTAAGACTATGTTGAAACTGGTGATTTATTGTTAAGAAATAGAGCTATGTTAATGTTAATACCAATGCTTTATTGTTAGCAAGAAACCTATGTTAATAGTAATACTAGTAATTTTTGTTAACATATAAGCGTAAGACTATGTTAATACTAGTGATTTATTGTTAACAAGAGACCTGTATTAATAGCAATACTAGTAATTTTTGTTAACATATAAGCGTAAGCCTATGTTAACACTGGTGATTTATTGTTAAGAAATAGAGCTATGTTGATGTTAATACCAATGCTTTATTGTTAGCAAGAGACCTATGTTAATAGTAATACTAGTAATTTTTGTTAACATATAAGCGTAAGCCTATGTTAACACTGGTGATTTATTGTTAAGAAATAGAGCTATGTTGATGTTAATACCAATGCTTTATTGTTAGCAAGAGACCTATGTTAATAGTAATACTAGTAATTTTTGTTAACATATAAGCGTAAGCCTATGTTAACACTGGTGATTTATTGTTAAGAAATAGAGCTATGTTGATGTTAATACCAATGCTTTATTGTTAGCAAGAGACCTATGTTAATAGTAATACTAGTAATTTTTGTTAACATATAAGCGTAAGACTATGTTAATACTAGTGATTTATTGTTAACAAGAGACCTGTATTAATAGCAATACTAGTAATTCATTGGTAACATTAAAGCGTAAGACTATGTTGAAACTGGTGATTTATTGTTAAGAAATAGAGCTATGTTAATGGTAATACTAGTGGTTTATTGTTAACAAGAGACCTATGTTAATAGTAATACTAGTAATTTTTGTTAACATATAAGCGTAAGCCTATGTTAACACTGGTGATTTATTGTTAAGAAATAGAGCTATGTTAATGTTAATACCAATGCTTTATTGTTAGCAAGAGACCTATGTTAATAGTAATACTAGTAATTTTTGTTAACATATAAGCGTAAGCCTATGTTAACACTGGTGATTTATTGTTAAGAAATAGAGCTATGTTGATGTTAATACCAATGCTTTATTGTTAGCAAGAGACCCATGTTAATAGTAATACTAGTAATTTTTGTTAACATATAAGCGTAAGACTATGTTAATACTAGTGATTTATTGTTAACAAGAGACCTGTATTAATAGCAATACTAGTAATTCATTGGTAACATTAAAGCGTAAGACTATGTTGAAACTGGTGATTTATTGTTAAGAAATAGAGCTATGTTAATGTTAATACCAATGCTTTATTGTTAGCAAGAGACCTATGTTAATAGTAATACTAGTAATTTTTGTTAACATATAAGCGTAAGCCTATGTTAACACTGGTGATTTATTGTTAAGAAATAGAGCTATGTTGATGTTAATACCAATGCTTTATTGTTAGCAAGAGACCTATGTTAATAGTAATACTAGTAATTTTTGTTAACATATAAGCGTAAGACTATGTTAATACTAGTGATTTATTGTTAACAAGAGACCTGTATTAATAGCAATACTAGTAATTCATTGGTAACATTAAAGCGTAAGACTATGTTGAAACTGGTGATTTATTGTTAAGAAATAGAGCTATGTTAATGGTAATACTAGTGGTTTATTGTTAACAAGAGACCTATGTTAATAGTAATACTAGTAATTTTTGTTAACATATAAGCGTAAGCCTATGTAAACACTGGTGATTTATTGTTAAGAAATAGAGCTATGTTAATGTTAATACCAATGCTTTATTGTTAGCAAGAGACCTATGTTAATAGTAATACTAGTAATCTATTGTTAACATATAAGCGTAAGACTATGTTAACACTGGTGATTTATTGTTAACAAATAATTCTATGTTTATGTTAATGGTAGTGATTTAATGTTAATGTATAAGCGTAAGCTTATATTAACATTAGTGATTTATTGTTGATAAATAAATAACCCAATGTTAATCTTCGTACTAGAGACTTATTGTTAACAAATAAATGTAAGTTTATGTTACAAATAGACCTATGTTAATCTTCGTACTAGAGACTTATTGTTAACAAATAAATGTAAGTTTATGTTACAAATAGACCTATGTTAATCTTCGTACTAGAGACTTATTGTTAACAAATAAATGTAAGTTTATGTTACAAATAGACCTATTTTAATCTTCGTACTAGAGACTTATTGTTAACAAATAAATGTAAGTTTATGTTACAAATAGACCTATGTTAATGTTCGTATTAGAGACTTATTGTTAACAAATAAATGAGTTTATGTTACAAATAGACTTATGTTAATGGTAATACTGGCGATTTATTGTTAATAGGCACGTGTAAGTTTATGTTGTTACTGGTGTATAATGGTTAACGTATAAATATATATATAACACATAGGTATTATATATGTTAATACTGATTACTTTTCATTAATAATAAAGTTAATGTTCATGACAATTCTTTGACAATCCAACATTGTGAAAATAAAGTAGTGTTTAGACATTTAGTAATATGTATTTCACAGCAATATGTGTCATTACTTTATTGCAAATTAGCTGTTAAAGCAAGCTATACTCTTATATTGTCATTGTTACCAGCATCACGCTAAAACTAAACATACGTTGTTCGGTAAAACCAGTGCAGTTTGCTGTGTAAGTGATACTATCATAATAAATATAAGCATTTGCAAAACGTCAGAGGTCTGGTCAGTTTGGCCGTCCAAGCTTCGAGAACAGATGTTTTATACGGAGTAGATTATTTAGAACCAAGTGAACAGTTAATGGTTTTCCAGCTGAGGTGTGTTGAGAAGGGTCGCATAATCCGCTTTGCCTTGGCTCTAGCCCTTCTTGACAAGGGTGGTAGCGTCTCCGTCGCACTCACGCGCTGCCTCTATATCGCCGTCTCTGTCGCGCCCGCTATTGTTGGCTACAACACACCCTAGGTGTGCGAGTTCACACAAACATCTCGACAGGAATTCTCTGCGCGCACAATTTAGTAGGTGTGAACGTTTGTGTCAAAATAAATGTTGTCAAGAAAGACGAGTTCTGCTAATTTGTGTTCTTCCGGAGTTTTAGGAAATCCTGGCCGAGCTTTGTGACAGTTTGTGACATGTTACTCCGCTTGCTCCCCCTTTGTCTAAGTCTGTGCAATCTATCACAACAATGTAGGTCTTGCGATCAACGCGCCACAGCACAATAGATATCTCCTCCATGTGTTTCTTCCTACAATGACTAAACGCAGGCAGCTCTTTGTTGAAAACTCATTATTTCTCCTGAATGTCTGATCATTCAAGTTAAATTTCCGTTTTAAATATAAAAATACATGTCTATTATATACTAATGAAAACATAAAAATGTTTCATCTTATCCCAGATTAGGAATAACCCTACAATAGTGTTTTGAATGAAAGTCTGTTAGGTCGTATTACATTCTGGAAGGAAAAAAATAACAACTATTTTACATTTAAATAAAAACAAAAGAAAACAAAAAAATGAAAGAATTTAAAAATTAAATTAAAAGTAAATTACAAATAAACACCCAAGATGTATTGGTAAACATGTAATACTTTATTTAAACATCGAAACGTAGAAATAGCATCCAAAACGGTTCAGAGATTTATTAAAAATAAAATATACTTCTACAAATCGAACTTAATATACAAACAAAAAATAATACACACAATAATGCAATACATAAAGAATGTAACTATTTCCAAAAACACTATAGCATAAATTAAATTAGCTTAACTAATTTCGAAAACTATGTAAATATACAAAAATACTTTAATACATAAAACTACGCATATATAAATCCAATTTAACTACTCAATCATAAATACCATAACCATCCAAATGCATAAAATTTAAAACTTATACGATGTATGTATTATAAGACTCAATATAAACATAAAATTATATATAAAATAATAAATACAAATTAGTACAAACTTGATACGGTTTTGAAAATCAAAGAAAATCTGAAAACAGCTTCAGCACAACCGGAGAACCTTTGCCTACTTTCTCCTAAAATTTACAAAATGTTCTGAAAATTTTCATGTTGACCTGAATCTTTATAAAAGCTGACATTTTTAAAGAATGCTAAACATATCGTTCTTTTTTACTGTTCTTTATTGGTTTAATAGTTTTCTGTTAGGGCTGTTTGTCGACATACTAAGTCACTCACATTTGCAGGGTCTCCTTCCTGAAGGAACCATTCCGTCCCCAAGAGAGAGTAGGTCTACTCGAAGCAAGCAACCTACTAAAAATCGAACTTGATATACAAATAAAATAATACACACAATATTTAATACAGTACATAAAACATGTAACTATATCAAAAAACCATATAGCATAAATTAAATTAGTTTAACTAAGTTTCGAAACTATGTAAATATAAAAAAATACTTTAGTACATAAATATTCACTTATATCAATCCAATTTAACTACTCAATCATAAATGTCATCTCCTTCCAAATGCATAGAATATAAAACTTATTTACAACCTAAAATAACAATTAAAATGAACTATTTAGGACAAATATACATATATATATATATATATATATATAAACTAAAATTACTGTACATATAAAATAATAAATACAAATTAATACAAACTTGATACGGTTTTGAAAATCAAGGAAAATCTGAAAACAGCTTCAGCACAACCGGAGAACTTTTGCCTGCTTTCGCCTAAAAATTACAAAATGTTCTCCTGATTATTTTCATGTTGACCTGAATATTTATAAAAGCTGATATTTTTAAAGAATGCTAAACATATCATTCTCTTTTATTGTACTTTATTTGTTTAATAGTTTTCTGTTAGGTCTGTTTGCCGACATACTAAGTGACTCACATGTGCAGGATCTCCTTCCTGAAGGAGACCTACTCAGAATCTGGGCTTCTGAGGATTCTAAAGTGTCTAATCATTACATCCAGTTATAGTATAGCGAATGAGAAGGAGGTAAAAGGGAGGCATCTCTCTCTACCCTGGTTCAGAGCTATTTTCGAACCCTGTACTCGCGATGCTATAGATTTCTTCTATTTTCAGTACCAGGGGACTATTATGTCATACCCTGAGTTCCGTCTAACTCCGGCAACCCTTCCGTCCCCAAGAGAGAGTAGGTCTACTCGAAGCAAGCAACCTTGCACAAGTAATGCTATAGATTTTTTCTATTCTCAGTACCAGTGGAGTATCATGTCCTTCCCTAAGTCCCGCCTAATTCCGGCAACCATTCCGTTCCCAAGAGAGAGTAGGTCTACTTGAAGCAAGCAACCTTGTACAAGTGATGTCATAGATTTCTTCTATTCTCCATACCAGGGGACCATTATGTCCTTCCCTGAGTCCCGCCTAATACCGGCAACCCTTCTGTCCCCAAGAGATAGTAGGTCTACACGAAGCAAGCACCTTGCACAAGTGATGTCATAGATTTCTTCTATTCTCAGTACCAGGGGACTATCATGTGCTTCCCTGAGTCCCGCCTAATTCCGGAAACCCTTCCGTCCCCAAAGGAGAGTAGGTCTACTCAAAGCAAGCAACCTTGCACAGGTGATGTCATACATTTCTTCTATTTTCAGTACCAGGGGACTATCATGTGCTTCCCTGAGTCCCGCCTAATTCCGGCAACCTTGCCGTCCCCAAGAGAGAGCAGGTCTACTCGATGCAAGCAACCTTGCATAAGTGATGTCATAGATTTCTTCTATTCTCAGTACCAGGGGACTATCATGTGCTTCCCTGAGTCCCGCCTAATTCCGGCAACCTTACCGTCCCCAAGAGAGAGTAGGTCTACTCGAAGCAAGCAACCTTGCATAAGTGATGTCATAGATTTCTTCTATTCTCAGTAGCAGGGGACTATCATGTGCTTCCCTGAGTCCCGCCTAATACCGGCAACCCTTCCGTCCCCAAGAGAGAGCAGGTCTACTCAAATCAGGTAACCTTGCACAAGTGATGCCATAATATCTTCTCTATATCAATTGTGTGGTTAGGGTTGCTTACATGAAGTTTATTAGCTCCAAAAATATGCTATCGAGAAGGACCTATACCAGTTGTGGCAGTGCCTAAACTCTGTGGGGGTTGTAGATCGTCAAGTAATAGTTATTTATTGTGATGAAACCGTAATTATAAAAACTTTAACGCTTGTAATGGGGACAACAGGTACATATTACTTAATACTTTTTAATTTATTTTATTGGAGGGAATATATTGTTATTGTTCATTTTTTTTAAACTATTAAAGATACCACATCTCTAGTCATGGGTTTATTTATTTACAAACCAATCTGAATTCATTCTATACTGTTAATGTCTTACAAATGTGGAGTGCAGCGGAGATACTTCTCTTCTGCCGATCCTAACCGATCACTCCCGAGGTTGCAGTTCCATTGCAACCTTAAGAGCCTTACGGCACTGCCTAGCTATTTTATTCTGTGTGGACCTTCCAATCATTTTTCTCCATTAGGAGTGACGTCACTGGGTGTGCAGGTTTCCCTGAAACCAGGTCGAACTAGACTGAGCGAACGGTCAGACGGTAGCTGCGGTTCTGACGTTATTATTATTATTTATTATGGGTCATATTATGTGATGAATAATCGCTGGTAGCAATTGACTTCATTCTTGCATTATAAATAAATTTATTTTCCTTCTTCTATTGATCTCTGGTTTGGGGGTTGAGCAACCGCGCAACCTGCCCACGAACCGCCACTGGCTTATACCTTACGCTGAAATATTCATTGAAGTATATTCTTACGTGTAACTAAAATACACATTTTTTAAAAAAATTAAACTTTGGTGGATGTTGTTTGTCGTCAGTAAGTGTTATGTTCCTACTGGGTGTAGCGAGAAACCCCAAATCTCTGTTGGTATCTCTTGTGGAACCTACAGCTGTTATACAGGTTCTAGTTTCATGATACTGTGACGGAAATCTACATGCAAACGTGAGAAACAATAGATTAAAGGCAAATAATATATTAGCCCTATGAGACATTTTTTTAAATTTCAGTAAAGGATATGAACCTTAAAAAAATTTGCTTTTTTAATTTGTTTGAGTTAGTGTTTTTACTATTACATTTTCATGTAGTTAAGCCGCACAGACCACTGTATGGGAATGTGTAAATTTTACAAATGTTCATTTAAAACTATTTCACGACTTGATCGTGCAACACAACGATTAAGACAATCGTTACCACTGAAACCGTATTTATGTTGTTGGGACGATTGTTTGCAAACGTCTCTAGTTAAATGTAGGAAATACATTTTGTGCGGGAACGAGGATGCGCCGAGTCGTAGGGCGTGGTTGCCACGTTGTGATTGGCTTATCCGACATCAGATCAATAGCCACAGCCTTACCACACTTTACCTCATTTCCGATTGAAACCAAGCAAAACTTAAACTCAGACAGTGTAATGAAAGCCCCCATGTTAAGCCACGTCACTCTGTCGGAACTGATTCGATAAATCGGTCTCAACTGTGGTTGAGCCTAATTGTTTACTCAATAAGCATGGTCAAGTACACATAGTCTATTACAAATCTTACACAATGCTTTAGCTCTACATTTAATGAACTACATATTTGGTATTAATACTCGCTAGCATGTAAACTCAAAGCATGTATTAAAAATTATTTGGATTAATAAAATTTAAAAAAATCTAAATAGTTGCATCGGTAACCAGTAATTTGATATTCACTACGGTTTATTTTATATGGGCCTCAATACACTTTCTACTTGCTATAAATATTTACATATCAACAGATACAACAATTTTAGAAAACTTACAGGCCTATATTGTTCCTGAAATCAATAAATTATACCAAATAATTATAACGAATACAATTTTAATTATTCATGAAGTGAATATCAACATCATGCTTAGCTTACCACACACAGTTAAAATTGTGTCAACCTAATAATATTTCATAGTTGAACAATATAAAAACGAAAAATAAAAAGTGATAACATTAATTTAGTTTTATTCCTTGCACGATAAAAAAAATTCAATCGTTAATAAAATACGTTTTTGTCCATCCAATCAAGTTTAAATACATTTTTTAAACCTGCAGTGGTTGACAATTGATGTTAACACAGTTTTTTCCAAATATTTATTTAATAATTAATTTAGAAAAATTTGGGGGGCTAGGTCGGATTCGAACTGAGAATCTTCCAGTATAAAGTCTAGCGCCTTTGGCACTGATCCAATTTTCCCATAGCTAAAAGTATTTCTCAAAGAAGTAGGCCTACATGGATTTTTCTTTTGCCGCCATCTGGTTGTCGTTGAAATCTCCATTACACAACCTTAAATTGTTGCCATGGTTACCACAGAATATCATAAATAATGCTCAAGAGTTAAAAATGAATTAAAAGAATAAAATAACCAAACAAACTGGATTAACGGTATCGAACCTTGCTTTACATTGGGATAATGCGAAAGAAAATCTAACAACACAATGCTGGCGACAAAAAGAGAAAGCGGATAAATAGTAACAAACAAAAATAATAGCCCAACACCGTACTTAGAAAGTAAAATGGAAAATTGCAAGGAAATTGATTTTGATTTATGCCATTTAATAACGGTAATATGTATGTACATATTTATATTAGTTGTAAACTTAGTTATAAAATAAAAAGAAACAAAAATAAAATTTCTTTGTTAGCTTGAGTAGGAATTGACTTGAATATTTTTTTTATATACTACTTGTTTTTAATTTCTGATATCATGAATTTTTTAATGGTAACATTTTTTCTAAATGTTAGGAAGATCAGTTTAAAATTAATTTGTGTTCAGGATTAAATGTACATATGTTTAATGTTACCTTAATGAAAAGAGGTATATGTATATGTTTGAATAAGTCGATAGCAATTAGGTATAACGAATTCAGGCTTTCATTGATAGTTCCTAATATTGTAAATAAATATGGCTGTAGCTACGTTATGGGCGAAAATCTGTAATTCAGGTAAATATCACAGAAACAATGAATAATGCCCGTTGATTTGCGGGTTGCATATCCAGACTCCTCCGCATATGTTTGCCCCAACTACTGAGCCATGCTCCAAAATGCCACGAAAATACATGTTTATAATAAAAAAGGGGATATTAATTAGTTTAAAGTCTAGTTTCTGCCACCCCGTCACTTAATTTTCCCTGACGCCCTTGATTTTATTTAGAATCATTCAAAATTGTACTAAAGTGTTTCTAAATTTGAATATTGGTTGAAGTGAGATAGGAATAGACACAGTCTGAGATAAATTTTGTTTACAGAAATTTCGTAGTACGTGTGTAGTTAATTTAAAAATCAATAGCATATATTCAACAATTCGGCCTACTTTTAAAATTACGTCCAGATACTACTGTTAGGAGTAGATGTACTTGTTCAGAAAAAAGTTACTTAAATTTGTGTTTGTATAATTAATCTAATGGAATCTAATTTAAAACTGACATTAAGTAGAGTCCTAGAGTCTACTTAGGCCTATTATAGAATTTCTATTGAGAATAGATTTTCTACTTGTATTGTGATTTGTTTCTTAATTTTATTATTTTTGTTTTGTTTAAGAATTCCTTCAAAATAGTAGTTTATTTGAAAAGTATTAAGTATTTGGCCTGGCTATGCGCACACGCATGTAGCTATGTGTTTACTATTATGTACAGACTTAAACAATCAATACATGTTTTAATAAAAGTAGAATTATTTTCACATTTAATAAAAACTAATTTGAATTTTTTTAGAAGTACATGGTTTAGGAAGAAATTAGTCTCCCTTTTACTTGTTTTCTGCATATAGTTCCATTAAAGATATTATTTAAAGTTTGTGTTTGTGCTATAGAATATATATTATAAATGCAATAGGCCTACTAGACAATTACTTGTTTGAGCAATATTGTTGGATAATTCCTTATTCATGGACTGTCTTTATGTATTAGTGCTCTCAAGACATAAATTGCTTTTGACTTATTTCTATATAGAATTTGGTAATATTTATTTTTTCTGTTATTTTTTCTTGTTAGTTTAGTATTTTGTATATTAGGTAGTTTTAGAACTGTGCGTCAGCTTAACAGACAATTTATAAATAAATGTTTTACTTCTGAAGATTTCAGTTTGGAATTGAAATTTGAAGCAAAGTTTTAAAATTAATTAAACTTTTTTTTTTATTGTCCTTAAGTGGTTGTAATAAGAAATTTCATTATCAGAAAATTTTGCATCAGAAAATTACTTCATCTGGCCCCAAAAAACGTTTGATAATTTTTTTTTATTCTTAGGATCTTTAATGAATTTTGTCTTTTCCTTCAACGGAATGTTTTAATAGTAATAATTTGTATTGACAATAGCCCCTGTTAGGTGAGGGGAGGAAAATTAACGACTTGAAGATGAACAAAAAACCAGAGAGAGTTTTCACCCCTTAAAACATTTTTCATTCTGATTCGCCCCAATTTGTTCACTTCCCTGGTCCTACTGCTAATTAATTTCGTTGTCATTTCGACATTAATATTATTATTCAACTCACAATCGTATTGTCTCTGTATATAAGCGACGGAAAATATTGTATAAAATGTAAGTAAGTAAGAAAAATGCATTTTTGTTTACTTTTATAATATTTTAAAATTCCTTCTATTACCTCACACTCTCCTGATATATATCTTGTACAAATTTTCAATCGTTATAAAATAAAACTTTATTCATCCAAGTTCAAATACTTATTCTAAACCTATAGGAGATGACAATTGATGTTAATACAGTTTTTTTCAAATATTTATTCAGTAATTAAATTTTAAAATTTGTGGGGTACAGAAGGATTCGAATTGAGAATCTTCATGTTAGTAGTTTAACTGCACCAATTTTCCAAAACCTAGAAATAATTTCCTCAAAGATTTATACGATTTAACATCGGGTTGTCGACGAAACCTCCATTGTATAACCTTAAACTGTTGTCATGGTTACCACTCAATATCATAAATAGTGCTCTAGTGTATCTATAGTAAAATTTTTCCGTGTTAACCTCAGTAGGAATTTATTTGAAATTTTTTTTATTTGTATTACTTTTTTGACTATATTCTTGAGAATTAAATCGGTCACAATTTAAAAATAGAAATTTATAATAAATTAATTTTATTACATAAAGCAAATAATACTTTTTGTCACGTCAATTATAACCATAATAGTCTCATTGTAAAATAATGAGGATTTAAATTTTCTATTGTGAGTTGGTGTTTTTATTAAATTAGTATTCCAGATTTACAATGCCGTATTCGGTAGGCTTAAAAGAATAACATAAGCAGCAACACACACAAAACAACTCATAAAAACACGATTGAAAAAGGCATTATTTACATAATATTTTGTGAGTTTGAGTTGTTTGGTATGTTTGCTGCTCAAGTCAAGATTTGATTAAACTATACCTTTAAGAAATATTCGCGATACATCAACACTATATCTATAAAATACATTCCATCCTTCTAGATTTTCTTTTTTGCAATCCTTTTCTTTGTTTGTAGAGAGAAAAAGTTTTTTTTTTAATGTTTAAATCAAACAAAATGCTTTTCATTTGTAAGCAGTACCAACTTCATCAGAAATAACAAAACATATCATACATACAAGTGCTAATTAATTCTAAGAAACAGTGTTACCAAATTTGTTACAATATTGTCCAGTTTATTAATCTGCTTGTCAACGAAATGCTTTGAATTGTATGATTCAATAAACTATTCTTGTATTTTTCTTTTCTTTTATATATATTAATTGTTAGATAAAATTATTTTTTTCCTCAATATAAATGGTTAATAAAACAAGAATATTTTATTTTACTTATATATTTATTTCAAGCTGAAGCTTTTCGCTGATGAACATTATCAGCATTTTCAAAACTTATTTAGTAGACATACTGTATTATCTTGAAATAAATGCATAAAGTGAAATTACATATTCTGTAATGAAAGTGTTTTTTAACTATATATATCCAACAACAAAATTAATCATTTCATCTAAGAAAATATATGTATATATATATATATATATATATATATATATAAAACCCAAAAATAAATAAATATATATATATATATATATATATCCTATATACACCGTAACATAAAATTCACCATGGAAGAAGACATAAACAGTAAAATAAACTATCTAGACCTAACAATAACCAGAAGTACAAATAACATTGACTACTCAATTTATAGGAAACCCGCACAAACCAATAATACGATACCAAACTACTCTAACCATCCCCCACAGCATAAAATGGGGGCTTAAAACTCACTCTTATACATAATGCCTAAACTGCCTTTAAAAAATGAAGAAAAAGCCAAAGAAAAACAAATAATATAACAAAAGCCCCAACAAATGGATACATTAAAAAAACTGTAGATAAATTAAAATTTAAAATAATAAATAAATTAAAACAACCTAAAATCGAACTAAAAACAACAACACAATGAGCCACATTCACATACAGAAGGAACAACATAAAAGGAATAACTAAAATACTAAAAAGTAATAATATTAACATAGCTTACAAAACACAGGAAACATGATCAATAAAATAAACCAACCGAATAAAATATGTCCCACTCTTAATAACGGAATATATATAATCGAATACCCAGACTGTAATAAAAATATACATAGGTCAATCAAAAAAGAAATTAAAAGACAGAAATCAAGAACACCTCAATGCATACATCAAACCTCAAACTTACAACTCAAACGTAACTATACACGCCATCAAAAACAAACATACATTCCCCACATTAGAAAACATACACCTAATAAAAAACGTACAAAAAGGCCTCAAAATGACAATCTGGGAACAACTAAAATTTATAAACATAAAAATAATACAATAAACGAACAAATACAAATAAAATCAAAAAACGATAAATCATTTAACCTATTAATCCCAAGACATACTTAAAAGAATTCCACAGTGCAGTGAATCCGAAAATAGAACATTAACGGTACACCACACCTTGTGACAACGGGAATTCCACACAACTCTCAGTCTATTACAACTCCCGGTCAGTGATGTTCGATAATGGAGATACCATCAATCTTTGATAGTTAACTCGCATAAATACCAAGTAAGAATCATGTTGAAAAACATATAATGTAGGTGATATATATATATATATATATATATATATATATATATATATATAAAATACGTTTTCTTGTTTAATAATTTAAAACAACATAGGTTATTCAAATACAAGAATATTTATTAATTTATATTCAAAGCTTTTCGTTGGTAAACAATTCCTGATGATGTTGGTACTGTTTACCAACGAAAAGCTTTGAATATAAATTAATAAATATTCTTGTATTAGAATAATCTATGTTGTTATATATATATATATATATATATATATATATATATATATATATATATATATGAAGTTATTATTATTACTTGTAAATAATTTTTTCCACCACCAAGTGCAATAATTTTACCTTGTGTGATGAGGCACCTTTCGGTCACTGACCGAGTGACCAAGTGACCGAAAGGTGCCTCATCAAACAAGGTAAAATTATTGCACTTGGTTGTTGAAAAAATTATTTACAAGTAATAATAATAACTTCATAAAGTCTGTGCAACGTAAAAATAATGGACAACGTGAAATATCACGATATATACAGTATATATATATATATATACAGTATATATATATATATATATATATATATATATATATATATATATATCACTTTCACTTATGTACTTAAACAAGAATCTTACTTGGTATTTATGCGAACGTTAGCTCGCATAAATACCAAGTAAGATTCTTGTTTAAGTACATAAGTGAAAGTGATAAGTATATACAAGAAAACAGTGTTGCATAACTACAAATATATATATATATATATATATATATATATATATATATATATATATATATGTATATATATATATATATATATATATATATATATATATATATATAATCAATATCAAATAAGTATGATTTAAAGTGAAATAACAACAGGATACATATTCCCTACATAGTTGTGTATACGCCCTTGATTAATCAAATGTTGGCCTTAACAACTCCAACATGTGGGCAATCGAGGTCGTGTTTAACCTTCAATATGTTACATAAAGAGAGTAAAGCTTCGTGCACGCTCTACAAACTCTGAATTGATGTTAAAAGCTGAAAATAAAGTTTAATTGATAATAAGAGAGAAGCTATTGTTAGGGTTAATGGTGGGACTAAAGATTTAATAGGCTGCTGTCATGTCAGAGTGTAAGACGATACACGGGAGGGTCACCAGGGAGTCGGTCTAATCACGGCCGAGGCTAATGGCAAAGTGAGTCTTCATGTAGGGCTGTGTAAAGCACAAGTATCTAACAATATTTGATAATATTTAAAATTTACTTGCTTCAGGAATTACATTAAACATAAATTAGTAATAATTATGAGATTATAATTTCAAGATTACACTTATGTACTGATCAAATGCTCAACAAATTATTAATAAGAATTTATAAATGATACTTTATTTTTTAATTATGGGTCGTCTTTCTGACTCAACTTCTCCATTGCAGGCTATTACGTCAGCATTGTAAGCTATTACGTCAGCAATGCAGGCTATTACCTCAGCATTGCAGGCTATTACGTCAGCATTGCAGGCTATTACGTCAGCATTGCAGGCTATTACGTCAGCATTGCAGGCTATTACGTCAGCATTGCAGGCTATTACGTCAGCATTGCAGGCTATTACGTCAGCATTGCAGGCTATTACGTCAGCATTGCAGGCTATTACGTCAGCATTGCAGGCTATTACGTCAGCATTGCAGGCTATTACGTCAGCATTGCAGGCTATTACCTCAGCATTGCAGGATATTACGTCAGCATTGCAGGCTATTACGTCAGCATTACAGGCTATTACGTCAGCATTGCAGGCTATTACCTCAGCATTGCAGGCTATTACGTCAGCATTGCAGGCTATTACGTCAGCATTGCAGGCTATTACGTCAGCATTGCAGGCTATTACGTCAGCAATGCAGGCTATTACCTCAGCATTGCAGGCTATTACGTCAGCATTGCAGGCTATTACGTCAGAATTGCAGGCTATTACGTCAGCAATGCAGGCTATTGCTGCATCTGGTATTCTCAGCATTGAGGCTATTACGTCAGCATTGCAGGCTATTACGTCAGAATTGCAGGCTATTACGTCAGCATTGCAGGCTATTACCGTCAGCATTGCAGGCTATTACGTCAGCATTGCAGGCTATTACGTCAGCAATTGCAGGCTATTCTTCACATCCAGCCTCTTCAGCTATTGCAGGCTATACGTCAGCATTGCAGGCTATTACGTCAGCATTGCAGGCTATTACGTCAGCATTGCAGGCTATTACGTCAGCTATGCAGGCTATCCTCTTCTACTTGTCAGCATTGCAGCTATTACGTCAGAATTGCTTACGCAGCATTGCAGGCTATCGTCATATTACCTCTGCATTGGAGGCTATCCCTTCTGCAATGTAGGCTATTACCTCTGCGTTAACACAAAGAAGCAAGGTGTAAAGAAACCCTATTCCGACTTCTGGTCAAAAAAAAGGTTGTTTTACAATGGTTTCATGGAGACTGTGGCCTTGACAGCTTGCTAGATCTGCTTGTAACCGTTCTCAAGGGGATCCTGGTAAGAAGCTGGTAAGAATACCAAACGGGATCCCCAGTGGACATCGGGGTTGCTACCTTGCAGATGTTGAATATCTCCAGAGCCATCTACATCGAATGGGGCAGGACTCCTTCACCTGTCCATCGCCTGATCACTTCAATGACACCTAGCAGGTATGAGCAAAACTCTACTGGGCGCCACGGCGGTTCTATAACGAAGCCGTCAAGGACGGACGTTAGCTAAATAACAGTAATTACTTCAAACAAATTTTTAACGTGAATTAACGACGAATGTAACGTGTAACGTAACACCCGGCACTCATAAAGGTAGTTAAATACAGTAGAGCCTCTCTAATTCGTCATCTTCTGTAATTCGTCATCGTATTGGTCACAGTAATAACAAACACGGTTTGCACTGTCACATAGTATAGGCGCCATCACGTAGTAAAAAGAAAATGACAGGCTTATTTTAAACTAAAACGTAAATAGATTAGTAGTGCTAGTGTTATTGTTCATACAAGGTGCTGCTATACACTTTTGTCTTTTATGAAAATAGAGTAACTTACTGTATTTGTAGTTACGAACTGCACTGCAGGCTCCTGGTGTTTATATAGTGCTGTGTACTAGTGTTTTTAGTTAAAAACTAGTAGCTCACGTGAAGGCGCAATCAACTAATAGGAATACCCACGATTACGTGTTAATTTCACGATCACACGATGTGTTGATCTCACGATGAACATCCGGAATTCATCTTTTCCTCGAATTCGTTACCTCCTCGTCCCGAACGTGATTCATTAGAGAAGTTCTACTGTATATTTGTAAGATTCTTCTAATGCTCAATCATTTTCAATATTGTTTGTTGTAATGTTCTCATTTCTACATACACACACACACACACCCTTAAACACACACACACACACACACACACACACACACACACACACACACACACACACACACACACACACACACACATGCACACACACACACACACACACACACACACACACACACACACACACACACACACACACACACACACACACACACACACACACACACACACACACACACACACACACACACACACACACACACACACACACACACACACACACACACACACACACACACACACACACACACACACACACACACACACACACACACACACACACACACACACACACACACACACACACACACACACACACACACACACACACACACACACACACACACACACACACACACACACACACACACACACACACACACACACACACACACACACACACACACACACACACACACACACACACACACACACACACACACACACACACACACACACACACACACACACACACACACACACACACACACACACACACACACACACACACACACACACACACACACACACACACACACACACACACACACACACACACACACACATACACACACAAACACACACACACAACACACACACACCCTTAAACACACACACACACACACACACACACACACACACACACACACACACACACACACACACACACACACACACACACACACACACGCACATGCACACACACACACACACACACACACACACACACACACACACACACACACACACACACACACACACACACACACACACACACACACACACACACACACACACACGCACATGCACACACACACACACACACACACCCTTAAACACACACACACACACACACACACACACACACACACACGCACACATACATAAACACCCTCAAACATACGAATATACACGCATGCACACACTTACATACATACATACCTGTACATATATATATATATATATATATATATATATATATATATATATATATATATATATATATATTTATTTATATATAACGAAAAGTGATTGGTTGAAAATAAATTAAAATCTTGTATTTTGAGCTCATTGTTTAAACAATACTTGAAGTAACCCTGGAAACAAATAGTTATTACCTCGAGATCTTAGCGATTGAACGTCAGCAAATAATTGCAATATACAAGTAAAGTTATATACAAGAGATTAAATAAGTAAAATAAAAAATTTTAAGTAATTAAAATTAAGAGTCAAACGTAGGTCAAGAAACTGTAAATTGAATCAGTGTTGAGCAGTTAAAATGAAGCTTCTACGTTTCATCAGAAGTAGTAGGTAAAATAGATACAATCATGTAGCACAATTAGAAATTGCAAGTGTCAACTTGCATGTCATAATGTACAATGTTTGATAACATTCTAAATATATTACTATTTATAAATAAGAATATAACATTTTAATTAACTAAATAGGTGAAAAGTGATATATTTTGAAAGTTATCAAACATTGTACATTATGATATGCCAGCTGACACTTGCAATTTCTAATCGTGCTACATAATTGTATCTATTTTACTTACCTCTTCTGAAAAATCGCAGGAGCTTCATTTTAACTGCTCAACACGGATTCAATTTGTAGTTTCTTGACCTACGTTTGACTATTAATTTTAATTACTTGAAATTTTCTATTTTACTTATTTAATCTGTTGCAGTAACTTTATTTGTTTATTTAAATTACTTTCTGACGATCAATCGCTAGACACTCCCAGGTTATATAACCATCCACGCTTTGCCGCAAATAAACCAGCCTCAACGAGGGATATTAATTTTGGAGGAAAGTTTGATAGGGCGTACTAATTATCTTGGCACTTCAAACAGAATGGAGGTACTAGATATCACCTTCTGTAATAGACAGATGGTAAGATGGGTGCATGACTGGCAGGTTTCGGATGAGCTCCATGTCAGATCACCGGATCATTACTGCTACAATGAGGAGAGTTGTCCCCAATGTGGTGTGGTTTAGGAACCTGAGAAGGATAAACTGGGAAGATTTTAAGTCCTCGGTGAAAAGGAGGATGCAGACTTCCGTGGTAAGTATGGTACATCAAACGAACTGAAAAATACTGAGGCCTACATCAGGACTGCAATTTCCACGACGCGTCGTTTGAGGAAAATTGCCTTCTCTCGTGGATAAACAATGGGCATGGTCAGCTCAAGTGGAACAGCGAGTTAGATGCAAGACGGAAAGAGACTAGAAGGCTCTTTAATAGAGCGAGGAAGAAGAATACGTCGGAGACTTGGCAGGCATATAAAGATAGCCAGGGTCTCTATAAAAATCTTATAAAAGAGGTTAAACGTGCTTCTTGGGAAAAGTGGTGCTCAGAGACAAGCCCACTGAGTGACACTGCTAGACTATTTAAGGTGTTAGCAGATGGACTGAGGGTAGAACTTAAGTTTGTCAAGGAGGCTGATAGCAGCTTTACTGACACCCCGGAGGAAACCCTGCGTCTGCTTATGAGGAACAGTTTTCCCGATATTAGACCGGTAGGGGATGGTGCTCAAAACCTCCGCCATACTGGGCTAAAGGCGGACTGGAATATTGGTGGGCAGGTGATCTCAGCGCAAAAGGTGAGAGAGGCGATTCTGTCTTTTGAGCCTTTTAAAGCGCCTGGATTAGATAATATTACTCCAGCGCTACTACAAAATTGCTTGGAGGAAATAATAGGGCCACTGACAGGATTACTCAGGGGCTGTGTTGCCTTGGGTTACACGCCCGGGCAGTGGCTCAAAACGAAAATTATCTTTATCCCCAAACCGGGGAGGAAAGGTTACACAGAGGTAAAGGACTTCAGACCTATCAGCCTTACATCTTTCTTTTTACAGACACTGGAAAGGCTGGTGGACCACTATTTGAAGGAGGGACCTCTGAAGCAGTATCCGCTTCATCAGGACCAACACGCCTACCGAACTGGTAGGTCAGTGGAGACTGCGCTGTTGTCGGTCGTGGACTTTATTGAGGGTCAGATCAACAACAAGGGGATATGTATTAGGGCTTTTCTAGATGTAGGAGGGGCTTTTAATAGTACCCCTAGACTGGCCATCAAGAGAGCAGCTATGGATCACGTGATTTCTGATGGATTTATAAATTGGATTATGAGTTCCTTGGAAAACCGTATAAGTACTGCATTCTGGATGGCTGCCCGCAGGGTAGAGTGTTATCCTCTCTGCTGTGGAGCCTTGTCGTGGACGGTCTACTAAGGACGCTCAGTGGAATGGGTGTCAAGGTGGTAGGATATTCGGATGGCATAGCTATCCTTGTTAGGGAACAATTTGAAAAAGTCCTCAAAGACGTGCTTCAAGAGGCACTCAAGGTAACAGAAGCATGGTGCAGGGAAAATGCACTATGCATTCAAGGAGAGAAATCTGTGGCACTCATCTTCACTAGGCGATATCAAACTAAATTGCTGGAGATGATGGAAATTGGTAATACCAAAATAAGCTACGTTGAGAGCGCTAAATATCTGGGAGTTATTCTGGATAGGAAGCTGCTCTGGCTTGAGCACTTGAGGATAAGTGCAAAAAAGCCATAGCTACGTTCTGGCAATGCAGAGGAGCAATAGGCACGAGATGGGGTTTGGATCCACGTAAAATGAACTGGATTTATTCCGCCATTGTAGTGCCGAGGTTGGTCTTTGCTTTAATCGTCTGGTGGGACAGCGCACAGAAAGAAACAAGTAAAAGAGTGCAGGACCGCGTGGAGGGGCTCTTCCTTAAAGTCATAACAGCTACAAGGAGAAGCACACCATGTGCGGCCATGAGGGTTATGTTGGGTTTTCCATCCTTGAGTCTTCAAATTAGGATGGAGGCAATGAAAACTGCATACCGTCTAAGCTGTACCGGGCAGTGAAAGCCCTCTTACAAGTAGCAAACATCATAAACAGCTATTTGGGGATTAACTGAAGGAGCTCTGGATAGAACCTCAGGATAAGATACTGTCTCTTAAAAAAGAAAAAGGAAATTACAAAATCCATATTACTGCAAGAGAGGCATGGGCGGAGTGTAGACCCAAACATGGTGAAATCTGGTTCACCGATGGGTCCAAGATAAAGGAAAGAGTGGGAGCAGGATTTAGTGGACCGAGATACCAAGACAGATTTTGTCATCGCCTGGAAGACTACAACTCTGTTTTCCAGGGGGAGGTGCTCGCGATCAAAATATGCGCCGAGGAAATAATAGGGTCTGGCAAGAGGGGCAAGACCATCTGGATTTGCTCGGACAGTCAGGCAGCTCTGAAGGATAGTGTAAGGCTAGTTCCAGCTCTAGGCTGGTGGCTGAGACTATAGCTTCTCTATAAGAGCTGAGTAAGTATAATTTGCTCAACCTAACCTGGATTCCAGGACGTTCTGGTTGGATAGGGAATGAGAGAGATGATGCCTTATCAAAACAAGGGTGTATAACTCAAGGACCGTTACTGAGGGCATTGGGCATGCCGCCTCAGGATTGGCGCAAGAGGATCACGGCACATATAGACAGGTTGTGCAGGGAAGAATGGAATGCAACCTTGGGGTGTAACAAATCCAAAGTATTGTGGCGTTACTCAGGAGATTTGTGGGGCAAAGAACTACTCTCCTTAAGTAGACATCAACACAGAGTTACTGTAGAGCTGGTCACAAGCCATCTGAGGGGGTTCCAATACAAAATTGGAAAATCAAGGTCCCCTGTGTGCAAGAGATGCAACGAGGACCAAGAGAAAAGCCCAATACACTCACGTATTGTGAGTGCCCTGCTTTGGGAGCTGCAAGGAGAAATTGGTTTGGCTGGCAGGTATGTACACCAGAGGATATCAGAAGATTTAGCATCAGGTGGGTACTTATATTCTGCAAAGAGGTAGGTATTCAGTAAGCTAGTCCTGTGGTAGGGATGGGAAAAGAGTACAAACTCTGCAGTTAAGTGCTCTACACCGATAAGGTCCCTCCGAGTTTTAGTAATAATAATAATAAAAGGTTTTTGAAACTTAACAGTAAGAGAGAATCTGTGGTGCGTAGGCTACTTGCCTCAACTTATATCGCTTCTATTTCCTTATTTCCTGTCTCTACACAAAAAGAGAGACCTCTACATACAGGAGGTCATCAATTTCGGAACTGCAGCAAAATATTGTTAAATCTAGTTTCCATGGAAACCACAAGCTTTGGTCCAAAATAGGGACCAGCTTCTAACATTTTTCAAAATTAGCGTCTAAAATACAGTTGTAATTTTAAATTTTTTTTTAAAATTTAGTCTTACATGAATGCAGTGAATAAAATTGTTAATGAATTTAACACTGTTCAATTATTTATTTTTCTCCGATCAGTTGAAGGTATTCAACAAAAGCTAAACTGAGATTTCATCTATCATAAAGGAAATCCAATGTCTCTCGATCTAGACACTGCGTTTTACATATCTTACTAATAGACGATATCATTCAACAAATCGTAAAACTCATTTTTAATCAGTAAAAACCACATTTGTTTCATTACGATGTATTATTTTTTTTTTGAATGAAATTAATGTATGTAAATAATAACAATAAAATAACAAAACACAAAAATTTTTATATTTTCAATACACAAAGATTTTCAGTAGACATGAATTTTAAAATGAAAATTTCACTGACAATTTTTCATGATGATGTTTTCACTTTTAATTTCGCTTGATATTACTGAAACAAAAAAGCAATTAACTCACATTTAATAAAGACTTGAGTGGATAATTAAAACTATTTTAATAAAAATTGAAAATTTGAACAAGATATATATATATATATATATATATATATTAATATAGTCTAAAGGCTGAATATGAACTAATAGTAGGAATTGAAAAAGTAATAGCATAATGGATATGTTACCTGTAATTTTGTTGGACAATAATTTTTTACACATAAGAGAGAATTTTACTTGTTCAATTTTACAACAGAGAAATCTTCAAATAAGATATTATCGAGAATTAAAATTTTCATTTCCGTATCTTCTTTATAAATTACATATCTCTGAAATATTCCTATAATTACGGTTGGCATTACTCTTGAAACTGCAAATTAAATGAAACAACATTAATAAATAATAATTGTAAAGAACGTTATAGGTTCAACTTGAATATTAAAGCATACGAGCGTACACAACGTAAAGCTACAAACTATACTGCTTCAGAAAAAATAATTTTTAAATTTAACTTCGAGATTTAATTTCAGAGTTAAATTTAACGCATTTAAAAGTTTACAACAATTATCAAAAACACGATATCACAAAATTTAATTTAGTTACTTTTTGAGTATTTTATGTTAATATTATTCTTATTTGTTCAGTGTTTAATACATCCACGGTGCTCAGTTTAAGGGGAAACCTCTTTAAAGATTCTTCATTATATCTGTGCAGTTCAATTTTATTTACAGATCTATTAAAACGTCCGGACATGGTGATCAATAGCAAAGTGATTAGTATAAAAAGGTTATCATGCTCAAGTTAGTTATATTTACCTTGTAAATTTTGTTCAGATTTGCACTCATCGCGCTCCGCTTCCTCATCGCCTTTGCAGCAGGTGCAAATCAAGACTGAGAAAACTGTAACAAGTCACAATTAGAATTAGTAAACAATGTTTCTTTACCAGAACATATATTCCATTGCAAAATGCTACAAATTCCTAAAACATGTCAGTATGCAGTAAGCTCTGTTCCAGAGATAATTTCAGTATTTAATGCTAAACAGATACACAAGTAAATATATTACAATTAACTAAATAAGGGAAAAGTAATATATTTAGAAAGTTATCAAACATTGTACATTATGACAAGCCAGCTGACACTTCCAATTTCTAATCCTGCTACATAGGCCTAATTGTATCTATTTTACTTACTGCTTCGGATAAATTTCAATAGCTTCATTTTTCTTTTTGAAGACGACAACAATTTATAGTTGCTTTTCCTTTGTTCGACTATTAACTTTCTTTATTTTAAATTTATTATTTGATTTATTTATTCTATTTTATGTAAGCAAATTTCTATTTATAATTATTTAGGCGAGTTAGAGCACTAAGCACTAAGTATTAACTTTTTTGTTTCTAGGGTTACTTCAAGTATTGTTTAAACAATGAGCTCAAATTACAAGATTTTAATTTATTTTCAACCAATCAATCACTTTTTGTTATATATAAAGTGTATGTATGTATATATGTACATATTTGTGACGCTATCTGTGTGTATGCGTCTATATTATTGTGTTTGAGGGTGTTTGTGTATGTGTGTATGTGCGTGTGTTTAAGGGCGTGTGTGTATGTGTATGTGTGTGTGTGTGTGTGTATGTGCGTGTGTAGCAGGTGTGTGCACGCGCGCGTGTATGTGTGTATGTATTTATGAATGTATGTATGTGTGATAAATAGATATAAAAAGGGTCTATTTTATCACTACGTTAAGTATGAAAAGGGGCTGTTTTATTTTAATGGTATATATAAAAAGGATCTGTTTTCTTACTGTTTGATATAAAAAGGGTCTGTTTTATTTTTATTTTAGATATAAAAAGGATCTGTTTTATTTTTCATTTTACATATAAAAAGGGTCTGTTTTCTTTATTTTAGATATAAAAACGATCTGTTTTCTTAATGTTAGATATATAAAAAGGATCTGTTTTATTTTTATTTTAGATATAAAAAGGATCTGTTTTCTTAATGTTAGATACATAAAAAGGATCTGTTTTATTTTTATTTTAGATATAAAAAGGATCTGTTTTCTTAATGTTAGATATATAAAAAGGATCTGTTTTATTTTTATTTTAGATATAAAAAGGATCTGTTTTCTTAATGTTAGATATATAAAAAGGATCTGTTTTATTTTTATTTTAGATATAAAAAGGATCTGTTTTCTTAATGTTAGTGTTATTTCTATAAACTTTTGACACTGCCGCTACAGGCGGAACACTCGTCATATTTATATAATTATGCTGGTAATAAAACTTATTTCATATTTAAACACTATTTATTACTTCACATCTTTCTTAAAACAAAACTCTAAACAAAGAACTGAGAAAAAAACTAAAACAATTACAAATCATCTGTTAATTAATATAATGTTCTTTTTCTTTTTTTTTCATAGAGGATTGTCATAGAGTATTATATTATTGCATTCACAACATACTCCCACCTTTTGAGTTATGGTTTAACTCAAAACATTAAAAAATAGTATATTGTTAAAAGATTAATCAACAAATTTTTGTGGAAGCTTAATTTGTCTGCCACTTCTTGAATATGTCACAATTTTATTTTCTTTTGTCACATTATCTTCTTCCAGGTGTAGTTCATGTTCATTGGTTTTTGTCACTTTTGGTTTAATCTTTTCTTTTAATTGTTCTTGGATGGTTTCTTCTTGCATTTCAAGAGGATATAGTCTTTGTATTGGTCTCAATAAACTTCCAAAAGCAGTCTTCAATTGCACTAATCTACACACTCCATCTCTACTAATGATAGTCTTTTCTATCAGTCCTATTGGCCAATCAATTCTTTTTTTATTTTCAACTTCAATCAGTACTAATTCTCCAACTTTCAACTGTCTGCCGTTTTTCTTACTTTTTAAAGCTAATTGTCCTAAATACTCAATCCTAAATCTTTTTCGCAATGCTTCTCTCAGGTGTTGTCGATAACGTACTCTCTTGTTAAGACTTTTTGTATTTACATGGTCACAATCTGGAACTCCAATTTCTTTTAAGTCATGTAAAAACATATTTGGAGTAATAGCAGTTAGGTCTGAAGAAGTTTCAGATAAATATGTCAAAGGTCTAGAATTCATGATACTTTCACAATCACATAAGATTGTCTCCATTTCCTCATAATCCTATGACGTTTTGCCCAAGGTTTTGCGTAGCAACTGTTTCATGAGTCGGATGAGTCGCTCCCACCATCCGCCCCACCATGCAGCAGAGGGAGGGTTAAACCTCCAGTCAATTTGTTGGCATGAGCTATATTTTAAGATAGCATTCCAATCTAGAATTTTAAATGCCTTTTCTGTACCTGTGAAATTGGTACCATTGTCACTATATATTATTGATGGTCTTCCTCGCCTTGCAATAAATCTTCTAAGTGTATCTATAAATGCTTCGACAGAAAGAAACTTTACTAACTCCAAATGAACAGCACGGTATACTGCACAAGTGAATATGCAGATCCAAACTTTACTGCCATCTCGTAGAAACAAAGGTCCCGCAAAATCAATTCCAACCACTTCAAATACTGCGGCATCTCGTACTCTACTTTCAGGTAAGGGTGGAGTGATTGTTTCTACATTTTTTGAATTATGTCTCTGACAAGGAATACATTTTTTCAAAGTATTACTTATTGTTTTTCTTCCTCTCAATATCCAATAGTTTTCTCTTAATAAATTTAAGAGACCTTGAACTCCCACATGACATGATCTCTTATGTATTGTAAGAATAAGAATATCTACAATGTCATGTTTTGATGGTAGAACAACAGGAAATTTAAAATTTTCCAAATCCTTTCTTTCTGTTAATTTTGTCTTTAGCCTTATAATACCATCAGCAGCCATAAATGGTGACAATGAAGCCAATTTAGGGTCCCTTATTCCTTCAAATGATTGCTGTTGAACAATTCTAATTATAAAATTGTTAGCTTCAATAATCTCCTTACATGACAAAACTTTACTCACACACTTTTCCTTCTTTGAGGGGTTACAATTATGAATAAATCTCAGCAACCATGCAAAAACACACACAATCTTATCAAAATCATTTGAAAAGTAATAAAACCAATCTTTTGGGTAATTATTACTTAAAAGTGAAGGTGTAGGTCCTTTCTTTTTTTCTAAAGAAATTAATTCTTCGTCAGGTTCAGGTTCATTTGATGGCCAGGTATCTTCAGGCAACTTCAACCATGACGGGCCCTCCCACCATCTGGAACTAATCAACCTGGAAACTGAACATCCTCTACTGGGCAAGTCTGCTGGATTCATAGTGCCGGGAATGTGCCGCCAAGATGTTCTGGAAGTGAGGCTGCAGATTTCTTCAACTCTATTTCTAACAAATACTCCCCAGTTTTCTTCTCTTTTAATCCAAGCTATTACTGTAGAAGAGTCACTCCAATAAAAAAATTTAATATTACATTCAAATTTGTTTTCATCTCTTAATTCTTGCACTACTGAAGAACCTAATCTAGCACCTATAGTAGCAGCCATTAGTTCAAGTCTGGGTATTGTCATCTTCTTTACAGGTGCTACACGTGACTTTGCCTGGATTAGCTGTAATTGAATACATGTACTAAGTTCAAAACGCATAAATACTGCTGTTGAGTACGCAAATTTGCTGGCATCACAAAATATGTGAACTGATACAGAAATGATTACGTCATCCACACCTTGTAGCCATCGTGGAATCTTCATCTCTTTTAATTGATCGAGTTCCTGAAACCATATATTGAATCGTTGTTTGATTTCTTCTGGTACTTCTTTGTCCCACCCACAATTATCTTTCCAGCATTCCTGCAATAATAACTTAGGGCATATGGAAATAGGACAAGTGAATCCAATAGGATCGAACAATCTGTGTGCAGTGGACAATATAACACGTTGTGTTACCAAGTTCTCTTCTAAATTTACTATTTTATGAAAACTCACAGAAATTGTGTCTTCTTTCTTGTCCCAGGTGAGACCTAGGACTGAAGCCTCTGTCTTGTCTTCCAGACCAGGTTCAGTAT
Source organism: Prosapia bicincta (assembly GCA_036971475.1). Classification (NCBI taxonomy): domain Eukaryota; kingdom Metazoa; phylum Arthropoda; class Insecta; order Hemiptera; family Cercopidae; genus Prosapia; species Prosapia bicincta. The sequence continues at coordinate 6,220,948 of JBAIZL010000006.1, read as the reverse complement.
ATTCCCATCCTCGCAGCTCAAACTTTCCCAAAGAAAATATTTGTATTGCTTCTGAAATGAACTGTTTCAAATCCCTTTCATTATTTACACCTGTAACACAGTTATCAACATAGAAACTTTTAAACAACTTTTCTATTGTACATTTAGAAAATTGATTGTCTTCAGCACACGGTACTAAATACTTCTGCAGGTGGTAGTTGATGACGGCATTGAGCAAAAATGGACTACTTGAGACTCCAAAAACAACTCTTCTATGTCGGAAAATCTTGAGTGATCCATCTGTGTTTTGCCACAGAAATCTTAGGAAATCTCTGTCCTCTTCATACAAACTTATTTGCAAAAACGCCTTTTTTATGTCAGCGATAACTCCTATTTTATAAAGTCGAAAACGTAAAAGCAAAGCTGGTATTATTTCAATTAAGTTAATACCTATTTCCAAACACTGATTAAGGGAATAGTAACCCTTTTCTTTAGACGAGGCATCAAAAACCGGTCTTACTGCAGTGGTGCTGTTTTCTTTTATCACTGGTCTATGAGGTAAATAGTGACCTTCATCCCATTTGCTTATTGGGATTTCCTCAATAACACCATCTTCCAGCCAATCTGAAAACACATTGTTATATACATTATATAAACTTTCATTTGTTAGCTTTTTCACTGAGTTTTCAAGCCTTTTTTTTGCAAGATTGAAATTTCTTGGAACTTCTGGGTGGTCTTCGGACCAAGGTAATTTGACTTCATAGCGTCCTTCTTCATTTACTCTCACAGTTTCCAAAAATTGTGTTTGAACAGAATGTTCAATTTCTTGTTTGCTTCTGGTCTGTAGTGGGTCTTTTATACCTAAAACATCCATTTCCCACAGCTTGCATATTGAATTACTTTGTACAAACATAGAAAGTGCTGTCATAGAACTAAATTCTTTACTTTCTTGAAATTTTCCTGTCAAAACCCATCCTAAATGAGTTTCAAGGGCTATAATACCACAATCTAGAACCTCTTTTCTTCCAGTTAGAAGTTTCCCATATATGTCAGCCCCAATTAATATCTCAATTGGACTGTCTGCATCCTGAAACAATTTAATACCTCTTTCCATCAGTTCATCAGTCCATCTTCCTGGTTTCAAGGCAGGAACATAAGTACAAATATTTATTTCACTAAGTGCCTTGAAATTACAAGAATATGTTTTATCTATACTTTGTAGTCTGACTTTGTAGCATGCATGATTGCGAGGCTTAGTGACCTCTCCTCCAAACAGGCCATGTAATAATGTTTCTTCACCACAAGTGTCATATTTCATTTTTTCAACAGTCGATTTCCTTATGTATGACCTCTGGGATCCACTGTCAAAAAGTAAACGCACATTGAGTTCTTTTGTGTCACTAACAGCCTTGACAACAAGAGTTTGCATGTAAACCTGATTGCCATTCACATTGGACAAGGAATTCTCAAAATTGGGCTCAGCTTCTTTTTCCTCGCATTTAGGTTTAATGTTAGACCTATTAAAATTATTCTGCAACTTTGAACACATAAGTGGTACATGTTTTCCATTACAAATAATACATTTAACAATAGCTCTGCAATGTTTACTTAAATGTCCTACTTTTGTACAAGAAAAGCAACACCTTTTGCTAGTAAGAATATTCTGCCTTTCTTCTAAAGACATGTCCCTAGCTTTAAAACAGTTTTCACTTAAATGACCACCGTCACAAAACACACACATCGATAACTTCGTCTTATCTGTGCTTACTGTAGACGTATTTGATTTTACATTTACAAGGCCAGCTGCTGTAACATTGCTGGTAGGCCTTCTTGTATTTTTAATATGCTTATCTTTACTTGCAAAGTCTCTTTTATATGAACTCGTAGGATTATCACCTGTTGATACTTTTGTTTTTTGTAAACCAAATCCCTGTTTAGCTAAGTTTATTCTTTCTTCTCCCTCCACTTCAATTTTCAAAAAATTCATTAGGCTATCTAGCCTACTTTTACTTTCTGACGCGGTCTCGTCCTGTTGAGAGTTAGGCCTACTTCTCTGCCAAGCTATTAATAAATCCTCCCTGAGACAAGATTCTACTAATGGGAAGAGCATAGCAGCGTACTTCTCCTTTGTTACACCTAAAGTTTCTAAACACCTTAGTTTTGACTCAATTTGATCATAAAGTGAGGAAATAGTAATTTTACTTTCACTGCTATTTAATGTTATTACAATTTTCAAGATTTCTCTTATGTAAAACTCTACTAACAGGTCATCTTTGGCAAAGCGAGATTTTAAATGTTCAATAGCCTGTTCATAACTACGTCCACATGGGGGAAAACTCTCGACAATTTCCCTAGCCTTAGTATTAGGGATAGTCGCTTGCAGGAGATACTGATACTTGTCATCAGAATCAATACAGGGGTCTTCATGGATTTTCTTAAATTGGCCCCAAAACGGCAACCAATCACTAATATCACCACCAAACTTTTTAAACTCAAGTGTGGGTAACTTAAATTTACGTTTTTCTACATTCACACTAGTATCTGTCTTAGGCCTAGCCTTGTCAATAGCCTGTTCAACTAAATACTCAACTATTTTAAACTTGCCTGAGTATTCATCGGCAGATTCTACCTCATTTTCTAAAACTTCAGTAGATGCATTTTCATTTAGTAAAACTTCAATAATTTCTCGGTCTAAGACCTCCAATTGATTATGTTTTTCACGTAATAGCTCTAAATTAGCTTTTAACAAAATCACATCATCTTCATTTTTTATGGATTCTAATAATGTATTGTGTAAACGTGAAAATCCAGTTCTAAACAATTTTCTTTTCTTTTTCAGAGCATCCATTATAAAATACTTACTAATGGATCATAGATTTTAACTGTAACCAAATTATTATCCTGTCACGGTCGCCATATGTTGTTTCTATAAACTTTTGACACTGCCGCTACAGGCGGAACACTCGTCATATTTATATAATTATGCTGGTAATAAAACTTATTTCATATTTAAACACTATTTATTACTTCACATCTTTCTTAAAACAAAACTCTAAACAAAGAACTGAGAAAAAAACTAAAACAATTACAAATCATCTGTTAATTAATATAATGTTCTTTTTCTTTTTTTTTCATAGAGGATTGTCATAGAGTATTATATTATTGCATTCACAACAGTTAGATATATAAAAAGGATCTGTTTTATTTTTATTTTAGATATAAAAAGGATCTGTTTTCTTAATGTTAGATATATAAAAAGGATCTGTTTTATTTTTATTTTAGATATAAAAAGGATCTGTTTTCTTAATGTTAGATATATAAAAAGGATCTGTTTTATTTTTATTTTAGATATAAAAAGGATCTGTTTTCTTAATGTTAGATATATAAAAAGGATCTGTTTTATTTTTATTTTAGATATAAAAAGGATCTGTTTTCTTAATGTTAGATATATAAAAAGGATCTGTTTTATTTTTATTTTAGATATAAAAAGGATCTGTTTTCTTAATGTTAGATATATAAAAAGGATCTGTTTTCTTAATGTTAGATATATAAAAAGGATCTGTTTTATTTTTATTTTAGATATAAAAAGGATCTGTTTCGTTTTTATCTTAGGTAACTAAGGTAATTGTAACATTAAAATTCACTCTCCTATGCTCTACATTTAAAAAAATATATATACAATAAATATACAACATTTGCAGAGCAATCATTACTTTAACATTTCTCATATCGTGGTAAGCTAAACCGCTGCATAAAATCACTTCCATAAACGTATGCGTAAGTTAATGCTGTCTCAGGTTATAGAACCATCTACGCTTTGCCGCAAAGAAACCAGCCTCAATGAGGGATATTAATTTTGGAGAAAAGTTTGATAGGGTGTACTAATTACCTTGGCCGGTACCAGCTGCGCGTCGCCCAAGAAGGAATGTCGGCCGGTGACTGATGAGCATTTCATTGGGTTCAGTCCTTGACATCTCCATCACGACCTGCCTTTAATGATACCTCCGTGTAATTGAGCTCTCCAACCTTCCACAAATGTCTCAATCACCGAGTGTGTCTTCAGTTTTGGTTATGAGGGCGTCGTAGCTCCTAGCGATAGCACTGCAAAGCGGCATGTGTTGTAGATAGTTTTGTAAGAAATATGATTTTTAGAGTAAGCTATATGTTCTACTGGCTCTGAGTTTCATATTATTTTTAGTTTTAAAGAGAAAAATTTTTAACAACCAGATTTTTATCAATAATTTTGTAATCAAGGCCTATATATAGGTCTATAGCCTCTATAGAACTATATACAACATTTTCTGTATAGACTACGGTCTATATAATACCATCATAACAACCGACAAGAATTACCATTTATTTCTAATTATTTTGTATTATTTTGTTGTTCAATGCAGTGTAAATATTATCGTCACGAAGTATAACGAAGGATTGAGCTACAGGATTGTGCTAGGTATTGCTACATACGTCACTGCACCTGTTAATCACAACTAGCCATTCGAACAGATTAATTGGGGTTAAACATGAAATACTCTCTCTCTCTCTCGTTCAACACATTCTTCCGTCAATACTTCCATTTTCAAAACGGGTCAGTGCTTTTTTATTCTGTACTATCGCCTACGGATGGTATGATCACTTCCGTAAATACTGAACTGTAATTACAGGACCAGTACAGAACATTAAGATCACAGTGGACAATATATTACAATGAAAATATTGGAAAGAGCCCTAATACCACAAAAATAACAAGACAACACTAGAGAGATTACTTTAGTTTGTAACTTCCTGTTTGTTAGATTGTAATTTTGTAATAAGACCCTCTGATGACGATGACATGGTCATTGAAATGTACATGAGGGTTTAATTTTAAGTAAGTATTTTATTTGTTATTTTTGATGATTTTTGTGGTATTGGGGTTCTTTCCAATACTTTAATCGTAATACAGGCTCAGTCTTTGCAATCTTCCTGTTAACTAGTGACATCTACTAATAGCGCTCTAACGGACGATAGGAGAAACAGTAACCTGTGAACACATGTAACAAATATATAACAAGCGTTATTCTTTCATTTAATGTACTATAGATGCACCTAAGTGTAACTACTGCAGGGGTGTTCACACTGCACGTTACAGCGCATGCCGACTAATATAGTGTAAGTCTATCCCTGAAGTGTATCTCTACATATAAAGTAAGCTATAATTAGTAAATTGGAACCCTACATCTAAATTGTGATTATTATAGTGTAAGTCTATCCCTGAAGTGTATCTCTACATATAAAGTAAGCTATAATTAGTAAATTGGAACCCTACATCTAAATTGTGATTATTATAGTGTAAGTCTATCCCTGAAGTGTATCTCTACATATAAAGTAAGCTATAATTAGTAAATTGGAACCCTACATCTAAATTGTGATTATTATAGTGTAAGTCTATCCCTGAAGTGTATCTCTACATATAAAGTAAGCTATAATTAGTAAATTGGAACCCTACATCTAAATTGAGATTTTTATAGTGTAAGTCTATCCCTGAAGTGTATCTCTACATATAAAGTAAGCTATAATTAGTAAATTGGAACCCTACATCTAAATTGTGATTATTATAGTGTAAGTCTATCCCTGAAGTGTATCTCTACATATAAAGTAAGCTATAATTAGTAAATTGGAACCCTACATCTAAATTGTGATTATTATAGTGTAAGTCTATCCCTGAAGTGTATCTCTACATATAAAGTAAGCTATAACTACTAAATTGTAACCCTACATCTAAATTGTGATTATTATAGTGTAAGTCTACCCCTGAAGTGTATCTCTACATATAAAGTAAGCTATAACTACTAAATTGGAACCCTACATCTAAATTGTGATTATTATAGTGTAAGTCTATCCCTGAAGTGTATCTCTACATATAAAGTAAGCTATAACTACTAAATTGGAACCCTACATCTAAATTGTGATTATTATAGTGTGAGTCTATCCCTGAAGTGTATCTCTACATATAAAGTAAGCTATAACTACTAAATTGGAACCCTACATCTAAATTGTGATTATTATAGTGTGAGTCTATCCCTGAAGTGTATCTCTACATATAAAGTAAGCTATAACTACTAAATTGGAACCCTACATCTAAATTGTGATTATTATAGTGTAAGTCTATCCCTGAAGTGTATCTCTACATATAAAGTAAGCTATAACTACTAAATTGGAACCCTACATCTAAATTGTGATTATTATAGTGTAAGTCTATCCCTGAAGTGTATCTCTACATATAAAGTAAGCTATAACTACTAAATTGGAACCCTACATCTAAATTGTGATTATTATAGTGTAAGTCTATCCCTGAAGTGTATCTCTACATATAAAGTAAGCTATAACTACTAAATTGGAACCCTACATCTAAATTGTGATTATTATAGTGTAAGCCTATCCCTGAAGTGTATCTCTACATATAAAGTAAGCTATAACTACTAAATTGGAACCCTACATCTAAATTGTGATTATTATAGTGTGAGTGTATCTCTACATATAAAGTAAGCTATAACTACTAAATTGGAACCCTACATCTAAATTGTGATTATTATAGTGTAAGTCTATCCCTGAAGTGTATCTCTACATATAAAGTAAGCTATAACTACTAAATTGGAACCCTACATCTAAATTGTGATTATTATAGTGTAAGTCTATCCCTGAAGTGTATCTCTACATATAAAGTAAGCTATAACTACTAAATTGGAACCCTACATCTAAATTGTGATTATTATAGTGTAAGTCTACCCCTGAAGTGTATCTCTACATATAAAGTAAGCTATAATTAGTAAATTGGAACCCTACATCTAAATTGTGATTATTATAGTGTAAGCCTATCCCTGAAGTGTATCTCTACATATAAAGTAAGCTATAACTACTAAATTGGAACCCTACATCTAAATTGTGATTATTATAGTGTAAGTCTATCCCTGAAGTGTATCTCTACATATAAAGTAAGTTATAACTACTAAATTGGAACCCTACATCTAAATTGTGATTATTATAGTGTAAGTCTATCCCTGAAGTGTATCTCTACATATAAAGTAAGCTATAACTACTAAATTGGAACCCTACATCTAAATTGTGATTATTATAGTGTAAGTCTACCCCTGAAGTGTATCTCTACATATAAAGTAAGCTATAATTAGTAAATTGGAACCCTACATCTAAATTGTGATTATTATAGTGTAAGTCTATCCCTGAAGTGTATCTCTACGTATAAAGTAAGCTATAACTACTAAATTGGAACCCTACATCTAAATTGTGATTATTATAGTGTAAGTCTATCCCTGAAGTGTATCTCTACATATAAAGTAAGCTATAATTAGTAAATTGGAACCCTACATCTAAATTGTGATTATTATAGTGTAAGTCTACCCCTGAAGTGTATCTCTACATATAAAGTAAGCTATAACTACTAAATTGGAACCCTACATCTAAATTGTGATTATTATAGTGTAAGTCTATCCCTGAAGTGTATCTCTACATATAAAGTAAGCTATAACTACTAAATTGGAACCCTACATCTAAATTGTGATTATTATAGTGTAAGTCTATCCCTGAAGTGTATCTCTACATATAAAGTAAGCTATAACTACTAAATTGGAACCCTACATCTAAATTGTGATTATTATAGTGTAAGTCTACCCCTGAAGTGTATCTCTACATATAAAGTAAGCTATAACTACTAAATTGTAACCCTACATCTAAATTGTAATTATTATAGTGTAAGTCTATCCCTGAAGTGTATCTCTACATATAAAGTAAGCTATAACTACTAAATTGGAACCCTATATCTAAATTGTGATTATTATAGTGTAAGTCTATCCCTGAAGTGTATCTCTACATATAAAGTAAGCTATAACTACTAAATTGTAACTCTTCATCTAAATTGTGACTATTATAGTGTAAGTCTATCCCTGAAGTGTATCTCTACATATAAAGTAAGCTATAACTACTAAATTGTAACTCTTCATCTAAATTGTGACTATTATAGTGTAAGTCTATCCCTGAAGTGTATCTCTACATATAAAGTAAGCTATAACTACTAAATTGTAACTCTTCATCTAAATTGTGACTATTATAGTACGTCTACCCCTAAAATGTAACTACTAAAGTCTAACTCCGCATCTAAATTGTAACTAATTAAGTGTAACTCTACTTAAAAAATTTAACTCTACATCTAAAATGTAACTACTAAAGTGTAGCTCTACATCTAAAGTAAAACTACAGAAGTTTACCTTTGTATCTAAAGAGCTACAACTAAAGTTTAACTCCAGATTCAAAATGTAACTCCACATCTGTAATGTAGCTACTAAAGTGTAAATCTGCATTAAAGTGTAATAATAAATATTAATAATCTAGATATTCTATTTAATAAGTAAGGATACTCTCTGGGAATGGCTTTGTTATTGAAACGGGTTTAAAAAATAAATTTTCGAATCTGATTTAGTAGTCGTTTTTATTTAATTATTATGATATTGATTAGAGGTAGGGGAAGAAAACTGTAGGAAAATAACAATTTTGGATATTTCAAAAGGTAGATGAGAAATAAAAGTTATTTTATACAATGAAATAAAGACTTAGTTAAAAACACAAACTCGCAATGCTTCTACTTAATTATCTAGGTTGAGTTCACAAAGTGAAATTGTAAATTACATAAATCTAGAGCTGAAAAGTTAGTCGCAGTGGGAATAGAGTTAAAGTCGAGAAGATGGGAGAGCCATGGTGAATCTCACACTCCATTAGAAGTCAGAGGCGCAAGTTAAACCGATTAATGTGTGAGTACGCTATGCAGATTGCGGTTCATTTGCTATGCTAAACGCCGGCTCCTGCGGAGCGCGCATTGATTGCTCCCCAATTATCCGCCCCGCGCCCCCAAGATCATGTTTACATAAGTAATCAGGCTGTGGCGGGAATAAAAACACCAAATCCGGGACGTTTCCGCTGTCACTGCTGGAATTAACGAGCCGGACTGAGCACACAATATAACGGCAGTGGAAGAATGCAGGGGACGCAAATACGTTTAGCGTCCATACAGCACGTTTGTATGTGAACAAAAAAAAACGATTTGTTGGTTATGTTTGGACTACCAATAGGTGGGAAATAGTCACACAAAATTGTAAACATTGTACTGGATTGCAAAACTGCTGTTTGTACTGTAGCCAAATTATTTATTTATGCAGAAAATAAAATCATGAAATACGCAGCACTTTAATAATCATTAATCATTTTGTTGAAAAAAATATTTCAAAGGTTTATGTTTCCCGAATGGAAACCTCACGATTTAATTTACTATAAAAATTTGTCATTGTTATTAATTCCTAATAAGGAGAGAAACTGAACACTGTTACGAAAGCCTTACTAATAATAATAACATTTCCTCTTAGCATAAATTTTCCTTTAACTTCACAAACCTTATTCTAAAAGATTTACAACTTGTTTCCCAACTTTAAATTTTCAATGATTAGATTCAAACCTAAGCAATTTAAGCATGAATAAAACAAGCCATTTAATGTGAACAGAAATCATTCAATTTGTGGTATTTCTATATCATACCGAAGTCAGCGAATATAGTGCGTTAAAAACCATATTACCATCTACAGTAAATAACCCTAAAATAGGAAAAACTCACGCCTATTTTTTTCAGAAAAATACACCTTCTAATTTTTTTTTAAACTTACTAAAACTTTTCACTAATTAATAGAACAATTTACTGTGGTTTATTATTAATAAACAATGCAAACAAATACCTCTAACCACAAATATTTTATTTTTATAATAATATGAATAAAAACATTTGTGTTAAGAGGTGTTTTGTTTGTACTTTTATTACTAAAACTTATTTCCTACACAATAAAATGGAAATTTAATTTCTGAAAAAACTTTTATTTCCAGTAAGCTACGGATTATTTTAAAAGAAGTCAGTTGATGAATTGTTTTGAACTACGATATGTAGGTATGTTTGTATCGTATTTGATAAAATTACGCTATACATTGAATATATTTATATTTATATTTAGACGTCAAAGCTACTAACTGAAGCATTTGAATTTACATGTCGTCCTGTAGTTAGCTAGTCCTAACCCTTAATTTTATAAATTCAAATTTACTTGAGGCTTGCTTGCTCTGTCCGGCTGGTTTAGTATTCCAGTAGTGTAAGCATGCAAAGCGGTTGCCCTGTAACACAAGGGTAGCATCCCTCTTGTCAGTATTCCGAGGGCAAAGCTCACTGTTTGTTTTTCAAAGAAAAAGACTTGCAGGTTATGAAGGAAACAAGGTTAGATTTATGTACCCAAAGTAGAAACTTTAGTAAAATTACTACCCCTGGCGGAAGGGTATTGAGAATGTACAGGTTTTAGAAGACCCCTTAGCTAGACGTCATATCAACATGTGGAACCCACAAGCCACCAATATTATTATAATTTTTATGTGAAAGCAATTATATAAAGGTATGTAATAAAAAAACCCTTTTCGCGAAATGTTCAAGATTTTACTAAATGAAAGCTTTTCATCCTTTCATCTTCCAGCCTGCTTTATTTTCATCGTTTACTCTCTTTTTTTTAACTTATTAAAATCGAATAAATACACTTAGTTTTTCATCACTATCTGTTTAGTTACAACGAGGCTACGTTCGCGTATGTACGAAATTTTTAGTAATCGATAACTTTTGAACTTCATTGTTTACTTCATATTTTTTACACCAATAAATAGATGGGCATTACAAGTTCACACTGCCCGAGTCTCATCTTTCGCTAATCTTACTCTATTGGTATACTTTCACTAATATTACTCTCTTGGTTTACTTTCGTTAATTTCACCATCTTGGTTTACTTTCGCTATTCTTAGTCTCTTGGTTTACCTTCACTCATCTTACTCTATTGGTATACTTTCGCTAATATTACTCTCTTAGTTTACTTTCGTTAATTTCACCATCTTGGGTTACATTCACTATTTTTACTCTCTTTATTACTTTTTCTAACCTTACGCTCTTCGTTTAGTTTCTCTAACATTGCTTCCTGGGTTTACTATCGCTTTTCTCATTCTCTTGGTTTACTTTCGTTAATTTCACCGTCTTGCTCTACTTTCGCTTGTTTTACTCTCCTACTCTACTTTCGATAATCTCACTCTCTTGGTTTACTTTCGTTATTCTTACTCCCTTGTATTACTTTCTCTAACCTTACGCTCTTCGTTTAGTTTCGCTAACATTACTCCCTGGGTTTACTATCGCTAATCTTATTCTCTTGGTTTACTTTTGTTAATTTCACCATCTTGGTTTACTTTCACTATTTTTACTCTCTTTATTACTTTCTCTAACCTTACTCTCTTCGTTTCGTTTCGCTAAGATTACTCCCTGGGTTCTACTATCGCTAATCTTATTCTCCTGGTTTACTTTCGTTAATTTCACCGTCTTGCTCTAATTTCGCTTATCTTACTCTACTTTTGACATTCTCACTCTCTTGGTTTACTTTATCTAATCTTACTCTCTTGGATTACCTTTGCTAATATTACTCTCTTGGTTTACATTCGTTAACCTTACTCTCCTGGTTTACTTTCACTAATCTCACTCTCTTAGATTACTTTCTATAATTTTACTCTCTTCGTTTAGTTTCGCTAATATTACTCCCTTTGTTTACTATCGCTAATGTTATTCTCTTGGTTTACTGTCGTTAATTTCACCGTCTTGTCTTACTTCCGCTAGTCTTACTCTCTTACTCTACTTTCGCTAATCTTCCTCTCTTTTTTACTTTCGCTAACCTTACTCTCTTGATTTACTTTCGTTAATTTCTACGTCTTGTCTTACTTTCGCTAGTCTTACTCTACTTTCGCTGATCTTACTCTCTTTTTATACTTTCGCTAACCTTACTCTCTTGGTTTACTTTCGTTGATTTCACCGTCTTGTTTTATTTCCGCTAGTCTTACTCTCTTACTCTACTTTCGCTAATCTTACTCTCTTTGTTTACTTTCGCTAACCTTACTCCTTTGGTTTACTTTCGCTAATGTTACTCTCTTGGTTTACTTAGAGTAATATTACTCTCTGGTGAGAGATTCAGCTCTGGTATATCGTGTTTCTATAGGTGTAAATGTCGGTCCAAAATCTGCGGTTTAAAATCTGTAACTTACCTAAAAAATTAACTCTTTTAGGAGATGCAGTCGGTACACAGTGTCATCCTTTTTTTACTTGAAAGGATTTTAGAATAGAAGGTTTCATCATTTATTACCCTATTTTAAACGTTAAAGAGAAGGGTTGTTAGTACTACGAAACGTATTCATAATCAATGGAATAATTGCTATAATTCGAGTTAATGATTTTTACAGAAGGAAATAGTCAAGAAATATTTGTATTAATAACTATTTACAAAAAGTTAGCGATAAGTATTTGGGGCAATGAATAGTGGAACTCTAAACGTAAATAGATCGATATTGTTTGATTTAACTCAAAATTGCGACAAAGAACTTCAGAGGTTGGCATTACTGTGGTAAATCTAATTACACAAAATAATATTTGATCCGGAAGAACTAGTGGTTCGTGAATTCCTGATTAGTCAAGGTTATAAAAAAAAATTTTATAAAATAGAAAACAAGGTTTAAAGAGTTGAGAGAAACACAATACCCAATTTATAACTATGTTCAAAACTATGGTTAATGAATGGATTCTTCACACAACCCGAGTTAGTTTACAACAGTTTTGCAACACTGCCCAAGTGATGTGTAAGCTACGATGCCAGGAGATAGTTGAGACTTTCTCTTTGTCTTACTCATTCCACATCCATCCTTCCTGTTACAAGTGGGTGTAAAGTGCAGATGCCTGTTTATTACCCCAAAAGAGAGTAGGCTTCTTAAGTTATTAGGCAATTCAATTTTTCCTCAAGCTTACACCGCCTTTACAGCTGTGCTACTTGGCATTAAGTGTTTTCAATACTAATACTATCATTTGTTTATAACAATTATAATAATGGTCGAGTATTTACTTAAATTTGGAAAATAAAATTTATTGTTCTAATTAAAAAAAAGAAAGAAATAAGTCCTTCAATAAATTTAGAAGGAAAGTTTTATGTTTATTCATTTGAAATATAATTTACTTAATAACAAAAACCTATTTAAATTGCTACAAACTTTGAAAAACTAAAGTTGGTCATTTAGTAATTTCCGAAAAACTCAAATTAATTGTTTGTAAAACACATCTTAAATGCAAGTACAGTATTTTTATTAATTTGATAAATTATGAGTAATGTTGAAAATAATTATTTGTAAATTTGAACGGGTTTAAAAATTGTAATAGACTTGTTTTTCAACGAATAACTAACCAATAAATAACAAGTATTTATTTGATCTCATGCTGATTTATTCGAACAAGAAGTAGCCTAAATCAGACTTTTATATGTGACTAAATTACAAAGCGCCAACAAAACTGTCATTAGAGATACACCTAAAATATCGCTCTTGCTTCACGTCCAATCACACCAGGTTGCACAGCCAAAGTACGCTGATATTTGCACTAGTTCTGACCTCTGAACGTTCTCCCAGAGGGCGTAATCCTGGTGACAAATTCGAGTTTCCAATAAATTAACCAGGTGCATACATTCCCACCACCTCCCTGCGCCAACTTAACCAAATTCTGTTGTCTCTAACAACTACCCTTTGTTTACAATAGCTTCATTCGATTAGATCATTGTTTGTTTGTCGACCATCGATTTTTCATTAACGCTCTCTACAAAATATTTATTGCGGCGGTGTTGGTACAACAGAGCGCCGAATATTTTGTCTGTAAACATGCGGCGGTCGGGGTGCATTTTAAACTGCATCTGTAAATACAAGATTATCCAGGCTAAAGCTTTAAACAGATAAAACTGTTGTGCGGATCGACTTAATGTTTGAAACGGCTCCCGGTATGTTTCAGTGTTCAGCGTCTGTGCGAACTTCTGCAGAAAGAAATTAAAATAAACTTTATATTAAACACACCATTGCTTAAACGTTGTGACAAGTACTTTCAAAAACCCTTCGAAAATCACAGCGTCGTGTTGCATATAAGATCTGTGTTATAAAAGCACCCTACTGTTATAAAAGAGTACGATACCGGATGAGTTTTGCTTTAACAGTGCTAAATAAATTTGCAGAAAAAAGAATTTTATTTGACCGATTCTAGTATTTTGGTGAAGAACATAATGAGAGTATTATAGTTTTGTAAAAATGGGGGAAAGAATCCATACTACTGTATACCCCAGAAGAAAACATACTGAAACTGAATCTGGTGTAGTTGAATGGCCGATATAGGGTCATTCTTGGTCGTTTTATAGGATACCTCAGGAGATTTTGTTGTGCCCGAAACCTGCCTTATCGTTCACAATGGTTCCAGCAAGATACTGCAAGACAAGATGGTGCAACCATACTGTCTTAGACAACACTGCTTTCCTTCAAGAAACTATCGGCAAACCTATCTCCTTTAACAAACCTTCTTTTCCCAGCCCACTCCCTCGAGCTTACATCTCTTGACACCTACGTCTTGGGAATGAAGAAGATTTTCGATGGTGACCCATCAACATCCTCCGTCCAACTACACGGTAAAGTAACCATGTGCACAACAATCATGGCACAAGCGCTCTACACCACAATGAGGCAAAACCTTCAAGAAAGGTACGAGGTTGGCACAAATTGATCGGAGGTCAAATAGAACATGTTTGTAACCGAGTATAACCTATTTAGCTTCCTTTTATTTGTATGTGTTTGTAAAACTATGTAAATAAAATAAAATGAAATAAAATCTTACATCTGTTTCAGTACTGTTTATTTTGGCGTATACGGTAAATACTGTTAGGATTAGGGTAAATGGTGTTAAAAATGCCCTAATATACGCCTTCTTTTTTAGGTTTTAATTGTGGTTTTAAGACTGTCACTCAAGTTGACATTATCGCCTACTAACAGTGGGAAAGGTTTGTGAATATAGGTAGGTATAAAGCACCTGGTTTAGGATATAGGGGAGATGGTATAGCATCACAGTAAACCTACTCTCTAATGGAGTTACCTAACCACTACACCCTCTAGTACAGGCATCCTCACTACGGGGCCTAGAGAACGATTGTTTGCGCCCCTCAGACTGTAAGGAATTAAATCAGTTCGGTGGCAATGGTATTTTGAAGGAAAAAGAATAACGCTCACTATGAGTTTTGGGAAGCAGTTAAAAAAGACAAATCTCCTAACTTAACTGACTGTGCTCAGAAAATATTATGTGCTTTTATATCTACATATGTCTGTGAATCTACATTCAGTAACCTGAAGTTTATGAAACACAAGTACAGATCTATGTTAACGAGTGAGAACCCCAACCTGCTAACATTGGCGTCATGTTAAATGTGAAAGATTTCGCTCATCGGTTTCAAAGTATTACAAAATTTAGGAGTTAAGTCAAATACATTTTCCCATTTTTTCATTTACAAAACAGTTAATTTATTTTTGTGATTTAATAAATTTATGTTGTACGTTTTTAGTTATACTGTTGTAAGTACTTATAGTGTGTGTAAGTTATTTAATGCCACTTGTACTTGCAGCCCTGAGGTAAACTGCGTGCAAACTATTTGGCTCTCTAAGAAATCTTAGTGAAGAACCCTTCCCCTTGAAGGAAAAGGACGGATGGATAGAGTTAGGTAGGATCAATCCTATGTTACTGGGAATAAGGGGAGATTATGGGATCCCAAGAAAGGGTGACTTTCCTAAGACTGACCTGGTCTCATCTGGGTTGAAGGGAGGTATCTACCTGCTAATCGTCATGGGTGATTAGCATCTACGAGCTGTTATTACGATTTTTAGGAATTTTAGACGGCGACTAAGTTGTCTAATGGGTACAGCATAGGTTCTAATGGGTAAGGTCATAGGTTCGATACCTGATACAACCAAAGAGTTTTCGGGTTTTCTGTTACCCACCAAACCACTTATCCTGTGCAAGTTAGTACTGTGGTAATAAATTGCTGATGAATAACTGTACTGATTGTGTTGGCTTTGTTGGGAATGCCGTATGGGAAAACTAAGATAGCTCTAACCTGTCTCTTCTAACGATGTTAATGGTGCGAGTAAAGTATATATTGTATTATGTTTTAAGGCTAAAAGAATAATGAAGTAATGAGAGTCTGTAATAGACTGAATTAGTACTATATATATATATATATATATATATATATATATATATATATATATATATATATAGTACTCTACTACTGTATATATATATATATATATATATATATATATATATATATATATATATATATATATACACACTCTCTTCTACTGTTGTTGGGTTCACCTCGTCAATGCTCGACGAGATTCTAGCGAAACGTCGGAACTGCGAATCTATGGACTGCAGAATGAACGGATGTACTCCAGATAGTAACTATTCATCATATATATATTAAATATGGTGATATGTTTTCTTGTAACATAGTTAATAAAATAAAAATATTGCAAAAACAAGAATACTTTTAATGAATATATTTATTCAAAGCTTTTCCTGAAGATGCTGGTACTGTTTTATCGGCGATAAGCTTTGAATAATATATGTATTAAAAGTATTCTTGTTTTTAAAATGTTTTTAGTTTATTAATTATTATATATATATATATATATATATATATATATATATATATATATATATATATATATGTAGAATATCAAATAGGTTTTCCTGTTAGAATTATTTTCAAGATTAAATAATATACACTAATTACAGGAATAATTTATTGAATAATACACTCAAAGCTTTTCGTTGGTTGACATTACCAACATCCTCAGGAATTACAATACTAAGAATGCCTAACAGAACTGTCTAACAAATATGAAGTTACTAGATAAAGCCAATCTAAGCTTTATCTAGTAACTTCATATTTGTTAGACAGTTCTTTTGTCATTCTTAGTATTGTAATTCCTGAGGATGTTGGTAATGTCAACCAACGAAAAGCTTTGAGTATATTATTCAATAAATTATTCCTGTAATTAATGTATATTATTTAATCTTATATATATATATATATATATATATATATATATACATAACAACATACGTTATTCAAATACAAGAATATTTAATAAATTATATTCAAAGTTTTTCGTTGATAAACATTACCAACATCATCAGGAATGAATAATACAATAATGCAAGATATAAAAGATATGTTAAAGTAGAAATAAAATTGTAGCTAAATTTATACAAATTGCCAAATTTATTTAGCAACAATTCCATTTCTACTTTAAGATATGTTTTATATCTTGCATTATTGTATTATTCATTCCTGATGATGTTGGTACTGTTTACCAATGAAAAGCTTTGAATATAAATAAATAATATTCTTGTATTTGAATAACCTATGTTGTTTTAAATTATTAAACAAGAAAACATATTATATATATATATATTATATATATATATATATATATATATATATATATATATATAATTAATAAATATATTTCATATACAAGAATTGTTTTAATTTATATATTATTCGTCTATATTTTGTAAAAATATTTCCGATAATATGCTTGACATTGGAGAGCAAATTGTTAATCCATCTTCTTGTATTTGAAATATTTTTATTCAATAACTATTTTAGAAGAAAACGTACCACTATATATAACAAATGTCGTAAAAGACTATTGGGTTTAAGCATGAGACGGAGTAGTTGATATGACGTTATCATCTCTCACTTCAAGACTTCACCTCCATGACGTAGGTCTACTCTATTATGGCTGGGGAAGATGACTATTTGTAAAATTCTCGTAATGCGATAGTCTAATTGGTCTGTTGGATGATGTGATACTTCGTAAGGGTGGAGAGATTCATTGTTTGTGTGTTTACGTCGGGTAGAGATAAGCATGAGGTGTGCGCTTGGTAGTTAGGTGATATATAAGGTATCACTAAAGGAACAACACATTCTTCTGGTAGTAGGAGGGAATTAGAGTGACGGGTACAATATACTAAAAGGGAAAATTCAAGGGGAATTATATAGCAAGCCTCTGATAGTGGGAAAAGGAAAGTGTTAACCTGCATGTGAAGGGGTTGATATATTCTCTACTTCGTCGCTTACGTGTCATAGAGAGGTAGACAACTCCTGCAGTGAGCTGTTCCAAGAGAACACAACTCTAAGAGTCTGTAAACCTACTAAGGCTCTTACTATGGATCTCCTGAGCTTATGTAATGCAAACCTGGAGTGGATACAGGTCTATTTGGTACGAACCTGGCCCAAACAAACCATTATAAGGTAATGTATACACTGTAGATCGGTCAATTTGGAAGTTTATTTCTGTTCTTGTAGTTTTGGAAAAGCTCACGTCCAAGTTCCAGATTTTTAGTTGTCCCTGGAAATGCCAAAACTATTAGTTGGCGAGAAGCTTACAAATAAATAAAATATATTTTTATATTTTAAATAAATTTGTTTATAATATTTAGAATATAATATCTATTTGAAACCTATTGTAATTTATACCTGCTATTACTTACACTGAATATATCTATTAACCATTACCAGATTTTTTAATGTGTGTGTGTGTGTGTGTTTGTATGATTGTATACAAAATTATTTACCAATTTTTTCATTATTATTTCCTTTGACACATTTTTATGTTTTTTCTTATTATTAAGAATGTTTCGTTGAGGTGCTATTTATGGTACGCTTGGCTATTTGATATATATTTTTCAAGTTTTTGTACTGATTGTAACAATCTTTGTCCTTTAAAGTAATTTTTGTTTGTTCTACATATGATTGATGTCAATTTTTGCATTTTTGTATTATTTAAGCCCAAGATACACATATACACAGGAATATGTTTGAATTTCTCAAAGGACATTGTTACCAAATGGTGAATCATTATTAACTCACCTTGTAGAATCACAACTCTGCGCCTTCTTTAGTCGGGAATATGGAAGGTTTCTTTCCACTAAAGAGATAAGAATATGGAAGGACAGACGGAACCCAGGTAGGATTAACTAAAGGAAGAACATGATTACGTAAGACTGCCTTCGTCCACGTCGCGATCTCCCTACCTAATTATATTGTAGATCTTGAAGTTGGTGTTAATTTTACTAGTTTTAGGATTTTATAAAGCTTTCAATAAGTAATACAAACAAAGAATTTATATTACGTAGATTAGTCTTTTAGGAAATACATTAAGTTAAATTTCAGTTATTATCTATTTATAGTAAATATTAGTCCTTAGGAAATATAAATAGAGCAAAATTTCCATTCGCGTTGCCTGATTTAAAAATTACAAACACAAAATGAATGGATATATTTTTAGTTGTTTTATAAACGTTTTTATTTCGTTTTTTTTTAATTTCAAGATTTACAAAGAGCTCATTTAATGCTCAAATAAAATTAAAACCTGACGACAAACAACAGCCTGTCGACAACTAATCCTAGGCCTCATTATGTTTAAAATGGTTGCTTAAAGCCAGGAATAAAGCTATCTGCACGTCACAACTTTTTCATCCTTCTATTGATTGCCTCGTCAGCTCTACTTTATATAACACTTAATGTTTATGATTGACTTCAAGCGTTATAGTAAATACTTGTTTTTAACGCTCCTTTAAAGTTCCACATAAGTTTAACATTTTGTTAGAAGTCGTACAATTTACCACAATATAACACTTACTTAAACCTGCAAACATTTTTCTAATATAATATTACTAGTTGTGTAATATAAATCTACAAATAATAAGCGAGAGCAAGCATTTGCTTGAATTATATACAGTAAAACCTAACAATATTTCTATTTTATTTAATAACAATTAAAATATTTTATATCGACCTAACTCAAAATAACAAAAACATACTAAAAATTACGAAAGACTGTTCCAACATTATTTACCGATGTTATTATCCAACGTATTTAAATATTTTTACATACTATAGTAGTCCTGACTATTACTTAAGGCTCATTTTATAATACACACATTATTATTATTTTTTTTAACTTCAATATAAGTTTATTCGAAATTCGTAATTGATATAAAACCAGAATGTATTGTAAAGTTTCCTCCGTGATTTGTGAGGCACAGATTGACAACTTTGCGAGTCCTCTCCCGCTTGGATGGATCAAGCGCCACACCTTTGGGTAAAATCTAGAACTTTCTAAGAAATGAAGCGGCTAGAAATTAAATATATAAATAATTATTGTAAATTATTGAATGATAAATAGCACCACACATGTAAAAAGAAGGTAATTAAAACAAACGTTTGTTCAATATTGCATATTTTGGGAGCTTATTATATATTTTGTTTATGATAAATCGTTACAGGTTGGATTGTTGAATTGTTAAATGTATTATAGGTTACAAAATAAGTATTAAAATTATTAGTAAATATTTCCAATAAATTGCAAATGTTAAAATTAAATTTTTAATTTAAAAATAATTTTTTAAAATAAATATTTAAATAACACGTAAAATTCCTGTACTAGTTAATATTTTATATAAATAAAAATCAATTATTTTTACTAACTTGCGACTAAGAGTTAAAATTATTTTTCACTAAACAAATTTGTTAAATAATTCTACAATCTGGTCATTAAGCTGTATGATGCCTTTAAATAAAATATTTCACGAGATATAGTGACTCAAAGAGCTAAATATCAGGAAATTAGGTTTTAAAAATCAAAATCCAAGGATTTGTCTGGCAGAATTTGGCAAGCAGCAGTACAGGTTCTGGCTCGTGTCAGATCTGCTTGTTTCAAATTTTATGTACGTCGGCGGTCTACAGGTAAGTGTGGATCCAGAGGAAAACAACGGCCAAGAGGTGGATTCTGCGCTGGGTAAGGTAGACAGTCGCAGGGGGTGTTTGTAATGTAGGGCAGAGAGTAATAGCAATACTGACAAAGGAACAGTTAAGGTTGCATATAGATAGACTATTAGCGAACTCAGCAGTATTATTATAACTTCTGCAGTGTGTGGAGGCTTTTATAAA